>CM053598.1:150062647-150080968 GCA_028646575.1 Pseudocheirus occidentalis | reverse complement strand
CACAAGTTACAAGCAGACCAAGAAACAGATCAGCAGATGGGCTTCCAGCCATCTGACCATCACATCCATTACCTATTCAAGTTACCAGAGAGGGAAGCATCAACATCTGGGTTTTTCAAAGCCGGGGGCCTCAATGGCTTCCCAGAGTTTCATTTGGCCAAATCACACAACTCTTCTCAAAGTGAGGCCCAAAGCAAAGCCTCACATCAGGGCATATATACAGCCTTCTCCTAGGTCAGAGAATGTCACAGCCCTCTTGACCCACTCTCCAATTACAAAGTAACAAGGTGTGGCCATTCCCAAAAAACAAGCCTCCCGCCACAGGCTCCACATGACCATATTCAGCCTATTAGTGGGCAGAGTATACTTTCAAATCAGGGAACATTCTCGGAGCCACTTAAGCCTATCAGAGGGTCTAGGGGCAGGAAAGATCTTCAGATTGTCATTACAGATGCCCATCAGTTGGGGAATAACTGAATAAATTGTAGTATATGGTTGAGATAAAATATTATTATACCCTAAGAAATGATAAGCAGATTGGAAAGATTTGTATGAAATAATGATGAGTGAAATGAGTAGAACCAAGAGAACATTGTATACAGTAACAGTAATATTGTCTAAAGAATAATTGTGAACAACCAAGTTATTCTCAGTATTATAAATATTCAAATCAACTACAAAGGATCTATGAAGGAAGACGCTATTTACTTCTAGAGAAAGAACTGATAAATAGAAGTATGCATAGTATGATTTTACATGTATTTATAAAAAATGTCAAATGGTGACCTCTAAAGTGAGGTGGGGAGGGAGGGAGCTTCAAGACAGAAAAAACTAGGTTCAGATTTGCCTCTGACATATCAGCTGTGTGATCAAGGGTCACTTATCACTGAATTTTATTTTCATCAATCAAATTGGGATAATAGTACCTTGTGTGGTAGGCCACATAAGAATGGCGTGAAAATCAAGTAAGGTAAGGTACGTAATACGTTTTGCCAACTTTTATATGCTAGTCAATTATCAGTTATTAGTAATAGAACTAATTGTGGGGGGGAAGATTCAGGAGATAAAGATCCTCCCCCCAAACTGTTGATTTATGAGAAGCCCTTGCCAGTAGAAGTCATTAAGTCAAACGCTATGGATAAAATACTTAAAAGAAAGCTTCTCACTGTAAGTCTCAGCTTCCTCATCTGTAAAATGAAGAAGGTAGATTAGATGACTTGTAAGATCCTTCCCAGAATATTCTAGGACTCCTTGAATAAAGTGTTTCAACATGTTACAGAAATAAATAACCTAAGAAAGGAATAGCAAAAGTTTTTGCAAAGAAAAAGCTAATTGCTTTGGGATGAATGGCTGATAGGAAAATTCTGGCTGGGCATACTTTGTAGATAAAGCCATTTGTAGCCATCAGATTACTTTATCAGAACCAGTAGAGCAAGTCAGAAGCCAGATCTTGCATAGAAAAGGGCATAAAAATTCTAGAGCAGTGGTTCTCAACCTTCCTAATGCCCCAACCCTTTAATACTCTTATGTGGGGGCATCTGCATGTGGGCGGACCTGCCTGGAGATGGATAGAGGAGCAGTGTCTCGGTTCCTAAGACCATCTGAAATATGTGTTTTCCGATGGTCTTAGGTGACTCCTGTGACCCCTGTGAAAGGGTCATTGGATTCCCCAAAGGTGTCGTGACCCACAGGTTGAGAACCACTGTTCTAGAGCCATTTGTTTTGGAAGGGAGCTTCTCATGATATACAAGGGGTAAAAAATAGGGAAATAGAGAAGGGAATAGAGTACCATAGTGAATAGAGTTTGGCCTTAGAGTCAGGGAGACCTGGGTTCATAGCTTGTCTATGACTCATACCATCTGTGTGAGTGACTATGGGCAAGTTACTTACTTTCACAGTGCCCCTGGCAAAACTAAAACTCTAAGTCTATTTTATATACAGTGTTGTTGACCTGCATCGAGGGAGAGAGTTTTGATGCAGGGAGTACTCCATCCTGATCAAAGCACAAATCTGATGCAGAATAAATGAATAAATAATCTACTAACTTCTTATAGTCTAACATACAGAATCAGAGAGAAAACAAAATTATCTCCTTTCAAACATCCCACATCTGGATTTATCTCCTCCAAATGTGACACAGGCTAATTGTTGACTTCATTCATCAGGGTGGCTGTTTTAAATACCCAGCCCAGCAGAAAGATGTAGATTAATTTTCTGAAAGGACCACAAATCCCTCAGCCGCTTCCAAAATTAGTACTATTGTTTGGTTTTGGCGTCAACGTGATTTCCACAGTGACGTCACTTGCTTCATCAATCATTCTGCACGACTGGCAAGGATACAATGAAGGGGCTCACAGAGCATGGTGGCTGAAAGCCTTCGTTTATAACTTGCAGATAAGTCACCCAAATGTGCACATCTAAGAAAAAGTAATTGGAACCATTTCTGCTCTAAGTGAAGGATTTGGACCAGTTAGCGATTTGTTTAGGGTCAGCAGTATTTTAAGTTCCTCCATTTCAAATATTAAACAACAGTATTTTTTTTTAAAAATGCCACTGAGACAAAAAAGCCAAAATGTAATTAATAACCAGTGACTTGTTGGGGGAAAAATGAAAAGAAACTTTGATTTAAATAGTTGTGCTACCCATCTTTTACAGCCTTGCTCTCTTCCAGACTTACTCTAGCAATTTATTCTTATACCTGTAATTCATCTGAATCCAACTCCCTCCAAGGAAATTCATTGAAAGAGTGCTTGTGATCCAATGGAAGTGATTTTACAGTGGCTCTCTGATTAGAAGCTTAGTCATCTACAAAAGCCATGGACACTTGGTGATTGTTTTCATCTTTGAAAGTGACTATATAGGAATCATTGAATATTGACTTTTTCTAGAAGAGCAAGCAAGGCCATTTCAGAGATGGGACAGCAAAAAGGAGACAAACTCTATCTTTGGTGGGGAGAAGCCAGACTGCTCATTTTCTCCCCAGCAAGTCTCCAAATGCATGCTGAATTGCAGAAATCTAACAGGAAAAAAAGGAAGTATTTATGTGTCTTCCTTTTTCATCAGATACACAGTATTTTTTTCTCCTATCTCACAAAAATTGTAACTGCAATTTACAAGTATATGCACAATCAAATTGCTATTGATTTAACGATGCATTTCTTTGATGTCCCTTGCCTTAACCTCATTTATAAAGCTGCTTTACATTATTCCAAACTGTCAATGATTTGTGACTCATGAATATTCAGATCTAATTTGCACTTACTTTTTTCATATGTATGCTTACTTGCAATATGTCTCTACATTTGCCCTTTTGTTTTATATTTATTTGTAGATTGTTTTATTAAAATAATACAGATGTAAAAGCATACGGGGTCTGGTTCAGCATAAGTTCTGTCGATAGTTGACCCTTTCCTTGATCTTAGGGCATAGCCTCAGTACTTAGAAAATGTCCTCTTTTTTGTTGATGCTTTCTCAGCAACTAAATAAGGATCTTCCTCCAACCATTTTTGGGGGATGTAGTTTTTAGTAATCATACAGCATGATGGATTGAGTCATACCTGGTTGAATGTCACTTGGGGGGAGTGTGGTAGAAGAGACAAATATTTTTACCCCAGCTTGAGGAGAAAAATAGAAATGGATTCTTTTCGGTATGAAAACAAAAAGTTCCTGAAAAACTGAACCCTTCATGTCAGTGTGGATCAACTTTTCCACTTAATGGTGGGGAATACAAAAAATGAAACTTAATACTCTCTAGCAATAAAAAATAAAAACAAAAAAAACTCTTTAGATGTCTTTCAGATGATAATGGTCACAAAAGATACCCAGAACAGTACGAATTGCAGACATGTCACCAGTGATTGAAGCCCACAAACAAGAGATCAAGGAAGCACCTGACCATGAAGAAGGGTTCAGAAGCAAACAGAAAGTGACTTGAGAAAATAAGAAAAAGAAACCTTGGGAATGATTTCTGGATCCAATAACAATTTAAAAATAAATAATTTGTGATAATAAAAAACCCTGAAAGGAGGAAAGAAAGAGAGAGAAGGTGGAAAGAGAGAGAAGGAAGGAAGAAAGGAAGGAAGGAAGGAAGGAAGGAAGGAAGGAAGGAAGGAAGGAAGGAAGGAAGGAAGGAGAGGATGGAGAGAGGAATTAATGGTGGGAGGAAAGAAGGAAGAAAGGAAGGAAGGAGGGAGAGAGGGAGGGGGAGGGAGGGAAGGGGCAAGGGGCAAGGAAGAAAGGCAAGAAGGAAGGCAGAAAGAAATTTCAGATATCCAAAACCAATACTGGTTGTGGAAAGAGAAAGATATTTACTAGCATTTCTGTGGACTAGTGGTCACTATGTTTCTTTCATTTGCATCACAGGCAATGCCCAATTGGTCCTCATCTAGATATCAGAGGTCATCCTGGTTGTTTTCTATCACAAAGAAAAAGTTGTGGTCATACAGAATCTTATTCTGTGCCCTGGATGGGCACTGGTCTCTGTTCATCTTAATCTAATCATGAACCTATGGCAAGTAAAATTTTCTAGCAAATAATTTCTTGCTAATGTTTCATCTTTCCTCAAATAAAAGCGCCCCAGGGAATCATTGCTTCCTTTAAATCTATTAATATTGACAAACAATGGGTTTTTTAAATTGTTACTCATTACTTATCATTGGAAGGCTCCCCCGTTTTTATGTTGGTTATATTTATTCACATTGAATTAAAATATCTTAGTATTATTCTGAAAACAGTTTTGACTTTATGGATCCACTTAAAAGGACCACCCCACACAGATCCCCAGACCATATTTTGAGAACCACTGATCAAAAAAAATTCCCTAAATATGAAGGAGATGAAACACATGGATCTTATGATTATTGTATTGCTCTTAGGCTCCAATGAGATGTGAAAAGGGATAAAAATCCTGATTTGTGTCCAGAATTGGAAAAGTAGAAGAATTTGATAGAGGGAAAAAAAAGAAAAGAACCAATTAATGCTTAGAGCTCAGTAATAAATATGAGATTCTTCCCAAAGAGGAGGGAAGTAGAATTTCTAAGCAAGTTGTTGTTTGTTTCTTGTCCTCTAAGCCACTGTTTTCGAAGTGGGGGACTTGACCTGACTGCAAGGGGTATGTGGCTGATGGAGGATGTGAAGATGAGTCACATCTCAGCCTTTCCTAGATAGCCAATTGTAGGGTTTGTCTTAAATACAACCACGCTTTGTGCCTCAACACTGTCTTGCTGTTCTTTCTCCCTCTGTAGTGCAAACTTCCAGTCCCCCCACTTTGAGCTTTGAGCTTTGAGCTTTGACTTTTCTAAGTCATTCATAACCTAATTGCTATCCAGGGGCCCAAAGCAACAGTTATGCGGTACCAGTGGGGTAGTTCCCCATTCCCAGCATCACCGGATCATCTGGTGACTTCAGCAGCCAGTTCTCTCAGAGAACCACTTCAATGCTTTCTGGAAGTGACTGGTAATTAACTGTCCTACTCCCCAGTCTTCCCCTGCCACCACTACCCCTTTTAATTAAATTTGGGTGGACAACCATTGATGAGTTGTAATTTTCAGTCACTAGTCTCATTACATTTTCTCTTCTTAAAACCTATCCTTCTTCTAAACTTCTCTACTATTTCTTTTTTGTTTGTTTGTTTTATTTTATTTTATGGAGGTAATCAGGAGTGAGTGTTTTTCCCAGGGTCATACAACTAGTAGTGTCTGAGGTCAAATTTGAACTCAGATCCTTCTGACTCCAGGGCCATCATGTTATCCACTGTGTTGCCTACCTGCCCCTAACCTTCTCTATTAATTCTAAGAACACCATCATCCCTGATCATATAGCTTCACAACTTCCATGTCATTTTCAGCTACCCACTCTTCTTGTACCCCACATCCCATTTTCTTTTACCTCCTCAGTGTCTTTCTTATTAGTATCCTTTTGTTTACTCATACAGTTACCAGCCTAGTTCAGCTCCTTATCACCTATCACCTGGACTAATGTCATAATATGGTAATCAGTCTCTTTGATTCAAAGCTCCCCCTTTTCCAGTCTAGTCCCCCTGCCATGGCTGTCAATGTGATTTTCCTAAAGTATAGGTCTGATGGTATTACTTCCCTACTTAATAAACTTCCTATTGATTCTAGTACCAAATATTTTTCCCATTTGTATGATCTCTTTGGGATACAGCCCTAGAAGTGGTATTGCTGGGTCAAAGGATATGCACAGGTTTATAGTCCTTTGAACACAGTTCCAAATTGCTCTCCAGAATGGTTGGATCAGTTCACAACTCCACCAACAATGCATTAATATTCTGATTTTCCCACATCTCCAACATTTATCATTTTCCTGTTTTGTCATGTTAGCCAATCTGATAAGTGTGTTGTAGTACCTCAGAGTTGTTTTAACTTGTATTTTTCTATTCAATAGTGATTTAGAGCATTTTTTTCATATGACTAAAGATAATTTTAATTTATACATCTGAAAACTGCCTGTTCATATGCTTTGACCATTTATCAATTGGGGAATGACTTGCATTCTGATAAATTTGACTCATTTCTCTATACATTTTAGAAACAAAGCTTTTATCAGAGATACTGGCTATAAAAATTGTTTCCCAACTTTCTGTTTCCCTTCTAATTTTGCATTGGCTTTGTTTTGTGCCAAAACTTCTTTCTGAGTTACCAAAATTACCCATTTTGCATTACATAATGTTCTGCATCTCTTGTTTGGTCATAAATTCTTCTGTTCTTCATAGATCTGAGAGGCAAACTATTCCTTGCTCTCCTAATTTGCTTATAGTATCACCCTTTATGTCTAAATCATATACCCATTTGGACTTTATCTTGGTATATGATATAAGATGTTGGTCTATGTTAGGCATCTTTCTTTTTTGTTTTCCCTTTACTTTATAGGAATAAGGTAAACTCAAGAACCCCAAGATCAGTATCTTCAAGTACCTTCAAGACATCGAGGTTGACACACCCCACACCCAACAAACATGATCCAGGGAAGCAATTTCTTTTGAGATTGCTTTTGAGATTGGTGACTAACTACCACCTACAGGGATTAATGGCCTGGGGAATAGTAGTTTGTCTCAGATCGTTGGCCCTGCTTCCAACATCTGGGAAGCAACCCCTGTGGAGAAGGAGCTCACCATCCCTACTTCTACCAATGTCCAATGCCACCAATAAAGTTAGCAAGCCAGCCTAGCTGAAACACAAAGGTTTTCTGCAAGTGAGAGAGAATGTAGAATATTCAAGGTGCACCAAACCACTCCTCACTCTTCAACCACCACTTCCTTGAAACCCCTGTAGATGTTGCCCAGCACCCTGTGCCCAAAAGTCATGGAGAGAGGGCCAACATTGCTTCCCATCCAGCTCCCCTACTCCCACAGCTATCATCCAAACTGATGATCCACTATTAAGAAGGATTCTGCTATTCTAGCTACCACCATCACCAACTGCCACCTACATGCACATCCATGTGAAAGAACCTTGGAAACAGCAACAACCTCCAACCCACAGGCCAGGTGTCCAGCCTGTTCCCTGCAACTATCAGTGGAGTGATTCTTGTGGAGATGTGACCTATCAACTGCCTTTTCAGGTCTTATAACCATTCCTCAACAGCCACAAGTACTGAAGATCCAAAAATCAAATTTCTTATCACCAGAGTTCTTTGAACTGATAAAAAATTCAACAAATGTTGTTTTATCCATGGAAATAACACTCATAGAAAGGTATTACTATCTGCTTTGTTGCTACATTCTAAGAATCACTGGATCCTTCCGTCTGACTTAGAGCTGAAACCTCCTGTGTATATTGTTTACCACTATTAGATTGTGAGCTCATTAAGAGAAGGAATTATCCTGACTTTTCTAGGGCAGCTCAATCGTGCAGCCATTAGACCTGGAGCTGGAACACCTGAGTTCAAATCTGACCTCAACTACTAGCTGTATGACCCTAGGCCAATTTACCTCAGTTTCCCTCACTGTGAAATGGGGATAATAATAGCACCTGCCTATGAAGGTTGTTATGAAGATTAAATGAGATAATATTTATTATTAAATGAGATAAAAAATATTAAAGTGCTGCATACATGTTAATAATTGTATTTTATACAAGTAAAATGATCAGAGTAAATGCTAAATTAGGGAAACCTTGGGTAAGCCACTTCATTGACCCAGACTGTAGTTTCCTCATTTATAAAGAATCAGAACTACATAATAATATAATAACTATATAATCTACCTAAATCTAGACCTAGACCTGATCTAGAGATACAGATGATATAGTTACAGAAAAAAACATAGAGATTAGATATGTAGATGCAGATATGTTGTTCTTCAGTTCAGTCATGTTCAACTCTTTGTGACCCTGTATGTATTTGCTTGGGGTTTTGTTGTTGTTGTTGTTTGCTTTTTGGAGGGGGGAGGGCAGCACAGTTAGGGTTAAGTGACTTGCCTAAGGTTACATGGCTAGTAAGTGTTAAGTGCTTGAGGCCGGATTTGAACTCAGGTCCTCCTGACTCCAGGGCAGGTACTCAACTACTATGCCACCTAGCTGCCCCTGTATGAGGTTTTCTAGGCAAAAACAAACAAACAAACTAGAAAATGGAAGGAGTTGTATTATATAATCTCCAACATTCCTGAAAATTCTATATCCAGTGAACCATAGGTTATGTTCCCCATAGGACTGTTCTTGGGGACCCATACTGACACTCTTCTTTCTTCTCTGAATATGTTGTAGGACAGCATTACTTTACATAGGCCACTAACTAAGGGAAAGAAAGTAGGATGAGGAATGAATGAAATTTGTCCCTCCACTTTGGGGTATATTGTATTTTTTTTCTGGGGAGAAGGACAGAATGAAGTGTAATTCATCTATCTATATCTATATCTGGATGTCAGATTTGAACTATCTGTGTGACCCTGGGCAAGGTACTTAACCTCTATTTACCTTAATCTACTAGAAAAGGAAATGACAAACCACTCCCACTGTCTTGAAACTACTCCAGTTTCCTGAAAATTGACTCCAGGCCCAGTGTTCTATTTACTGTGCCACCTAGCTGCCTCCAGATATAGGCATAGATAGATAAATTTCACTTGTTTCTGTCCTCCCCAGGAAATATATATATATGTGTGTATATATGTATGTATGTATGTATATATGTGTGTATATATAGATATACACATATGTAATATATATTATATATCATATTATATATGATATACTATATATTATATATACACACATATAAAATATCCCCAAATGTGGAAGGACAAATTTCCTTCAATCCTTATCCTATTTTCCAAAGACACACTATGAGCAGAAGCATGAGTGTCAGTATGAGCCCCCAAGAACAGTTCTATGGAGAACATACCCTATGAATCATTGATATAGAAGATATAGAATTTTCTGGAATGTTAGAGATCATCTAACACAACCTCTTCGATTTTGAACTGAAGAAACTGGAACCTACAGAGGTTTTTGTTTGTCCAAGACTGCACTGGGAACAAGTAAATGTTTTTAGAGAAGATTCACAGTTGTAGGTTTGACTACGGGGTCCCTTCCAGTTCTTTGATTCTATGAATCCAAAATCATTTATCTTTCCACCATACCATCCTGACTTAAAGTAACTGAGACAGTCCCTTTAAGGACTCAGAATTGCAAGATAGAACCACCTGAAGTAGAGCTACTCTGTTTCCATTCCAGGGGATTAGAATTCCATTAGTGCAATCCTTTCATGGATCCATGTGGTCTAGCAATGGCTAAGAAAATTGAGCTTATTAAATGCCGCAAATATACTACATACAACACATCCCTTACCCTCTTAGAACTTGAATTTTAAAATGGTTCATCATCTACATAAATTACACCCTTATTCCAAAAACATTTTTTAAAAGAGATTGTTTCAGAAAGTTTTACACTGCTAGTGCTGACTCTCTTTCCATTCGCTGCTTCCTTAACTCCAGTTTCTCCATCTATAAAATAGGAAACGAACCTTTAACTTGAGCTCTGGAGACCTAGTCTCATAATTTCCATTGACTATTTTAAGAAGGAGACTAAAATGTAGAAGTTGAATTTCCCTAAGTACCCAATCAGTGCTCCCTCTTAGCAGCCCAAGCTGTCCAGACTTGCAGTAGATAAAAGCTCATGGGATTTCTAACATGGCACATCTCTTTTGAGTCAGTACAGAGAAAGGGCCAGGGAATTCTCAGCAGGCAAAAATATATAGAATCCTCAGCTGGAGGGTAGTTTACAAATCATTTGGTCCAATCTCCTCATTTTTCATGAAAGGAAAATGTGTCCCAGAAATAATAGACTGCATTGATGAGGTTCTTTGTGGTTTAAGTATCAAGCACCTTATTTCAAGTACTTTATTTGATCCCCAAAACAAACCTACAAGGGAGATAATACCTGTATTGTCTCTATCTTATAGCCAAATAAACTAAGACTTATAGAGGTTAACTAATGGACTCCAATCCGGGTGTTTGGTATTCAAGTTCACCACTGATACCAGTATATCATGTTGTCCTTCCTAAGATGTGGAGGTTTAAAAATATTAGAAAAGAACATTACAATGTCCATACTCTGACAGAGTCCTTTATTGTTTATATTTTTCCATTTTAAAAATTGAGGTTCTCTCAGATTGGTTTTATGGTCCTTTTATTTTTCTTTATTAATTTTGAACTTAAATACATAAAGACAAAAAAAAGAACATTTTCATGTGCACATCACAGCACAACAAAAAAAGAAAATTCAATATAAAAACATGGATTTTCATTTCATACTGTTTACTTTTTGGAAAAAAAAAGTAATAAGTACTATACATCATTTTCAAAGTTACCCTACTTTTCTGTACTTCTTTCTAAATTTTTTGTTCTCTGTTGTGCCCTTTTTTCCTCCCTCTCTCAATACTCACCCTAGAGAAAGCTACCAGTACACATAAATATGTATGTATACAAATACACATATATGTAAAAGCATTAAAAATATGTATGTGGATATATATATATATATATATATTTCTATTTGTTAGTTCTTTCTCTGAAGGTAGATAACATCTTCCTTTATAAATCCTTTGTAGTTGATCTGAGTATTTATAATACTCGGAATGACTTCATCATTCAAATTTGCTCTTTGAACAATATTGTTACTGAGTACAACATTTCCTTGGTTCTGTTCATTTCCCTCTTCATTATTTCATGTAAGTCTTTCCATGTTTTTCTAAAACCAACCTCCTCCTCATTTCTTATACTACATTGGTATTCCATCACAATCATATATTAAAACTTGCTTAGTCATTCCCCAATTTGTGGGCATCATCTAAATTTCCACTTCTTTGCCACCACAAAGCTGCTATAAATGTTTTAGAATATTTAAGTTCTTTTCATTTTTCTCTAGTTATCTCGGGAAGAAGGATATAATGGTGGTATTGCAGGGTCAAAGGGAATAGGCAGTTTCATAACTCTTTGGGCATAATTCCAGATTGCTCTCTAAAATGGATGGAACAGTTCACAGTTCCACCAACAGTGAATTAATATCCCAAATAATCTCCTCCAATATAACTTTATAATTCTTTTGTTTTGTTTTGTTTTTTGGAGGGCAGTTGGGGTTAAGTGACTTGCCCAAGGTCACATGGCTAGTTTTTTGTGTTAAGTGTCTGAGGCCGGATTTGAACTCAGGTACTCCTGACTCCAGGGCCGGTGCTCTCTTCACTGTGCCACCTAGCCGCCCCATAACTTTATGATTCTTAAGAAAACTTTTAGTTTTGGTTTTGCTTAAGCTAAACATCTGAGAGCTATTCCTATATTATCAATAGTAAAGGTCATGGCTGATATTAGAAACAACATAATCTTTCCATAACTCTCTTGTCCCTTTATTGAAATGTCATCAGGACCATTTATAAGATTCTTTGACTAAAGAAGCGAGTTTCAAATTCCATGTTCCCCTAGAATTAAATTGAAATGCATGATAATTAGCATTCATCTTAATACAATAAGAATGCAATACATTGCTTTATAGGTTTTTGGTAGCCAGATTTTTTTTAATTGACAAACTATTAATCCTGATCTTTAATATTTCAGCTAAATTTAGCTCCATCACTACAAGAGTCCAGGGACTTTAGCCAAACTAAACTATGATTTTCAGAAAACTATTAAAATATATATTTTATTTATATATATACTTATATATTAAAATATAAATTGATAACATAATGGGACAATTGTCCACATTAAAAAATTTCCAAAAAAAACCCCATTCTTCACAGGGTTCTTTTATGTACCTGAGCTTCACTAAAATATGAAATGATTCAACAATTCCTCATTAAACATCTGTTTATGTGCAGTGTGTTTTTCTACAAACTCTGGGGATACCTTTTTCCAAGGCACGGACTTTCTCCTAAAGGAATTTCCAATCTTGCCTCCTCCACTCTCTCATAGCATATTGCTGCTCTCATATTATAGAATCATATTTTGTATTACAACTATTTGTATACCCCTTATCTCTAATGTAGATCGTTGCCACAAGGAAGAGACCAAAAGAGCCTAGAAACCACCTCAACCACCAAATATTCTTCTTGCCAGGTTGAGAGATGTGGCAGCCAAAGGCTGTTTATGACATAAACTCATTTGTGAAATCATAAGGAGGAGGGTAGTTGAAGATTGTGAGCTATATTGACTTGTAAAGCAGTGAGAAGCATTGGAAGGAAAACAAATTTATAGAAAGTTTGGCAAGGGACTCAACTAAATAAAACCATCCCAAGGGTATTTAAGGATGAAACTAGAAAGAGGAAGACAAACACCTCCCTACCAAAAACAAAAAACAAAAAACAAAAGAACAGCACCCTGATTGGTAAGGATGAATGTAAGAAATGCTTTTATCTGTTAATGAAAGTGGAGCCACCTCATTTGGACTCTAACATCACAGCTGTTATTATGCTACAGGAGGAGGCAGAAATGTCCCTAAAGAAAATGGAGATGGAAACACCAACTAAACTAGGTCTAGTATAAAAATAGAAGGTTTGTGATGGAGTTAACATAGCTTGGAGGGGATTGAGGGATCAACTCTTAGAGCATCTGAAAATGGGAAGGATGTGTAAGACTTGGGGAAAATCTAGGTCCTTACCTTTACCAAAAAGGGGAGGACCAGGAAAATCTATATATACTACCAAATCATGTTACTCTTCCACCTTTACAAAGGCTTCATGAGAATAATATAAACAGGAATTAAGGACATCCTTGATGAAGATATGACAAGGAAATAGGCAGGGTTTTGCAAATGATATTCTACAGGATACCTCATCTCTCAGTCAAACAATTGACTGAAAAGAATAAAGAACATAAAACCCCACTGTATATATCAAATAATTATAATATAATTATATAAAAATTATCTGGTAATACAAAATATTGCTTTAAAGGCTCTTCTCTAGCAAAGTGTCTCCCACACACATGTCAAATCCTTTAAGATACTTTGAAAGATGTAACAACAGAGATAACTTTGTTTAATTACCATCTGATTACAAATACCAAGTGAGGCATAAAACACGGAGATGTAGGCTTGCCAAAGATATTTTGCTGTTGTGGAGCATTTCCAAGACAGAGTCCAAACAGAAGAAGAATTCTTTATAGCTGGCTGTCCATTAGATGCTTCTGTTTGGAGATGACGTTGTGTTATTTTAATCCAGCACTGGAACACTGCAGAGCTACTAAATGAGATCTATAATTACTCAGAATAGTTTTGCCTAACTATTCAAATAGGAAAAACCAAATGGATGAAGAATACCTATTGTTCAAACTATGGTAAATAGTTAATTGAACAATCCATTGAACTTGTCCATCAGTAAATATAACTTGGACAAACACTGTGGATGAATAATAATCCAGATCTATAATGAAATGAAAAAAACAAAATGGGCTGTCTTGTTTTTGGGAAATTACATGATGCTTTTAACACACCAAAATTTTACAAACACACACACACACACACACACACACACACACACACACACAATCTTCCTGGGCATTTGTATGGTCAAAAGTCACGAAATACCAGAGAATGCAAGGAATCAAAGTTTAGGCTCATTTAGAGAGCAATAACTCTTCACTGAGATGGGTGATGGATATCAGTAGGCTGTAAGTCATTATCAATAAAAGAATTCACCACAAGCTACATAAGGGATGGCATCAGAGAGCTAGCCATATTGTATGACCAGAAAAGGAAGTGAACCATTCATGCGATGAGAGTTAGGGATACCTGAAGACAGCTTATGTTCTCATTTGTTTCCATACAATGTCAAGGCATCTAAGGCATCTAGAGGAAAACCCACCCATTACATAGGCCCCCCAACCCACCTCGATGGAGGATTTGGAAGACTTGGACAAGAATCAAATAGGATAGTCAGGAATGGTTAGGCAGGAATTGGATGATTTCCTACACTGAATAAATCGTATATTCATGAAAGTATCAGAGTCTTTATATTCTAAATTAGAGCCTGAGGAGCTAAGAGAATAATGATAGTGCAAAAAGAAATAAAGAAGTCAGGAAGAGATTATTTGTAGGCATAAATTAATTTAATTATATTTATTTTAAGGTGCTGATGCATGGAAAGGAGTGAAGAGGTCCGACAGATAGTTGGAAATGGCAGTTAGAAATGTGAAACTGGAGCTTTCTGTACAGACTAAAAAGGCTCATTAAGGCTAGAATTAAGTATTTTGAAGCCGTTTGCATTAAAATGACAGGGGAATCCATGGAAATTGAGAAACTTTCCAGGGAAGAAGATCCAAATTGTTCAGTCCCATAGAATTCAAGGGAGAAGAGAGTTTAAAGAAAGCTATGTATATATGTATGTATGTATCTATCTATCTATCTCTGCCTGTCTGTCTATATGAATATGCGTATATACATATGCACATATAAAGTACATGTGTATTATAGAAATGAATGTGTGATGCATATACATATAGTATACCTATATATACATATGCACAGATTGATTAATACATACATACATAGATATGTACATAGATAGGTAGATAGCACACACACATTCTTCTTTAAACTCCTTCTTCCATTGGATTCTATGGGACTGAATAATGTAGATCCTTCTCCTAACTCTCCTGATACTCTTTATCTACTTCACTTCCTTCAGTGTAGATGTACAGTGATATATAGATATAGTTCCTATGAAAAAATGGATTCTAATTTTATTTCAAAAGACATTGTGTATATGTATATACATACATATACATATACATATGCATGCATATAATAAACAAACATAGATAGTATGTAGTCATTGCTTAAATAAAAAATATATCAAAATACAATATTTTATAATATATAATGTATTCAAACCAAACATATTTTGTAATATATGTGCAGCTAGGTGGTACAGTGGATAGAGTGTTAGGACTGGAGTCAGGAAGACTCATCTTCCTGAATTCAAATCTGGCCTTAGACACTTACTGGCTGTGTGACCCTGGGCAAGTCACTTAATCCTCTGTAAAATGATCAAGAGAAGGAAATGGTGAACCACTCCAGTATCTTTGCCAAGAAAAGTACCAAATAAGTTCAAGAAGAGCTGAATAGTACTGAAAATGGCTGAATGACAACAATATGTGTGTTTACATACACACATATATGGATGGGTGAATGGATATATGTATGTATATATAAAGTCATTGCTTGGATATAAACATATTATACATATGTATACACATATATATGTAGATTATATCTCCAAATGACTTTTGAAACAAAACTTGAATCCATTTATTCCACAGGAATGTTATATGTGGTAGTTAGTTTGCCAGAACAATCAATTAATCCAATTTATCCTATAATACATCAGAAATATAATCTACTTAGCATTGAGATCTTGGGGGTTGAGTAAGAGAAATCAAAGGGTCCAAATGCTATTGCAATCTTGGTTTGTATTTTTATATTCTGTCATATGGTCCAACACAAGTGAAATGATGGCTGGATTGTTGCTTGTTCTGGCCAGATCATATATGTAATGTTGTATTTAGTCCTAGGTACCACATTGAGTAAGGTGCAGACAAATTAGAGAGGGTACAAAGCAAGGTAAGTAGGATAGTGCAGGGACTAGAGATCACATCACGTGAGAATTTTTCTCTACATCTTTGTATTCCCATTGCCTGGGACATACTCAATGCTTAATAATGTTTGCTGCATTAGAAAAGAAGACTTAAGAGAAAACATGATAGCTGTCTTCACATATTTGAAGGATTGTCACCTGGAAAAGGAATTTTATTTATTCAACTTGGCCTCAGAGGACAGACAGACCTAGGAATAATGCATGAAAGTTATAGAAATGCACATTTCATTAACAGATCACAGGATCATACATCATAGATTTGGACCTGGAAGGGACCTTAGAAGTCACATAGTCCGACTCCTTGTTTTACAAACTAAGAACTAAGGATCAAAGGAGCTGAATAATTGTCCAATGTCACATTGATAGTGAAAAACCCAGGATTCGAATTCAGGTGCTCCAACTCAAGATTTGTTTGTTTGTTTGTTTGTTTTCCTATTGCACCATGCTGGAGGACAGAGGTTACTTTGATTTTCTTCAATTTCCACACTGGTCATATTTTCCACATTATAGTACTTTCCCACCTTTTGTTGAGTTTTTTTTTAATGATGTATTCCCTAAGCTATAAAGTAATAATAATACTAATAATTTCTATTGCTTAATTAGTCGGCTATGTGGTACTGTGGTACTGGTATAAGCACCAGACGTTGAGTCAGGAAGACTTGAGTTCAAATATGACCTCAGACAGTTAATAGCTGTATGACCCCATCTCAGGATGCTCTTCTGTAAAATGGAGATAATATTAACACATACCTCCCAGAGTTATCGTGAAAAACAAATGAGATAATAATTGTAAGGCACTTAGAATAGTTTTTGGAACATAGTAAGCAGTATATACATGTAAGTTATTATTATTGTTGCAGTTACTTCTATGTCAAATAGCAGAATGGCTAGTGCATAGGCCAGAAACTATTAGTCTGTCCTTTGGACTTTTAGCTATACATTTATGTTATAGTTCTTATTTTTGAAAAATTTTGATGGTTATAGTATTGCACTAATTCATTTATCAACCCATATTTTAATGTTAATTTTAGTACATAAAATTAGCAACATTATATCTGTTGGTATATGGTCCACAGCACCCAAGAATTTGGTACATCTTTTAATGATATATTTATATATGATGGTCTTATCATCTTATCTGCCAATATACACTCCAGAGCCCCATCTGGTCTGCCAGAGCAGTCTAAGAACCTTTGAGTCTTGACACCCACCCTGGAGCTGAGACAGAAGGCTCTTTCCATTGGAATTACAGTGGAAAGCTTCCTTCCACGTGTGTTGTCTCCCCAGCCCACCCACTACCATTAGAATGTGAGCTCTTTTATTTAGGATTTATTTAGTAGTATGTCCTTGTGAGAAGCATGAAGTGTCTCACTTACCTGTTTGTACTCAGTATTCATTATTGTACTGGGCATGTAGTAAGTACTTAATAAATGCTTTTTTTCACATTTATTCATCCATTTTTTCTTGCTTCACCAAACTATCATGCATTGTCCGTACTTATGATGCAAACAAGCATTTTCTTAAAATCATAGATTCAGATCTAACAGGGAACAGAGAGGATATTTAGACAAGAACCCTAATTTTATGGAATTAGAAACAGAGAACTACAGAGGTAAAGTAATTTAGATAAAGTAACGTAGGAGATTACCAAATGAAATCATGTATCTAAACATTAAAACATTATATATTAAACAGCAATAGCAGTAGAGAAATAGTAGAAATAGTAGTAGTACAGGGATATAGGCAGGGTGGTTTAATAGACAGAAGGCCTGTCACAGAATTAGGAAGAAATGTTTTCAAGTGCTATACCTGATTTGTCCTTGCTGAAAAATGTAGGATAACACATTTTGCTTCTTAGTACTTGAGGCAATCCTCTCTTGGCGGAAGAAGTTTTCATACCAGGAGTTCTCTATATGAATAAAATAACAGGTCCAGACATATGGATGTGTGTATATACACACACATGCATATAGATATTTACATGATGTTTTGCATAATACATAAATATATATACACACACACACATATATTTAGTAGAAAACCCATTTCTCCTTACTCTTAATACTTCCTATAATACTATACTTTCATTGTGAAATTGACAGAATTCTTGGTGGAAATACCTAATTCCAAATCACAAACATTTTTCAATTTCATTTAGTCTCATGCTTTACTTTAACAGTAACTTAGACACCATTTTATATAATATTATCAGGTGCAAAA
>CM053598.1:150025576-150062147 GCA_028646575.1 Pseudocheirus occidentalis | reverse complement strand
CTCTCTCTCTCTCTCTCTCTCTCTCTCTCTCTCTCTCTCTCTCTCTCTCTCTCTCTGTCATTTGGGATCTTCTGGAGAATAGGTTTCCGCATCCATATTTGTTCTGGTCCACTTGTAAAGAGGGTTTTTGTCCTTTCGATTGTCTTGGAATTGTTTTTCCTGAAACAGCTCTTTCGCTGTTAATGAGTCCCCATGCAGCTGGACAGCTCCTTCTCGGACACTGAGAGCTCTAACCCCAAAATGACCCCAATTTGACACCGCAAGATGAAATTTTACCGCCTGTTAAAACCATTTCCAGCCGGAGCAGGAGCTCACTGTTGACAGAGGTGTGCTGCCTTACCAGGACACCTATCTTTCTTCTTTAGGTCTCTTCTCATGGTCTGCCCCACCTACTTTCCCACATCCTTGGTGGGAGTACCTAAGTTGGGAGAGGGTGACCAAAACATTGTCAGGGGTCTGAAAGCCACAAAGTGTTAGATTGACTAGTCTTATTTTAATTTTTTTTTTAACAGCAAGTGATTTTTAAACGAGAATATGTTCCTTCCTCTCTAGAATATCAGGAACAAGTGATTATTCCAATCAGTGGGCCAATCAGTAAAACCAATAAGTCATTGGTCATTTGGGTTCACTAAATTGAAAGCTACAAGAAGAATTACATTGTAGCGTTTCCAACACTTCTTCTGAACCTGCATTCAATCTACTCTATACGAAGAAAACATTGCATTCCTTTTCAAAACGATGAGTGCACAGGATACATATCGGAGAGAACAAAAAACCCTCAACGACATGAAATTTTATTTTATTCTGCCAAATGGTCACCTTAGCATGCTGGAAGGTCTTTCCAAACACATTTGCACTTTTATAACATTAATTCAATAATTCTTCCCTAAAAATCTTCAGAAGGAAAAATATTTCTTTGACCAGATCTTATTTTCATTTTTGTCCCTCCCCCACCCACCCCCTTATAGGCTTTGTTCTATCCTTTCCAATTGTTCAAAGCCCTGATGAAAAATCGAAAGTATTCCCAGACTATTAAGCAGAGTTGAGGGTGAAACTATTTTTAGTCACTGAGCACCCTCTCCCATGTAAATAAATAGGGGTTAAAAGTTCCCCTCTTAGGTGAAAGTAAACTATTATCAGTGGACAACCAGCCTATTATTAACTTAACATCGGCACTAAAATATAGGAAACTTCAAGTGGACTGAATCTCCTTTACTCAGATGTATCACCATGTAAGGTGTCTTTTTGAATGAAACTGAAGCTTTTCTCAATGACGACAGTCTGAAGAGGTTCTTATACATTTCATACTAAGATTAAACAAAAAGAAAGGAGACAGAGGAAGAAGAGAGAGGAGAGAGGAGGAAAGGAGGGAGGGAGGAAGAGAGAGACAGAGAGAGAAAGAGAGAGAGAGAGAGAGAGAGAGAGAGAGAGAGAGAGAGAGAGAGAGAGAGAGAGAGAGAGAGAGAGAGAGAGAGAGAGAGAGAGAGAGAGAGAGAGAGAGAGAGAGAGAGAGATCAGAATCTAGGAAAGAAACACTTAAGGAAATTTAGGAGATTTTTCAAAAATCATATAATTGGCCTACACTTATGACGACATTTTAAGCAAAGATAATAATAACAGGAACAACAACAATTACTCATTACTGCTAATAAGCGTAGTTGGGAGAGTGCTAAAGGATTTGCATAAACTACTCAGTCCGTCTTGGTGCAGCAGAAAGAACTGACCAAAGAATTCATTGCCATGAATATCGTGAACTGTGTTACTGAGTCATACTACAAAATAGAAAATACTGCACAGGAAGATCAGGTTAGTTCTTTTTCTCTTTTTCTCCCTTCTTCACCCCCTCCCCCCAAGAAAACTGAATTTGCTTAACCACTACTAAAAAGACAAGTCTAGGAACTAGGGACTTAAAAAAAAAACTAAACAAACAAAAGAAAACCTCACTCACCTCTTCTTTCAAGTCCGGAGTAAAGTCTGCAACAACACAGAGCCACTGCTCTTAATTGTGGTGATCTTCTAGAGGGTAAAAAAAGAGAGAGAGAGAAGGAGGAGGAGGAGGAGAAGAAGAAGAAGACGAAGAAGAAGAAGAAGAAGAAGAAGAAGAAGAAGAAGAAATCCTCAACCTTCACTTTTATTCTTCATTATTAACTGGGTTCTTATGGTTATAAGCACGGTATAGCAATGCCATAAAGTATTCGCGTGACTTTTTTTTTTCCTTCTTAATCACCCCCTTTTCCCCTCAGGAGCAATGGAAAATACCTCCGTTTCCACAGCACTCTAGTTATCGGAAAGCCTCGGATTGCCCACTGGCTTTATGTCAGCCCTTCTACACACTATCTTTCTTTATATGTGAGGGCTGATTTCCCGCAGACATCATTGTTATGATGGCTCATTTAATCAAACTGTTTAATTGCTCCAGTAATCACTATCATCATCACAGGTACTCAATCATTCATCATTTTTGGAGGGCTTTATTGACCTCTGGAGCTCATTCCCCAGCCCTATTAAAATAGGGCCAAATTTCTCTGCCTCGTGTTTGATTCATGTTAAGATTGAAATCTAAAGCTATTTTAAGTTTTCCAGAATCTTAAAGAGAAAATAAATAGTAAGGAGTTTTGTTGTTGTTTTCTTTTTTTTTTTAATGAAGTCTTTCCTCCTTCATTCCATAAAAAAACTATCCTTTCCATCTACCCCCATTCCTCTTTTGGGGATGTGGGTTTCAAAGCCGCGTATGGAGATGAGACCACTTTCGGAACTCGGTTCAAAGTTGAGGAGGGACTCCAGTGTTCAAGGATAGTCTGTTTTAGATTTTATGTTCAGAGGACCGTGAACGAGGGAGAAAGAGTGAGTTAGAGAAAGAATGAGAGAGAGAGAGAGAACCCAAGAAAGGGGGGAGGGGTCCAAAAAAGAGAGGGAAGGGGAGAGCACACCAAACTCCAGCAATCGATAGTTTGACCATCGCTCCTCCCCTAAACTTCAAGCCTTCCCTATGATTGATGATCCCGGGGAGCTCTGGTAATTGACTGTTCTGAGGTAAGGCTTGTTTTAGCTTCAGTAAAATGATTGGGCGAAAGAAGAAGACCAAAATTAGTTTCCACACAAACGGTGTGGGTATTTTTTTTTTAACTTTTCCTCTTTGGAAAAGTTCATTTGGTGCTCAAGGGAGTGCACCATGCTCCTTAAAATGCTAAATCACCCCAACCTAATTAGCATTACTATTACGACGCGTTACGGACTTAATACTTCAGCATACATGGTAGGACCGCAACCAAGACAGGGAGTGAGCTCCCGAAACATACATTTCATTTCTTCTCTACTCCTTTCGTTTTTTCCACCCTCTTCTGGAGTTTAAAGGCTCAAAAAAGGCACATGCATATCAGACTTGCATCTCACCGGCGCTTTTTACTACTCAAAGTGAACTCGACTTTGTTAGCAACACGCGCGCGCGCGCGTGCACACATACACACGCACACACACACGGACACGCGCGCGCATACACACTCACAAATCCTTTTTAAGACTGGCAACCTCTACATCAAAAACTAAAAGGTCTTCTCTCGCTCCTACCACAACCCGCACCACCTCCCCTCTGCTACCAAACAACACAAAGTGTGGACCTCTGCGACACCTTTAATGGATCTCGATGCGAGTACAGTTTGAGCCTAAGATGTTGTCCTCTTGTCCTGGAAAATTAATATTTAAGAAGGTAATGAATCCTCACGGGGGGAGAAAAAGCAGCACTGTAGAAAATACCACTGTGGCAGAAACGCAGTACTCGGCTAAAATCGAGCTCGTTTCCTAAAAACGACCAAGTTTGCCTCTAAAGGATGCCCCCTGGATTTTCGCAAAACATTCGATGCTTCTGAAGGCAGAGGGCTGGGAAAAATAGAGATTTAAATAAAAAAAAAGAGGAAAACCACGTAAAGCGTACGCTAAAGCAATGCAGGCAGAAGATATTTATGATTGGTAAAAAAAAAAAAACTAAACTAAAAATAAGTTTAAAAATCAAAACACATCTAAGATTGTACCGTACTTTCTGGCTTTCTGCAGTTTTCCTCTCCCCTGCCTCTCTCCCCATGCATACATACACACTCCTCTTCCTCTCCCCCTCTCCTGCACAGTCTCCCTCTCTCTCCCCCTGTATGAAAAGGAACGCTGATTTGCTATGGGTATGATCTGTTGTGTGGCTCTCCCACCCACCCACCCCCACCTCCCCTTCTCCCTCCTCCTCCTCCCCATGTGGAGTTGAAGCAGTGCTGATTGCATACTCTGCATATCATAGGCTTTAGTCTCCTCTCTCCTCTCTCCCTCTCCCCTCTCCCTGTATGTCTCTGTTGTAGGACTGGCTATGGCCACCACGACTTCCGGGTTCCGTCATTTCATTCTCCCGCCGATCAGCGCTGCAAAACTGAGTCTCTTCTATAAGCCAGGCAGCAGCCAACCTGCCAACACTTACTGACACTCACTCATCTCACAGAGAGAAAGAGAGCGAGCGAGCGAGCGAGAGAGAGAGAGACAGAGAGAGAGAGAGAGAGAGAGAGAGAGAGAGAGAGAGAGAGAGAGAGAGAGAGAGAGAGAGAGAGAGAGAGAGAGAGAGAGAGAGAGAGAGAGAGAGAGAGAGAGCGATCGAGAAAGAGAGAGAGAGAGAGAGAGAGAGAGAGCGATCGAGAAAGAGAGAGAGAGGAGAATATCTACCAGGAAAGAGAGAGAGGGGGAGGAAGTCCAGTTTTTGCAAACTATTCATTTTTCTTTTTCTTTTTTTTTCCCTGCCTTCCCTGCACAGTACTCTAAAGAGAGAGGATCATAACGTAGGCATCCGGGGGGGAAAAGGGAATTTTTTTTTAAACCACCAAAAAAGAGAAGCAGAAATCCCTCGAGGAGTTTTACTGGAAGAAAAAAAAAACGGGTCTGAAAGATTCCTCCTCTCCTCTTCATCATCATCAACCATCATTCATTCACTACCTTGACATTCCCTGGCTTTGATTGACAGCTGGAGTGGCAAAAAGCCATGAGACACGACAGTTTGGTTACATGTGGGCTGCTGACGGGCCGATCGTAACCTTCAGTTCGGGGGCTTGACAATTTTTTTTTCGTCTTTTTCTTCTTTTTTCTTTTTCTTTTCTTTTTTTTTCGGTTTTGTTGTTGTTGCCAACAGAAGGGAAGAGGGGAGAAAAAGGGGGAAAAGAAGAGAGGAGGAGGAGGGGGAGGAGGAGGTGGAGGAGGAGGAGGAGGAAGAGCAGGAGGAGGAAGAAGAAGAGGAAAAAGAAAAAGAAGAAATATCACAGGAAAAAAAAACTCTTCGTTGTTTTGCCTGGGCTTTTTTTTTTTTTTTAATTGGAGGATCAGGAGAAGTCTCCTTGGTTTGGGGGGAAAACCCAAGGAATCTTCAGCCTAAATCACTTTCTTAACCGGACTGGGATATTAAATATACGACACATCCAGGAGTTTATTGGAGCGCAGACTGATGGCGCAAAGGGTAGGTTTAAATCTCCAACACTTACCTAGATATAAATCCTCTCCTAAAAGGGGCCTGTCCGATGCCTCCGCTACAGAGCTGCTGCTGCTCGCTGCTTGATGATGGCGGCCAGTATTTAAAAAAAAAAAAAATAGCAGCAAAATTATTCATCGGCTTCTTTTTTCCCTCTTGTGCCTGTGTGTGAGTGCGCGCGCGTGTGTGCGTGTCTGGGCGCGCGTGTTAGAGCGGGTGTGTGAGCGGGCGAAAGGGCGAGTGTGAGCGTGTATGTTGTGTGTGCAATTGTTACATGCTTTTTCCTCGCTCCAGCTTTTACCCCAGCAGCGCGATTCCCCTGTTTCTCCTGCTGCTGCTGCTGTTGCTGCTGCTCCCTCTGCTCAGTAGCACGGGCTGCAGAGGGGAGCTGCTGCCTAGACAATATTTTGCTGCTTGTTTTGTCTCTGAATTTGACAAGGACGCAGGGAATCCGCTGCTAAATAATGTTTCTGGTAACTTTCACGTTATTCCCTCCAACCCCTCTTTGGCCCCTGCCCCCGGGGAGGGACTGGTTGTGGTCGTCTTCATCGTTGTTGTTATTATTACCGTTTTCTTTCCTTTATTTTGTTTCATTTCGGCTTTTGATTTATTGAATCCTTTGGATGGAAGGAAAGGGGGGTTAGGGGTGGGCTCAAGGGCTTCCCTATTCAGAGCAACTCCAGTTCTCCCTTGTTTCCTTTTTATCTCTTTTCTTCCTCTGGCCGAAGTGGAGCCTCCGCCTTGCTCCCCAGACCTTAACCTCTTAGCCCCCTTCCTCTTCTCTTGGTTTATAGTTTTTTAACACACATGTATTATACATAAATATATTTACAACTTTCAAATCTGTTGTTTTGACTGCTTTTGTTTCTGTCTGCCTAACTCGTTTCGGTACTTCACTCTCTTCTGACTTTGTTGTCTTTTTTTTTTAATCTCTCTCTCTCTCTCTCTCTCTCTCTCTCTCTCTCTCTCTCTCTCTCTCTCTCTCTCTCTCTCTCTCTCTCTCTGTCTCTCTCCTTCTCGCCTTGTCCTCCTCTCTTCTTTTTTCTTTCTCTCTGCCTTCTCAATCTTCTTCCTTCCCCTTTCCTGACCCGTTTTGACAGTACGATGAGCTTCCCCATTACGGCGGGATGGACGGAGTAGGGGTGCCGGCTTCCATGTACGGAGACCCTCACGCTCCACGGCCGATCCCCCCGGTTCACCATCTGAACCACGGGCCGCCGCTCCACGCCACTCAGCACTACGGAGCCCACGCCCCGCACCCCAATGTCATGCCCGCCAGCATGGGATCCGCTGTCAATGACGCCCTGAAGCGGGACAAGGACGCAATCTATGGGTAAACCCTATCTCCTGGGCCAAGTTTGCTGAATGGCTTTGGGTGGGGGGGTGCTAACTGTTTATATTTGGTTGGGTAAGAATGGAGAAGGCAAGGGATGGTAATCCTTGTCCCATGGAATGCAGAAGAGAAGGTGGACGTTTTCAGTGAATTAGGTACAATTATCTTTCTCCTTATACAGAATCCCGGTCACCAAAAACTATTCCCCCCCCCCCCCTCGCTCCCCTTGTGATTCATGTGTGTTTTAATCTCTAGAAATTTGAGGGAGACTCATCTTAATGCATAACACTCCTGCTGAAAGGTTAAGTTTCTGATCTTTTGGATGGACCCTAACCAGAGAGGGGCCAAGGACAAGGGGAAAGTTTCCAGCAAATAAGGCACAACTTTTTTTTTCTTTTTTCTTGTTTCCTACGGAGGCTCTGGGAGTCACTAAATTCAACTGGAGCGAGGAGACGGGTAGCTCCTCTTGGCCAGGAAACCTAGATTCACTACCTTAGTTCTCTGCAAATAAAAGGGGCAAACTACTGAACTCGGACTATGAAGTTAAAGGGGCAGGGGTGTTGCTTTGCAGAAAGGTGTTCTTGGGAGATGTATGGAGATTTCTTTAATTGACTATTTCTGTGAGCTGAGAGGGATCTGGGGGAAGGGATAGGGTGCACTGCAGCTGAAGTATAGGAGATATATGCTGCCTCTTTGGGGCTGAACGTAAGTAGGGGAAAGAGGTGGGGTGAGGGACGCAGTTGGTAAACAGAAACTTACCCTGAAGCAAGGGATAACCAAGCATCCCAGTGGGGGGAAATAAAACGGAGTTGGGCTTTAAGAAGCACAAAGAATAAACACACTCTTCCAAAGTTAATACGAGGCCATTTTTGTCTGCTACAAATCCAGGGTAAAATATTTATGTGAGTGGGACTCTTTCCGTTTGTTTGTTTTTTTAAAAATAATATTATTACCTTGTCTCGTGATTTTAACTAAACAGCAAACAATTGTACTAGGAGGATTGGGGGGAAATACTTCCTTTAAGTCCGTGTGTCTACGTGTAGTTCCGTGTCTTCTTTGGTTATCCCATGAAAATAGGCCCTTTAAACAGCTTTTGGTTCTACAGTCTTTCCCTTGTAAGGTACAAAATCAGTGGTCAAGAGTTTAGGCTTTCTCTGTTATACGCGAATAGACCTGGATCAGCCCAGTACTACTTTTAATGTGAGGTCCCTGCTTATTTGGTTGGATCTTTTTTTTTTTAAGTTGCTGCTATTTTAATTTCGGGCAAAGTGTCCGCAGGCTTCTCTGACCCTAGATTGTAGGAGTTTAAGCCAGTGGAAGTGGCGAGGGACTCAGCTTTTCCCCCCACCCTCTTTCTACTTTCGGCATTGGCCCAGCTCACTGACGACACTTTAGGGCTGTGCAGTGCAGAGTGTTTGTATATGAAACCCCCTCAAAACTTGTTGATTACAGTTCTTCCTCCTTCCCCCTTGCACCCCCATCTCTCTGTGTGTGTGTCTTTGTGTGGTGCTACCCGTTAGGCACCCGTTGTTTCCTCTGTTAGCTCTGGTCTTTGAGAAGTGCGAGTTGGCGACCTGCACTCCCCGGGAACCCGGAGTGGCCGGCGGAGACGTCTGCTCCTCCGACTCCTTCAACGAGGACATCGCAGTCTTCGCAAAACAGGTCTAAACAATCTTGACCTATTCTTCCCCCCTCCCGCTATGGCCCTGACACTTTTTCGCCCTCCCTTCCTATGAGCTTCACTTTTAAGAAGGATTGAAAAGGGGAGAAAAAGACAGAAAGAAACTCAATCTGGTCCCTACCTCCCCTCCTCTTTTCAATTCCCCTCTCCCTCCTCCCCATCTCAGAGCCTGGAGGCAAATTGGAACTCGAGATAAATGTGGGTGTTTGTTTTTCCCCCCAGCGAGGAATACTAGGGCTCGACCCTTGAATTAAAGTTGACCTACTTCTCATCTGGCGACTGGCTCCCTTCCTTACTAATAGCTACTTAATCAAGAATTGGGGTAAGGGGGTGTCAGTAGCCCATTGACTGAGAAAGTGGAAGTCCCTTTATCCGGGAAAGGTAGGGGAATGAGAGAACAAAATCCGAACAGGATTAAAGGACAGAGAAAGTGAGCAAAAATGGCCTCAGGCCTAGGTTGTAGATTGGGGGTTCCTGCTCCCCTCGAATGGCATCTAGGTCAGAGATTTTTTTCCATCTGATCCTTACTCGTTTGATGCTCTAATTTGTTTCTCATATCCTATCCTGTTCTCTATTCCCTACCCCTGTTCACTTTTACACGTTATTACAGGCAACCGCCAATTAATTCAGTTATAATGGTCTAAAAGGGAGCCGTAATTTATGCTTATTTTCCTGCTTCTTATAGGTTCGCGCTGAAAAACCACTTTTTTCCTCGAATCCAGAGTTGGACAATTTGGTAAGGCTCACAATTTTTATTGTATTCCTGTCCCTCACCCCAAACTTCCCTTCGCTTCCCCTAGTCCCAGATCCTTATTATAGCTTCTGACACTCTCAATAAACTCCACTTTGGATACTTGAGGGCAAGAGGTCGTTAAAAATTTTAAATAAAATAAAATAAAATAGAGTTATCCTGTAGAGTCCCGGCACTGAAGACCGTGGGGAAGTGACCAGAGAGAAGAGGGAGGAAGACTTAGGAAGCAGAAACAGGGAAGAGGGTGGTTTGGAGAGAGGGGGAGCTAGCCGGACGATTAAGAACGGAATCCAACTAGCTTCACTTTCTGAGTGAACCCGGGAGAAGTGTAGCTACTTCCTTTGTATTGCAAAGGCCGCTTGCAGAGCCACGGTCAGCTAAAGCCTAGGAAGTAACTGCAGAGCGAAGTCGAGCTCGTGTGAGGGGGAAGGGAGAGCACCTCGCTGGTCAGTTTTAACTGCAATTCTTTTGCTAATTTGGATGATTTCAATATTAAAAGTACTTAAATCTTTTTTCAAAGATGTTAGCTCACCATTCATCTTGAGCATTTCCTTCTTTATCTTGGGAGCTGAAATTGCTTTAGTGTGCAAGTCCCAAAAGCCCGCTCTAGGGTGGGTGTTTTGTTTGTGTGTATATGTGTGTGCTGGGGGTGGGACAGTGAGGGTGCAGAAAAGAGTGTTGGGTAGGAAAGGAAAGGGATATTGAGACCAAGCAGGCCTCAGTAAAATCCTGCTTGTCAGTAGGAACAACAAAATGAACATGAGAAAAAAAAAGTACCTAGTTTAGGTTCAGGGTGATCTGAGTGGCTGAATGAAGCCTGACTAGTGAGTAAGTGAAAATTCATAGCAACGTGTTCCTCTCCAGCCTTTTTTCTGGTCCATTTGGGCTCTGCCCAAACTCCCTCCAGGCTCTTAGGGACCATCTCTTCATCCTAGTCCAACCGATTTCCTTAACTACCTACCCCACCCCACCCCCAATCACTTTCATATACCTAACTCCAATTTTAAAACTTTCTTTCAGATGATACAAGCAATTCAAGTACTAAGGTTTCATCTTTTGGAGTTAGAAAAGGTAAGCAAGAAAAGGGTGGAAATATCAGTCTACCTTGTCATCTCCAATTCTACCCTGTAGTTGAGCTTTGATTTTTAAGAGACATTGGCCAGAGAGATTGGGCCCCAGGGGCATCTCTCTCAGGGTTGATATATTGTAGTCAATGCAAGAAGATAATAGAGGCTGCCCCCAAATCATGCCAGTCTACGAAGGCCTTTTCTTCAAGCTGTCCTTTAGCCAGGTTCTTTATTTGGTAGCCGCGGACATAAGAGAGGTGGATAACATAATTTCGTAAATGTATTTTTAATTATTCCTCCCCAGGACATCTCCCCTCCCACTCTAGCCCCCAAATGCAGGATTATCTTGAAATGCAGTAAACCATTGGTTTAACGGGACACCCAGTCTTACAGTTTCTCCATTAAATGCAGCCCGTTTCCTAATCAGGAAATACTTAGAGATTCATGCAACAGAATTACCAATCCATGGGTATTTTATAATCTGCATATTTTTATCTCAGTTCAAACAACTCTGTTAGAAAGTTTCAAGTAGTACTTAGCTAAGTTATAAATTCTCTAAAGAGGTCTTTTACTTAGGTCCAGTGTTTTTAATATTTTGATGTTATCTAATGGGATTTAACTCTTTCAAAATCTTAGTTTGAACCTAGTATTTCTATTTCTTTTTCTTTCTTTTGTGTTATAACTTGTTGTTTTGGATAATCTCCGGAGAATAATATATACTGTAACAATTTCTCTATTGTTTCCTCCATTTTGACTATTATAACCCTTAATTAGAGTTACTTCTGGGATACTTCACGATGTTCTTTCTAAACATAACCTTGTACTATATTTCTTCTTAAAAACAAACATACAACTGAAGAAATCGAACAACAGTCATTAAAAAAAAAAAAACCTTATGATGAACCACTGTTTTTTTTCCCCAAGGTCCATGAGCTGTGCGATAACTTTTGCCACCGGTACATTAGTTGTTTGAAAGGGAAAATGCCCATTGACTTAGTTATTGATGAGAGGGACGGCAGCTCCAAATCTGACCATGAAGAGCTCTCAGGATCTTCCACAAATCTAGCTGACCATGTAAGTCTTGTTGAACTCTTTGACATTCTGATATTTGAACAGGCCTCTAGGTGACTTGTATATATTACTTTCGGTAAAGTCCAAATCTCCCCTTCCCCCAACCTTTTTAAAAGAAAATTATCATGCTTTTGTGTATGCACAAGGATTCTGTTGCTTTGGAGATGTTTTTATTTGTTTTTTACTTTCTTGATTTTCTTCTTTCTTCCTTACTTTCTGCCCTGCCCTGGACAGGCTGTTTGTAGAAGCAGCAGAGTGATTTGTGATGATAATTTGTCAAGTTTCCTGGATCTGGGTGACTTGTAGTGTTAGCAAATTGTTTGTTTGATGTGGTGGCCGGTGCTTTTTCTGCCTTACCAACCCTATAATCTATGCAGTAGAGGAAGAAAATAGAGGCAAGAGAACTGGGGAGGATGTAAAGAGAATTTTGGGGGAAAGGATGGTGGGCAAATAGAATTCTTTTAGGAGGAAAGTGAGTGCTGATTTTTTTTTTCTTTGCCCATACAGATGACAGAGTTGAGAATTATTGGCATTTTACATGGGGGGGGGTTGGGGAGGGGGTCACATTGAAGAGAGTTTTCAGTGCTTTAGCACTAAAACAACTTATTGTCAGAATATGGACTTATTGCCAAGTGCCTGAAGCATCTTCATAATAAAAGACAGTAACCTTGATGAACCAATTATTAGCAATGTATTACAGAGAGCTGAAGAGAATTATGATTGGGTAACCATAGGTTAGTGGTTGATTTTAACACTTTAACAGTTGGTGAAGGAGTAGAGTGGGCATAGTAAAGAAGCACTTGTGTTTGTCAGGCGAGGGAAGGAGGTTTCTTTCTATTCTGTGTTTTTTTTTTCATTCTATTTTGGAACAGATCTAGTGAATCTGATGCTTTAAAAAACATATGTAGTGAGACTGGAAATTTGAAAAAGCAATAAGAAGAGAGATTGCAGCTGGTAGTGAAGGAAAGAGTGGCTAGGTTAAAAAAGAGTGGGTGTGAGCTACAGTTTATTTATAGGATCCCAGCCTTGGGGGTGGGGAGAAGAGGTTTACACACATTAGATTAAATTGAACTCATAACCTAACTGGTACAATCTAATAACCTAGTGGCTGAAATATTAACACTTAGTGTGAACTTAAGCCCTGAAAATTGTTCTTTGAAATAGGAAAATAGTTTGCCTCTGTTTATTCTCCCCCATTCCTGTGAGTTAAGATTAAAGAGATTTTAATCCAAGGAGAATGAACCTTCTGTAGTTGCCCTCCCATCACTACCCGTTTTTGAAAAAAAAAATGTTTAATTGAACTGAATATGAATTATATATATATATACATATTAATAGCACATATACATATATGTGTGTGTATATACATTTATGTGAATTTAGTACCCAACCTTTATACTAGATGGGAGGTAAGAAGAAGAACAAGAATTTTGTTTTTTAATCTCTGAGATGTTGAGAGGGATAAATTCTGAGACAAATGTACCAGGGTTGAAAGCTTCCTAATCTATTTCTTTTTTTGATATGGGGGGTTGAGGGAGTCTCTTAGGGACCTCTTTTGCATTTTGAGTATATTAAGTGAGATCAAATGGGTTACAGCAGTGACTGAAAGTTTATTTGCTGATCTGCTATATGATTTGTGCATGTGGTCTATGAGGCATGACATTCGCTTCCAAAATGTGTTTGTTTATTTTTACTATTTCATGACCCCAAATCTATATGCATATATATTATTACAGGAATGGAGATAGAGGGGAGAAACTTATTTACATCAATTGCAGAACTGGAGAAGTGTGTTGGTCCTGTGCTATATACATCTTTTCTTACTTCTTTTAAAGGATCCCAACTTGTTGACTTTATAGTACAGGTTCTTGGCAACAGTTTTTTTTAAGAGGCTATGTAGAAATGAGACATACTTGTGTTTATATTGAAGAGATTAGATGGACTAGCCTGTTTAGGATTTCAACAGATGAAAAATACTTAAACCATTCTGAGAGGCCATTATAATATTTAATATTCAAATTAATATGCTATTATGAAGGGACTAGTTTGAAGCTTACTATTTTAATAATTTAACAAACATTTTGTCCAAAAAAAAAAGAATTTTGCATATTGACTATGGTGTTGTCACTCTCCCTCCCCCACCCAAAAAATCCCCAACATACAGATACAAATGCAAGCAAACATGACAACTGATTTATCTGGAATCCATTACCATTTGTCACCTCATTCTCAAAGAGGTAAACTATAACTTCCCACCTCATTATTTGTTTAAAAAGGAAACAGTAATCTGAGCCACCATCACCCCATCCTACGTGGGGATGAAACAATGCATCACACCATGATATTTTGCTCAACACTTTTTGACTTGACTTAGGATTTGGGATGATGAGGTGGGGCAGTGAACATCCTAGATTTCTAGATTCTAGATTCTAGATTCTCTGACACCTCCACTTGTTCCATTTGGGAAGTAGTTTTAGGCAATTTGTACATTTATTGTACTACTTTCAGGAGCTCTGTCATTGGGAGCACCCCATTCAGGGGCAAATATTTACTTTCACAGTTCAGACTCCCCTCCTTCTCCAGGCCTCTCTCCTTTCTCCACCCATTGCCAGCACAAGAAAAACCTTCACCGAGATAGCACCTGAAAAGTAATAACTAGTGAGAAAATTCAGCATGCAAATGAGTTCCATTTGAAACTCCAGGTTTATTATTTTTTTCCATTTGCTTTGATATACATATTTAATACATAGCCCCAGGCTGGATCTTATTTGGTGAAAGTTGGTGTTGAGGTGCTGAGGAGCCACTTCAGAAGGACAGAGACAGCATGTTTTTTTCCCCTGTTTTATCTGTTGGCCCACAGTTCTGATCCACTGAGTTTCCTCGTGGTTTTATTTGCACATGAAATACTGAGAACATTTCAACTTATTGGCTATGAATAATGACAGCTAAAAAGAAATGCAGTTTAATTTGTTGTGTGCCAAGGTTTCTCTTGTGGAGGTGACAGTTTGTGACAGCTGTTTGACACCCCCAAAACACATACACCTCTATCTTATTAAGTGTTATCCAGCTACTCTGTGTGCCTGTGTGTGCGTGCAGAGAAGTACATGAGTGTGTGTCTGTGTGTTGTGGGAGGTGTGGAGAGAGGGGGCAGCGGAAGAATATTACGTACTGATACAACTTTCAATAGTATTCCTGTTATCAGATATTAAAATAAAAATGAATTGAAATAAATGAAACAAATATATGAATAACGAGTGTTACTGGGTGACTTGTAAGAGTGGTTTTTAGATGTTGGGAATGTCCTTTTGTGAACTTGGCTGCTACCATGGTAAACTGACAGACTCCATAATTTTATATAAAAACTTGTCTCAGTTGAAGTAACATAGGTGCATTGAAAACAGTCAGATTCATAGTTTTCCTTGCGGTAATGAATATATTGAATTTATCTTATTGAAAACTAGCATAATAAGTATAAAGAGGAAAGGGAATTTGGAAATCAAATAGTATCCATTTGAATCACTGGAAATTCACAATTTTGGTTATCACTCCATTATGTTTAGTAAATATAATAACACATAATTATCATTTGAATTTTTAACACTGTAATTATTTTTTAAGTGTTCAAAGGTATTAGCCGCAGGTAGGAAACAGGCAATTATAGTCACACTCTGGCTAAACCGGAACATTAGGGGAGAAAAGATAAAGGGGAAAGAAAAAAAAAAAAAGAACTGGACTCCAGCTGCACTTCATGTCAGTTTTCCCAGTCATTCATATTTATCATATTTTCAATAAACATGTCAAAAATCAATTTTAAAAAAATAGATCCTACTTGAAAACTCTCTTTGCTATTGAATACCTATGATGTTTTTTAGTCAGTAATATTTCAGAAAACCTGAAGATATTTTCATTTTAAAAAAAGCACATAGCTTTTGCCTATTGACAAATGAAATATAGTGATTTCTTTCCTGAGCCAAGTTCAGAACTTGCCTGATATTAGTGTAGTTGTATATAATTTTCAAAATTAATGGGTAAAAACCACTATATTTTGATACGTAACAGAAAATACATCCAATCAGTTGGCCGTAAGTGCCTTAATTGATTACCAATTTGATTTAAATATTAATATCATAATTCATGGAAGCATTTATATTTTGAGATGATCATATGCTAGTGTCTTTATAGGTAATATTTCTGAATATACGGCAAGTTTTAGTTATTTTCATGAGGTTTTTCAAATTGCTGTGGGAATAGACATGAACAACCTCTTTCTGAGATGAAAGTTCATATGAACTTTATCTGAGCTGGTATATACAAGCAAGGGCCCTGAGATAAAAATTCTATGGAAAACTGTAAGGAATAAAAGGATTTAGATGTCCTGTTGCTTTGTTGAACATCAAAAGGGAAGACGAGTATGTGTTATGATTAAAAAATAAGGCTGACATTTTCACTTCCCAAACATTATCTTAGGTTCCCTCGTAAATTAGATTTGATAAGGGACTGTAGCAGTTCAGGAGAACTTCAGTAGTGTTCCACCTAGGGGCCAACACATGGGGGATGCCTCAGTATATGTTTAGGGAGGTGAGGGAGAACACTTAAAGATCTGATAGTCAATAGCTTTCGTGTCAATTTCCTGTCAGGTATAATTACACTATTTAAATCATTAAAGGTTATGAGTCTGAGGGCTTTTTAAAAATGTAATTGTGATCAGATGACCTAAGACAATGTTTCACTTGACAACAGCTAGTTGGACATTGTTTAAAAACTGGTTTTTATTAGTTCATTTTGAACTTTTTATTCAATTGATTATTCTGTGGAAGAGAAAAAAAAATATGTGCACTATCTCATATATAGCATGCTACAAGTCCTCTATCCCTTGAAGGAACATTTCAATTAAATGACTAAGTGGAAGGATCATTCACAGATTATCCTGATTTTATGGTAGCTGGTGACTTATTGACAATGTCTCAATTATTTCTTCTAAACCTTGATTTAGGGTGGAGATAAACAAATGGGAGAAGACCCAAGAACTATATAATCTTAAAGAAAATTTCACATTTTTGAAATCTCCAATATTCTTCCCAGAACTTAGAGTTATGAGAGAGGGAAATTTTCAATCTTTTTTTTTAACCTGGCAGAGACTATTTGCCCGTACTTTATGGAAGCAAACACTTCAAGATATGAAGTCTCCAGTGTTAATCTTAATTATTTTTTCCCTCCTTTTATTTCTGTAATTCAAAGAGGAACCAAAAACATCGGCTCGCAGAAAATTTGTTTGAAGTTCAACTTTGTTTTGATATTATGCCTCCTTGCCTTTATTATAAACAGGTATATCAAGTTAAATCAGAATTTTCCATGCTCCATTTGCTTATTGGAAATATCTTCCCATATGTTTACTATTGCTGTTTACCAAGCAGACCTTGAAAAATCTATATACCGAATAACTTTATTCTATTTTTCAAAGGCACTCAAAATTTTTGGTTTGATGGAATATATTATGGCATAACTACAGAGCCTAGAGGAAAAGAGGGCATCATTCCATTTGTTATCAAGAAAAGTTTTTGCATCCATAAAAATTAGACTTATGTGTAAGAAGAGTTTCCAGATATCTTCTAGAGGCCTTGTGGTACAGACATATCAGTTAATTTTTTCTAAACAAGGATGACACATAGTTTTTCAGTTTTTCATTTACCCAAAAGCCTTGGACTTTTTGACCCATTGTCCACTGGAAATAAAAGAGAGGTGAGAAGTATTAGTTTAAACAAGAGAATATCTGTGAATAGCTAGGATTTAAATTAGTATGCTATGATAGCTAATATACCTGAGAACATCTCTTCCACAGTCATGTTTTAATAGTTTAAAACACTCGAAGTTTTCAACAGATTTGCAGCATCGGCAAAAGACAAGCACATCAGATTTGCTTCATCTGCCTAGAGACTCTCGCCCTCTCCATGCTTTTTTTCTAGATTTAGCAAAATTCAATGATCGTGCTAAATCAATTTTTTTTTTAACTTTCAAGGGAGAAAACACTGGCAAAATTGTGTTTCCTCAGGAAGACTGTGTGTGTAAATGAGAAACAGTGGATAGCAGCAGAGTGATCTCCTGTGGCCCTGTGACTACAAGCTTTTCCCATATTGTCTCCTGCTTTTATATTAATTACAACTTGCATTATCAGCTGTGAGTCTGTAGCCCAGCAAATAGAAAATACTGCCCCTTGAGACCTAGCTTCTTGTATCTATTTTCCATCTCTTTCTATTGTGCTCCACTCAGTATTCACTGCTTTTCTCCTGGTAACACTGCTCTTTAACGCAATTATGGAAGAGTAAGGAGAGTACCATATTTGACTCCCAATTATTAAAACCATTGGGAATAGAAACATGTACTTCTGGCTTTGTGTATCTTCACAATATAAGATTATGCTTACTGATGAACTACTGGGTACATTTACATATGTGTGTACATAAATCATGCATGTGATGTTACATGTACACAACGCAGTTTGTATTAATATTGTTGTTAGAATTCACATTGAATGTGATAGCTTTTCCCTTTAACCTTCAATGTATGTATACATGAATTGTAGAGACATCTATGTCCATTTCTGCAAGCACAGTAATCAATGTAATGAAAGCAAATTGGTATATCTAGCAAAAATAATACTGTTAGGAATTACAGTATGTCAGTTTTGTTTCAAGAACCACAAAACTTCTGCATAACATTGGGCAGAAAGCCAGGAAGTTGTTCTTGAGGGATGTAAACTTATGAAAAAGGGGGAAAAAAAGAGGAGCTGAGATAGGTACAGATATTTCAACCCAAGAATGAATGGTATTGGGGTAATAGGACATGCTTTATCTGTTCATATTGTTTACAGTCTTTTTACCACCAAGGAGAAGCTTAATTTGCCAGATCTTCAAATATCTGTCTCTCTCTATGATTACATCACTGTCTATAGTTAGTGGGAACAACTTATGGTCTAAGCATGAACTTTGAAGAACAAATATCTCTAGAGAACCACAGGTTCAATTTTTTAGGAGTTACTTGTTCTACGTTCTTTCAAAGTAGATAAATATCATATGATTTAGTGTTTGGGAGCCTCTGAAACTTGCCCCTAGGACACTCTTAAAGCATTTTATGGGTACCAAACACCTCAGGATACTTTATAGAACTGGGCTGGGTGTTGGGTGTTTCATTGTTGTTGTTGAATAGAAGAGGAAGAGAAAGAGGGAATATAGGTTGCTTCTATAAGACTCAACAAATATGGGAACTGACTGAAAACTTAAGGCACCTGGAAGTCCAACTAATCTCTAGGACTCATGCTATTTGAAAGTCATATTGGCTCATGTAGACTTTTTTTCTGTCTCTTTCTCATAACTAAACATTGCCAAATTGTTTTCCTCAAGAAAACTGTCTCAAGAAATCTGATGAGTTCTAAATCAATACAGTCTGTCTTTCTGAAATATGGTCTTCCAATGTTTAGGTCAGAACTCAGTTCTGACTGGTGGAGACAAACAAGTGTTTTCCATGGTGGGAAGTCCTCAATAATACATTCCAAACCAGTTAACTTTCCAAACCCCAATGACTGCAGTGGCTATGTTTGAAAGAATACATACTGGTGATTGGATGACATTTGACTTTAAATGTAGCCGAGGTGTCGGTGGTTAATTACTGTCATTTTCATTAGGGTAAGATGCTTTGCTAGCAGCTCACTTACTCAAAGAGCCTACAGTACTTAACATCATTTGCTGTATACACTAAAAAAAAAAAAATTAGCCTAGGTGAACATGTTGCAGTTATTACATTTCTAAAAGGAAGATTCTAAGCCCGATGTTGTTGCAGGGCTAAACTCATGTGAGGCTGTTGTTTTTTTCCTCTTTTCATGTAATTCTTCCAGTTCTTTATCTGATCACCATCCGGCAAACAGCTGACTCTAAGAGGCTGCAGAGGGCTGAGGAGCCCCTGTCTGCAGTCTGCCTTCATCTTGAAGCTATTTGAGTGGTTTCCTAACTCAGAGATTAAAAAGAAGAGCTCATAGGCACAACTTTGTCTTAATCTAGGCAGTGAAGAAACTTGTTTTGGTCTCCATTTCATTTCCTTCTGTTGTTTCATTCCCTTACCTTACTTTTAATGTACATGTGTATGATTTCTGCTATATCCATATAGTGCGAACATTCAGGACATTTGTGCTCTCTGGTGTCCTTTGTTCTAATTTTTGCTTGTTGTTATTTAATGATGGTAATGGGATTTTTTTTCATATAGCTATCATTATCCTTCCATAAATCTTTTGGGTTAGTTTAATGACTCAAAAAAAAATCTCATGTTAATTCCCAAATTATTCTTTCCCAGTATTTGGTTTTGTTTTTGTCTGTTTGTCTTCCCAGTCTTTTGACAGTTCTTCAAAGAGAAAATAAGCTTGTTAGTTGGTTGGGTTTTTTTTATAAGAAGCTATTATGTCTAGGCTTTCAAGAGAACTTTCTAGTTCTGTACTTTACAATGCTGATTTCATGTGGAAACCAAACCTTGTCTAGATTTTTTTTTTAAATCAAATGGATGAACTATATATAGTAGCAGTTTGGTGAGATTACTTTCAGATGGCTCCAAATATTTACATACGGTGTATAAATAGCATGTGTATGCTTGCCTGAAGCTTTATTGATTGATTTATGTAGGGATGGGCATCATTTCCTAAGGTTGGCATTATTGTTGGGATTCTCTTTTGGGAGCTGCTGAGGGGATGTTTCTGAAAGTTGCAGCCAAGTGCTTAATTTAGGTTGTCGTATACAGGTGACAAGTCGCACAAGTCCAGCCCTAAGGCTGATCTGTTTCATGTGTTCTTACTCTCCTTTTCTGCCAGAGGAAATTCCATCTCTTGCCTGCCTTCATGTGGTGCTGATAAAGCCTTTCCTGTACATTAGAATTCCTGTTTTCCTTTAAGCAACAGCAGGGTATTGGGAATGATCAGGAAAGGGGAGGAGGACCAGGAGGAGAATACACTCACCAAAAGTAGCATTGAGCTATGACTATTTTCCTCACTTTTCCCCTTTAGATGAGTAAGTCGTTTTCCCTTCCATAAAACTAGTGGGAAGTGAGCTAAAATTGACTGACTAGTGTATGGAGAAATGGGTATTCTTGTTATGTTCCTAGTCTGGGTCTTATATGGTCTCATTTTATTATACCTTAACTATATTAACGATGAAAGAAATTAACAAGTGATGTGTTACTTATTATAGGTAACATATTAATAAGTCACATACGTGTGTGTTTGCATGTATACATATAGATATATGAGTGTATATACATATGCATATACACATACACACATACACATATAAGTATATGTATATGTATACATATACATATACATATCACCTGGTCATATTCCTTGATAGGTCTTAAAAGCTCACTTTTATAGGTGATTATATCTAAGAGGTGTATTGTATAATATAGTTCACAGTTAATTTTTCAGAAAATCATTCTTTAAAGAGTTGTTGATTTTTTCCCCTTTTTAGCATTGCAGTTTGGGATTCTCCAAAACATTTCAGAATGATAAAATACTAAGAATAAGAACACCGTTAGGAAATATGATCAACGCTTTAGAAGCTGGGTCTTTTGATTAATAGGGAAATGTAAATTTAACCCTTTGAAGCAATTCTTTTTTTTCTTCTCTATTTTCATATGTACCTGTTGAAGATATATAGTGCAAGTGTGGCATCAATAAAATAGCAATTTTGCAAATACTAATGTGTTTCTCTCTCTCTCCCTCTCTCTCTCTCTCTCTCTCTCTCTCTCTCTCTCTCTCTCTCTCTCTCTTTCCCCCCCTTCCTCCCTCCCTCCCTCTCAACCTTGGTCCCCTTCCTCCTCTTTGCTCCTTGGATCCTCATTTATGACTGGAATGAAAACTATGGGGGAAAAAATATTCCTTGGCATCCTGATACCAGAACCCTTCATCTTGGAGAGACCATGATGATGCAACCTCAACACACTCAGCAGGCACCCCAGGGCCCTCCAGTGGGGGCCATGCTTCCCAGAGCGGAGACAACAGCAGTGAGCAAGGTAAAAGGTCAAACATTTTCCTTGTGCAAAGTAGGCATGACTAAAATAACTTTAACATTTTATGATATCAGTACATCTACCTTAGTGTAAACACAAAGTGGCAGTCAGGAAAGTTTAATCAGCTTTAATTTAGGGAGACAGTATTTCCTTTTCTTAACCTACTTTATTTTTTAAAAATAAAAATTCAAAGTGAAATTTTTTAACCTTACCTTACAAAAACAATTGATTAGTTCTGCCAAAAATTTTTTTTATAAATTTGATTTCCTACAATTTGTTTTTACATGCTTTAAGTAAGTAGTGCAAGAGACCCATTTTCTAGCTGTGATGCAGTAATTTGAATTATACTGTAAACAGTGAACTTAGCTTGTAATATCAATTATAAAAGGCTTCTTTAACATAAGTGATTAAGCTCATAAGTCATAGAAGAGGCAAACAAAGAATCTGTTCTTATTTGTTTACACAATTTCTTTCAATGGAATCCAGTATGTAGGAAGTTAATTTAGAAATTCCTACAAATTGTGTGTCCCAGTTTACATTTCATTGTCCCTGAGTGGTTGGGATAATGACTAGCTCCAAACCCCCAAAACCAAGGCAAGCAATGGAGAGGGAGGGTGGCAAAGTCTAATTTAGAATAGGTATAACTGTTGCAAATTCACCAACTAGATATAGAGCAACTATCTCTTGGTAGGAATGGGTAAAATGGTAATTTAAAGGAAGGTGCATTATTGATTGCGGGCCAGGAGAATATATAGATTTAACTTAAATATTTTACACTAGATGGTGTCTGATCTTCTAGGTATATTTCATTTCTATTATGACTGTTACTGGCCCAGTATTTAAGAATTAGATAGACTTCTGAATAGAGGGCAGGTTAATACCTGGAGCTGTCATCTCCTGTGTGTGCAAGTCTAAATGGGGGCAGGAAGGGATGCTTTCACTTCTTCATTCTCTAGAGTATGCCTTTGGACTACTGTTGTTCTAGAAGAATTCTAGTGGTTGGAAAAGTCTCTTTTCCAAGAGCTATTCACTTGTAAATGGCTTAAAAGATGTTCAAAATTTAAATAGACTTTTTAAAGTAGTATAGACTACAATGGAGGAGAATGTCTTAGGTAGTAAATTGTGAAACGTATTAATGCTTTTGGTAGACAGTGTCCACCTCATTTGTAGTGTGTCTGAGGGAGAACTAAACTAAACAGTGTATTAATCCATAAGTCTAAGTGACTATCTGCCACCAAGCACTTGCCAACTGGACTACGAGTCCAAACCATGCGTGCATAGCAATGTGCTTTTTAAGAAAGTTCAATTTTATTATCCTCCTCTTCTTTGCCCTCCCATCCTAAAATAAAAGCTATTTGCAGAGCTAGAAAGGGTTAAATGTATCTATTAATTAAATACAACACCCTAAGCATTCTACAAAAGAGGGAAAAAGGAGAAGCTGATTTAATGGTCTAATGAGGCCATCTTCCAGAGACTTGTTTTGTGTGAGGCTTGCTTTGACCTTTCGCTTTGCTCAGGAGCACAGCGCTTCATTTTTCACATTCTTGCAATTACGTTAACGCTTCAAGCATTTCTGACTCCAAGTCAGCTAGCAACACCAGGCATAACTCAACACTGTGAGTTTTTCTCCTCTCTGTAGATTCATTAACAGGTCACCAAGGTCCCAACTGAAATTTAAAACTGACTGGTTCTGTTGGGTTAGTTGAATTATGGCAAAGGAGATAGCAGGAAGGGGGCTGAGACAAGGGGAAGAGAGAGAGAGAAGACCCTAGGGTTTGGGGCAGAGAATACTTGTGTAAACCCCTAAGGTATATAGCTTTATCATTCCAACCATTTATATTTTTTTTTTGGCAGTGAAAGTAAAAGATTTGAGCATGTCTTAGGTGACTGTTTCCCTTATGTGGGGATAACACATTCTGGGGAAAGAAAAACTAGAAGCCTTGTGTAGTGGTACCAACTTATTCAATGCTGATGGATTTGAATCCTGTAAGATTTTGTTCCTTTTAATCATATCTTGGTGGGATTAAAAATGGATATGGTAGCTTATGTGCATAAGAACTAGGACATCAATAATCTTTACTATATTACAGTTTAAAGAAACAGTGTCACGTTAGAAAGAGTCTAGTCTGACATTGGAAATTTTGTACCTGGCTTACCACATTAAATGTTCCATACTTGGTAATACTACTAGACATTAGAAAGTATCCACAGCGAAGAATTTAGGGTTTTGGGTTGGATTTTTTTTAGAGCTAATTCTGAGTAGTTTCTTTGTTTTGTTTTGGTGATAGTGGTGGTGGTGGTGGTGGTGGTGGTGGTGGTGGTGGTGGTGGTGGTGGTGGTAGTGTGTGTGTGTGTGTGTGTGTGTGTGTGTGTGTGTGCGCACACACGCACGCGTGAGCGTGTTGATCATATTTGATTAGACATTATAGTGGAAATGCCTGAAATAGTCATCTTTATAATAGTTTGCTATTTTGGCCCCTAGAATTGTCCAAGGTAGCTTTCTGTGGGAAAGATTAATTATCTGCTTCAGGGCAAAGTCAACAGAGATATTGACTGAAATCACATGCGTTTATCCTAGGTTAAATCTTAGGGTTGATGCATAATGCAAAACTTAGGTTGGGAGCTTTTGACCCTTCATATTAAACATTATAGTATATGACTTTGCAAAGTCTCCTTTGTAATCCAGAAAATAATTTTCTTGGTTATTCAAAATTTATTAGCACAACAGGCATATGGGAATCTGTAAAATGATTCAGTTTCAAAACAAATTATGATAAACAGGAAAAAATAGGAATGAATTGTACTAAATACAATGTTTTCATACACATTTTAAATTAAACTTTAATAGCCATATGTTATAAAACAATACATGCATTTATGTTGCTGTATTATTCTTTTGAATATTTTTACTATATCGATTGCATGCATATCTCTCATTTGTAACCTCAAAATACCTCATTTTATGACCTGATAGTGAAAGAGCTATGGTTACACAGGTGAAAGGTCATTTTTCCCCACCCCCAACCCAACCCCCAGACTCCATACTCTTACAACAAACCTAAAGGGGAAAAAAAAAGCTCACATTTTTAAAACAAGGGAAAAAAGAGGAGACTTTATAGCATGTAAAGTCCCAGTGGAAGTGCATCATTTTTAGAACCACACCAATCCTAACAGCAAACTACATAGACAATGAACCAGGCTTTCCAAGTATAGTGACTTGTCTTACTTAAGGTTTAGGAAGGCAATTTTCTTGGTAGCTACTTAGAACATGGAAAGAAATCTAGCTTTTCAGGGACAGAACTGGACTTCTGACCACATTTTTCTAGGCCCTGGGAAGTCACTTTTCCTCTTTGTCTTTGATTCCCTACCAGTAAAATTGGGTTGTTAATACTTGAGGACTCTATTTCAGCATCAGCTCCTTTATATATCATTGGTTGTTTTGACTGAGCAAGGACTTTGAAGCAGGCCCCTTGTTCACAGAGTACTATGAGAGACTTGGATGAAAGGCACGATATATGTACAAAGTATTATTATTATTCTTGATGTGTATGTGTAACTCCCATTAACGTTGATGGGAGTTATGCATGTGAATTGGCAGGAGAATAGACCCCTCAGTGTTTAGAGCACATGAAATTTACATTTTTTCCACTGCTGTAATTGAGATGTTGACAAATTGGAGAATATTGATGAGCCTTTGTTTTAAGTATTTTGTGCCAAGTTTGTTTTATTTTTCCTGGTTTGAACAATGGTGTGGGTTCAGCAGCAATGAATAAAAAGGGTAAAGATAACTTTGTATTTCAATATTTTGATGTGCCAATATGAAATAAATTGTCTTAGGCAAATGGAATATGCTGTTTTAATCGTTAGCTATGCATGAAAGAAAAATTGATGTTGACATCTTTGCTGTAAAATCGTTGTAATGGGGCCTTCCTTACAATTCATTTTTGTAAAATTCATTTTGTACATTTTGCAGCAATTGAACAATCCCTGCACTGTGAATAGGCAGGATTCCCAGAAATACCGAGACAGTTGGCCCAGTAACTGCTGAGCTCACACTGCACGCCACACGCACATTAACCATACTGTTGCCAGATCCAGTTTAGCCTCAATACATTAACATTTAAGCACCCACCCATCTCTTTTCTTTCAGTATACAGTATTATATGAGCCAGCACATCTTTCCCACCACCCATTGTCACCCCACACCAACCATTTATGGATCCATCTATCATCCAGTCAATGGGGCAAGAAATTTATAGTAAATCTTTAATATATTTATTTATTGTACAGTTTTCTTGTCATTATGTTATTGAAATCTTCAAACACTCCTCACTTTATGGAATTTAAGACTGAGAGGTGAGTTTCTAAAATATTCTAAAATGTATCTTTGCTCTTTCAACTCAAGTTCTATAGATAAAAAAAGAAATTAGCTTTTTTCCCCTTTCCTCTGAAAAGATGCTGGTTATTAAAAAAAACCACTTACTATGTGCCCTGAATATGTTCTAGTGGGATTTCTGATTCATCTTAGGAAAACTCTGTCAATGGAATGTTTTCATAGTGGTGGGAATCTCTTTAAAATAACCCTAAATACAATATGACAGATGCCATCTGGCATAATCTTTTGCTAGTTGGTTTTAACTTTTATTTTTCCTACAGCGAGGTTCATCCAAAGCTGGTCACTTACTGTAATGATAGAGTAGATTTTTTTCTCTTCTACCTATTCTTATTTGCACCAACAAGATTAGCCAAGAAAATAAATGAACAGTAGTGCAGAAGCTGGTGGGACATGGAATCCTGAGATTTGCCTTTTTTTTTTCCACACCCACCCCTCATCCCATACCTTACTTCATATAAAATAGGTAACAGTCTCATCCTTTCTCCTCTGGACAGACCACCAAATATTTTCTAGTAGTCCTCTGGGAAAATTATAGCTGTTAGAAGTCAAGTAAAACACAGATAATTAAATGCTTTAAGAACATGTAAGTATCTAAATGCTTACAGGAGCTCCTGCTAATTTTGACTAATTTTTTCCTGTTTTCATTAACTTAGTTGAAAAATCTAGTGATGGAATCTCTGCGTTTTTTTTTTTAAACTTAGTCATGTAAAGGGATGTCTCCTGATGCCAGTTAGAGCTTAATTTAGAGGAGTAATTAAACTTGAATACTGCCTCATAAACAAAAGATAAACAATAAACCAGCCACGTTCCCTGCTGTTTCATAGCTTTCTTTCCCAGATGTTTTAGCCTGATAATTTTTACACAGTGAACTACCTAGTATGGAGTTTTGTGGACAGAGGTCAAAGATGAGTTCTTTGAAATAGGTTTTTGGGGGTGGTTTCCTTTTTTTTAACCAAAGAGCCTATTGGCTTTTCCATCATTTAGATTAAAAAATTCTGAAACACTGAAAGATACATCTGATTTTGTAAACAAGTCCACTTTCTTAAAGATGTGTTCCTTAGTTCAGTTCATGAATATCAATCAGTTCATTCTTTACAGATTTATTTTATTTTTTCGTCCTTCAGAATTATTTTGTGAATAAATTTCCTTTTAAGGGGGTGGTAGTGGAAAAAGGAGCAGATTTTTCTTTAAGTGTTCCATTGATACTAAGAAGCTGAAAAATAAAAATAAAAAGTGGTTAATAGTAATTTTTTTTTTACCCTTTAAGATCATTTCTTAACTTCCCTCCATTTGTCCTTTCTACAACTTCCATATTTTTTTTATGTGTTCTCCTTTGACTCCTAGGGATCTTGTGTCCATTTGTGGACCTTTCCCCTGTCAGACATGGTCTTTCTAATTGTCAGGTACTAGTAGGCCGTTCAAATGCAGAAGCCATGTTATTTTCACTGGGTGGGGTAATTACTGAAAGCTGAGAATAGCTGCACTAAAGGCAGAGGGATACTTTCATGATCCCATTAGCATAAGAGTGGGTAAATTATTCATGCCAAGTGAGGATTCTATGGGGAAAAGTATAGTTAATGCACATAGTTTTTAAATGTATCCCTTTCTGCTCTGAGACTAAATTCTTGTTGGATTCAGTTCTCAGACGTTTACGGGAAAGCTCTAGTGGCATGTTAGATGCTGTTCATCTTTCTGTGTTTGCGGCACTCTCAATAGAGACCATCTGGCAAAGATCCAAAAGGTGATTAAACAAAATGATCAGCTCTTGTTGCTGTGTTACATGTCCAATACTCTGGATTAAAAAACATGACCCACGACAGTCAGCTAGCATCCTTCCTCTCCCCACCCAATTCCCCCTCCCATTCCCCGTATAAGAATTCAGATGGTCCACAAATGTCTATGCCATCTTTGTGTCCTTATGGCCCATAATCATGAACAGGTTGTGTGAATGGTTCTTTCTGTAGCACTGTCTGTTCCCAGCAGCATAGAAGCATTTCATATTAATTGGGTCAGTCTAATGTTCATATTGACATGGGGAAGAATTACTAAAATTTATTCTTATAGCAGACAATGAAGATGTGTGTGTGCATGCACGCACGCGTATGTGCTTTCTGCCATGAGGGAAGAGGGATCTGACAACTGGCTTGTGCAACTGATTAATTTTCCTTGAAACTGGAGAAAATCAAAGCGTGGAAAAAAAAAACCCAACTGTCATTCTTTGAAAACAGTGCACAACCCTTTAAAACCAAACAGAATGGTTTGGGGGTGGGGGTGGAGGGTTAAGGAGGTTGAGTATATGAGTGGAAATGAGACCTAGTTTTAATACCATAATCAAGGATGAATTTACAGGGCCATTCAGAAGAGTACTCCCTTCCCATAAACAAGCTGATAATCACAGGGAATCTAACTCCCAATTAGCTCTTCCTTCCTTCACACAGATCAGGGTCTATGTGTCCTACTTAACTTCCGATACGGACCTTTTTATGCCTTATTTCAATTTTAAAAGTTGGGAATTAGTCATTTTTCATTGTAAAGATATCCATTTAATAAACAAGGTAATGTGTGTTTTTCAGCTAATCACTTCACGATTGAGTTAAGGTAAAAATGCCAAGATCTGTGAATAGGGGACAGATGTATCTTATCTTTGGGGGGTTGTACCAAATGCCAAATAGTAGTGTAAATTCAATAGAAACCAGACATCATGAGGAAATGATTGAAGAAATATTGAGATTAAATCTGTGAGTGGAATACATATATGCATACATTTATTTTACAACAGTATAATTAATTGCTAGCATTCTGGACTTTGCATAAAGCCTTAACTGAGTTTTAGCAAGGGACAGCTTAATAGCCTATGTTAAATGCATCCAAACTATAAAAGAAATATTACTTATTGATGGTTATTCATAGAATGAGTTGACCTTCATTTAGTACTAGAGAAAATATTTTAAGACTGATATCACACAGTAGATTTATCTGAAGGGAAATGTCAAGAAGAGAGAAAGAATAAAGGAAAAAAAAGACAAAAATACGATTTTAAATGTTTCAAAGAAAAAAATCACCAGTCCTGTCAACTACTCTTAGGATAGAAGGTGAAAGCAATAGGTGAGAGATACAGATGCACCCCCACTACACAGGGAGGGGAAGTGGGGTTCCCCTTGAGTCAGTGCAGTGTGGCAGATGAAAGGGACTTGCATAGCCTTGGGGGTCTTAAGGCTATTATAGGGCAACTCATGCTCTCTTATCATGCTGATTTTTCAATTGATTTTTGGCTGTACAGTACTTGTTGAAGCCCTCTAGAGCATCAAACACAGCTTTATGTTACCATACATTGTAATACATGTTCTATTTTTTCCCCTCATTATCTTTGCTTTGCCTGGTAACAACAGTTCCAAGTTACCATATAGTTTGCATTACCACCACCACCCTTTCTTCATCCTGTCCCTTACCCTGTCTTCTCCATTCCTCCTCTCTTCTTCAGCCTCAAAAATCTCTAGGAATTCATATCATTTTGGTGAGAAGTAGATTAATAGCTATTTTATTCCCTTCTATATTAGAAAACTTTTCCTTTGAATTGTCTTTTTAAAAAGGTGTTTATATCAAAGCAGGTAATAATGTAAATAATTTAACATAGAAGTCCATTTCACCTATCAAATTTACCTCCCAATTTTCTTTAGTTATGCAATAGTCTTCACATGATGATGAGAGAAAATTGACATGAGATTTAAAGTGTATCATTTAAAATTTTTTTACTCTCTGGAGATGTTTCTTCTCCCGTACTCCCACTTTCTTGGTAAGACTCTTCTTTACTTAGAGTTTAAGTTGTAAACTTGCATTTGCAACTTTACAAAGTTATTAATCTTTTACGTAGAGTTTTATTGGAAAGTCCAGTTTTAGGCATGTGAGATAAAATAAATTGATTCATTGTGAGTGGGCCACAAAGTTTTATTTTCTCTTTTTAAAATGGGCTAATGAATATAAAAATTAGAATAGCCTGAGAAAGTCTAAATATCTCTACATATATTGAGGATGTATATATGAGTCAGACTTCCCTGTAAGGAACTTCAAAAGACTACTTAAATACTGAAATCTTATGGCACAAAATATTTCTCAAAATATAATTTAAAATGCAAATGGTTGGGGTTCAAACATCTCCTGGTTATTCCTTAGTTTTTAATGACAGTGCCGTAAGTTATCATGGGGGTTAACATATGTGTGTGTGTGTGTGTATACAAATAGGTGCCTTCTTAAATTATATACATATATTTTTGGCATAAAATGACAATTATGAATATAATGGAGTAACTAATAAAAGAAAACCCTTAAAGTATTAAATTCTTTACATGGTGAACTAAGCATCCTTTTAAGTCCACGTTCCATAGTTAGGATGATATAGATTTTGATGGTATATATAGGTAAAATAATCTGAAATTTTCTTCTATAGAGTATTATAACAGAAAGTGAATTGGACCAGCACCCAGAAGAAACCTGGGTTTAATTCTTTGCCTTACCACTGCTTAGGTGTGTGAATTTGAGTAAGCTGTTTGACTTCTCTGGGCCTTAGTCTTTGGCTATGTAAAGTGAGAGTATTGGATCAGATCATGTCTAAGATCACTTTAATTTCTAATAATTTATGACTATTTCTGTGTGTCAGGCATAGCACACTTTTTGTTGATTTTTCTATATATGTATTCTAATTAGTCATATTTTCCTTTTAAACATATATATGTATGATAAGCAGTGCAAGGAAAACCTTACTCTGTAATTCTCTAACAGTGACCAAAGCACTGGGTTTTGCTCCATTCTTGATTCTACTCCTCCCTGGAATACTGTACACAGTACCATTGGCAGTTTCCTTATTCTGATTGAGTTTTAGGTTCCTTCTCTGTCAAATGAGAGTTGGACCAGATTATCTCTTAGGTCCTTTCCAGCTCTAGGATTCTATGTTTGCATTCCTGTGCCTTCTGGTCCTCTTGTGTTTGTGTACTTTATATTTTTTTTAAAGTATTCATTTTCTTTCTCAGATTTCCAAGGCTAGTTACAACATATAATAACTTAGTGTTTCAGTATTTTTGTTTTAGGCATAGATATCAGTGTTGTTATGTCATTTTGGTAATTGAATGGCTGCAGTGTCCCTTGTTCCATAACTTTGGTCCTTGTTATCTGAAGGTAGTAGGAGCTGGCAAGTCAGATTAAAGTCACTAAAAGTGGTAGGATTAACATCATCACACTGTCATGTTTGTTGTATATAAGGTCTGGTGTGTGTTCTCGATGTAGTTAACTCACTGTTATGCCTTATTGAAGCAATTGTAAATCTCTCTCAGCTTTCCCCTTCTTCAGCCAAGTATAATGATAACTGAGATTCATTATGATGACCCCAAAATGAGATTGCAAGATCCTGAAGTGTCTTTGGCATCATCAAAGAATGATTAAATCATCTTCAGGATAGCTTTAGTGCTAATTGTATTTTATTGTGTTCCATTTGATTGAAAATTCATAATTCATATAAGGTATATATATGTTCACTCCATTTACTAGAATAAGGGATTAAATAAAACCGTATTCTTTTACCATACTGGATAACAGATATTTTGTTATAGGATCAAAATGATGCCTCTGTTTTTTACAGTTGAAGCTTTTTAAAGTAACAAAGAGGATGCCAAAAAAAAATTATAAAATATATTTACTAGTATTGGGTCACCTAAATCTCTTTTTTAAATGCTACCTCCAAAAAAATAAATAAAACACTAAAATTGTGTTATATACTCAATAGAATCTATGAAGGAAAGTTAATACATATTAGGCACTACAAGGAATAATGGAGGTTCCTTGAGAATTCTTTTTAAAAAAATGGTGTCAGAGGCAGGTCTTTCTGGTCTAAAAATCCATACATTTTATCCACTATGCATTCTACTTCTCAACTAGATTTGGAGCTTAGAGAGGACATTTGGATTTAGATGTTTGAGGTATATACTTGCCTGGAGGCAGGGGGGTGGATTAGTTGACTTCTCAAGGTCCCTTCCACACCTATGATTCTTTTTATACTATTAAAAGCCAAAGGTAGATTTCCCATTGAATTCTTAGTGGCCAAGAGACCAGAGTACAGTTAGGAAATACTCTCTATTAAAGAAAGTGAGAGGGGTGGCTAGGTGGCGCACTGAATAGAGCACCGGCCCTGGAGTCAGGACTACCTGAGTTCAAATCCGGCCTCAGACACTTCACACAAAAAACTAGCTGTGTGACCTTGGGCAAGTCACTTAACCCCAACTGCCCTCCAAAAAGCAAAAAAAAAAAGTGAATATTCTTTTGAAAAAAGGGTATGGTAGGTCAATTTCCTATACATTTTGCACACACTAGAATTTAGATCCTAGTTCATAGAATTCATAGACTGAATAAGTAGAAATTCCCATTAAAACTATAGCAATGTTGGATTTTCTCAAGTAGTTGTGCAAACCAGAAGAAATATGGATACTACATTTACAATTTTTCAACACTAGATAAAATTCAATAACCAGATAATTTTTAGATACTTTTTGAGCATGAAAGTGTCCTGTTGGTGTTTGATAAAGTTGAATCAAAATAGTAGTTTATATGATTTCTATTTATGTAGCCTCTGGGGCTTATACACATAGATACTTTTTGTAAATTTAAAATTCTATAATACTTCTGTAAATAATTGCAACCATAAATATTTAGCTAATAGTATAACAACACATTGAATCAACAGGAGTGAGAAAAGACATGTCATAATGGTGTTTTATTAAGTTGGAAGAGACCTTAAAAGTCATCTAGGACTACCTCCTCATTTGACAGATAAGGAAACTGAGTCTGAGAAAGGTTTAAATAAGGTGTATCAGGTGACAGTTAATAATAATAATAACTGTAATAATAGTAATAACAAGCAAGCAAATACTGTCAAAGTCCATTCCAAAACTTTTAATATTCTAGGGATTGTTATATATAAGAGATGGGACAGTGTAGAAATGCGATCAATTTTTAGTTGTGCAAAAAAGAAATGTTTAGCCCACAGTGTTGTTCTAAGAAAAGTACTTTGTAAATTGTAAAGTGCTATATAAATGTAAGCTATTATTTACTGTTACTAATCATCTTTAGGAAAACACAAATTTCAGTGAAATAATGTTTCAGACAATACAGCTCCACTTGGAACAGGATTACAAATGTGTTTTCAGACATCAGAGTGGATTTTGGTTACAATCCATTTAACAAAGTTGTTGAGACATGGTATTGGTCAGGTCAGGCTTATGCAGGGGTTAACCTTTGTGTTGCTCCCTTTCTGTGGTTCTCATACTTCATATCTGACATTCTCCTTAGTGGTTTGCTCAAGCTTGCTGTTGTTTGGAGTAACTTTGGGCTTCATCCAAATTCCATGTAGTAGATTATAAGTCATTCATGCATCTAAATTTCTATGGGAAAATAATATTGGTGCATATTTCTAGGAAGTTGACTTTTGTTATTAATGCATACAAGAATAATTTTCCCAATTGAAGAGAAAAAAAAATTCTCTATAAAATCCTAAGTCTCCTGTTCTGGTCATACTTGTATGAACTGCTCTATTAACTGAAACCCTCCTTATAATCATACTTTATAACCATTATCTTAATCAAATGGTATGCACTGAATGTCCCCTGGGTATTTGGCACTGTATTAGATATTAAGGTATCTTCCTTTCTCTCTTATCTCTTTCTCTCTCCGCCTCTATAATCTCTATCTTTACCTGTATCTGTATTTATATACATATATATTGTACCTTTGAAGAGTTTACAATCTAGAGTCTAGTTTCAGTTATTGCTAAACTCATTTCACTGCATGTTATATTGAGGAAAAATCTTCTTCAAAATTATTTCCTGAGAGAAAGATCGGTAAATTTTGTTGCAAAGTTATGAAAGAGTACTTCCTGCACAGGTGTATATGAGAGAGATGAATGATTTCACTTTGCTTGAAAGTTGAGTGGCCATTCTTGTGAGATGAAATAGAGCCAGCTAGAAATCTTCTAGGGACAAGAACTACAGAGCCTCAACTTACCCCCATTTCACTTTTCTGTAGACAACCAGTACAGGAATGTATCAGAACTGATCACTATATAACCAGGTCGGGGACTGCATGGGGGAATTTTTGCCTTGATTCACAGTGGAAGAACAACTTTCCAGTGTTCTATGGTTAAGAAATGGTGGGACCATAATTAGGGACTATCAAAGGGGAACCAATATATTCAGAGGTTAAATGCATTCACTATTAGTATCAGGTCATTTAAAAGTAAAACTCTAAATTTGGGATTCTTCATCTTTTTGTGTGTCAGACCTCTTTGGAATGATGATTCGTTCTATGGACCCCCTTCTCAGAATAATGTATTTTCATTTGTTTGTTTTAATATTTGAAGTAGATACTAAATTTCAATTAGAGGTTAGTGAAAATTAAAATATAGGGTTATTTTTTCCATCCAAGCTCACAAACTCTGAAATCTGTCCATGGGGACTATGGACCCACGGTTAAGAACCAATGCTATAAATTTTTCTTTTTATAACCCATTGTGTCATACCGTTTTCTAAGCATGACCTAATATTTTCTAACATAGGTATCCCTCATTTATGCTATAAAAGAAAATGCATTTTCTCATTGACTTCCACTGTAAAAGCAGAAATATTTTTATCTGAAAAATTTATTTTCAGATTGGATTGCATTCAAAATTGGATTCTGGCTATATTAAATCACAGTTAAGGCAGTGTTTCAAAGTGGAATGGGCACTGAATTTGGAATCAGAAGATCTGGATTCCAACCTTGTGCAAATTCCTAACTTTCCCTGGGCTCCTACTTCATCTGGAATAGGAGGGAATTGGACTATTTTATGATCTCTAAAGGCCCTTCCAACTCAAAATTTATGGGCTTTAAACACATAGGACTACAGCTTTTGAATGGAAGAGACTTTAAAGGTCAGCCTACCTCCCGCCCACATACACACACTTATCTTATAGGTGAGGAAACTCAGAGCCAGAGAGGTTAATTGCTTAGTCCAATGGCACACAGGAAGTAAGTGGAAATACCTCTATTCAGATCCAGGGTCTCTGCCTCATAATCCAATATTCTTTCCACTTGAACACTTTTTAAGATTTATTATATTAAAAGAAAAAAACATCCAGTTTATCAATCAGCATGTTGATAAGTACTTTGGAATATTAAGACTATTTCCTCACTTCTTCCCCTCAGTGACATGAATAGGATGTTTCCACTGTGAACTGCTGGAGACCTTGAAATCTTGTGTCATGTTAATAAGCAGCAGAAACCCTGTTTGTATGTCCACCTGTGTCTCACATAAATTCTGCTACTCTAGAAGCAGTAATCCTTGACAATTTTGCTATTTGGCCAAGTTTTTCTCTAGCCTCAAACTACCTTAACACTTCTAACTTTACATTCAAGATCATTCTTCTTTTTCTTTATGAATTTTTCCATAATTAAGCTCATTGGCCTCTTTCCATCCATCTTGCCTGGTAACACCTATATAGTTGGTTATAGTGTCCTTAGCCAAGAATAAATAGCAGCAAATAAGTGAAATGTCGATTGCAGAGGTAGATTTTGATATCTGCTATGTGAATACTTTGGTACATTCTTCCACAATTCCTTACATGTGGCAGACCATCAATGTAGGTTTTAGATGAATGTAGAAAATTTTCTGACAGTGAGTTAACATCCAATAGCCTGCAACAAAGTTGGAGGTTGTATATATGTAGGGAGCTTCCTCATAATGGGATATGATAGAGAATATCAGAACTTGTTGAGTTAATAGAGTAGAGAAAGCTAGGTTCACCAACTAGGGGCTCCATCATGGACAACATCGGGGCAGGTAAAAAGGTAGTGGCAAAGGACTCCAACTTTCTGTAAATTGAAGGGACTGTTGATATTTCTTGGAGAAAATATGTGACAATTAACTTCAAGAGTTTAGAATCTTGATAAATGAAGGATATTGGATTACCTATAGAATCTAGAGAACCAATATTTGACTTTGTTTGGGGTTTTTTGACATTCTTCTATGTGTATGCATTAAGGCTTTCTGTACTTTAAACATCTTAATTTCTGTAAATTATTATTCCATTTTCCCCCCATTTTTTTGGAGGGGGGAAGGTAGGGCATTTGGGTTTGAGTGACTTGAACAAGGTCACAACAGGGCAGCAAGTTACCCTAATTAAATTTTCCATCATTTGTGATGCTAAGCACCTTTCTATTCAAGACACAACTGACAGGTATGAAATGGCAAAATTTAAAAAAAATATATTTGGGGGGTTTATTAAGAAAAAGAGAGGGGTATTTTATAGATGTGTTTTGGGTAGTTTTTGAAATGTTTTATTTAAAGTGTTCAAGTGCCTAGGGATTTATCAAACTATGTGCCCACATATGCACACATATGTGTTCAGTGTCTGAGGTTGGATTTGAACTCAGGTCCTCCTGACTCCAGGGCTGGTTCTCTATTCACTGTGCCACCCAGTTGCCCCTAATTTTTTTGTTTCTTTCTTCTTCCATCTTAGAATGGAATATTATAAAAGTTTGCTGAGGGTGGTGTTGGACTAACTACTCTGTCCCCATCATGAAAGTACTTTGAAGGAGAACTAGGGAAAGGTGTTGAATTTGGGAGAGATTTAAGACGAAAGTAAATCTTTGCTTTCTTGGTATCTTCTTTGTTCTGTGATGTTATAACAAATATGGACTAGGAAAGATGTATTTTTAGTAGTC
>CM053598.1:150015163-150025476 GCA_028646575.1 Pseudocheirus occidentalis | reverse complement strand
CTTAGCATCACAAATGATGGAAAATTTAATTAGGGTAACTTGCTGCCCTGAGAAAATCATTAAAACCCCATGTCACCTTTACATTCAAAAGGCTAGCACCTTTCTATTATTTCTTTATTACAATCTTTTATTTTTATTTCTTCAACTTAAACTTGCAGAGTAAATTATCATTTGACTCTTGTTAAAGATTTTAGCACAGTGATTTATGCTTTTTGAAAAAAAGCAATTTCTTTTCCTTAAAAAAAAAATTATGTCCAAATCCACTGGGTAAAGTTATAGGGAAAAGAAGAAAAACTATCATTGACTAAAGACTTAAATTTTGATCTCCCTGGTTTATAGATAGCACTCAAAACAATAAATAATCAACAGTGACACTGAAGTGATGATTCTGACTCTCGTTTATTAAAACCACTAATATAGAGCTAAAAGGGACCTAGGTCACCTAGTCCAATTGGTGATTTTACAAGGAAACTGAAACTGAGCGAGGTTAAATCCTTTTCCCAAGGATATATAAGTAGTCAGTATCAAAGGCAGGATCTGAATTCAGACCCCCTGACTTCAGTCAGCACTCTTTCCCTTGTGTTATGTTGCTTCCAAGAGCATGTTGAATTAAACGTCCTTTGAGATCTTTTCCAGCTTTATCTTAAGAAGCTTGGTCAAGAATTCAGTAAGTATATTAATGCATATGAAGAAATTTCGCTTTATGCCATTATGGCAACAACATACCTGATTTTGTGATGATATTTAAAAAAAAATCCTACCACCCATTTTTTTTCACTTGAAAAAAGGAAAAAAAAAACTTCTGATGCCATTGGTAAGGCATGCAATTAAAAAATAACATGACCAAGAAAATCTTTCATAATGTCTTCATGTGCTTAAATGTACGTTGATAAGAATGAAATAATATTTTCCAGGGATTTTTTTGTCTAGTTTGCTCACTAAGATGTCTTAATCAACATGTGTAAGTGTTCCTTCAATGGATTTTTCAAAAAATGAAATCAAAATGAGACCCTGTAGACTCTGAACCTCTTAGCATTTTTTCCTTCTGACTTTAAAAAATTAAGCTATAAAATAATACCAGGACCTTTCACTGAAGGTCATTCCAAATGTTTAAACCATGACATGGGTCTTCTTTATTGTTTGAATATTTCAGGGCCACTGAATTTCTCACAGAAAAGTAGTTCCATGTATTCTGGTGAGATTGATTTTTTTTCCCCTCTATGACAAAATAAAGTGGAACCATCTTCTCTTTGGCAATATTTTCTCTCCAAGGGATTTCTTGACAATCTCTTTAGTCTGACTTCTAGTATGGTTTCTGAAAAAAATCTCTAGGGAATGCCTTAGTGACTGTAGCAGTGTCAGAATCATAAAGCCTCATATCTAGATGTTGTGACCTAATTTCGATTGCCAACAATGCACAAGTTGCTGTGGTAAATGAGGTGTTTAAAGAGAGAAGCAGCCCAAGGGGTTCTGATCTCTGTTTATTGGACAAAGGGTAAACTTTGCTTTGGGACCATGTGAATAGTTCTGACTTTGGGCAATCATTTGATCTCTGAGTCTCAGTTTCCTCATCTGTGCAAAAAAGAGGCTAGATTAAATGTTATCTAAAGACCCTTCTAATTCTATATCCTATGATCTCTCTTAAACCTGAAATCACAACCTTCTTAGTATTTGTTTATGACAGATCATAGGTAGAGAAGGACTTTAACATTGGTCTGAGATTGAAAGCAAACCTGCAGTTCAATGTTCAGCATGATGCTATGTCCTTCATTCAAGAATTCTTTTGCTTTTGTTGGGTTTTAAAATGTCTGTCATGTATGATACAGTTATCTTTCAATTTCAACCTTCATCTTGAATTTCATTGCTTAACATCAAATTTATACAGACAATGGATAATTTATTCCTTTTTAAGAAATGTTGTGCTTTGTTTGTTGATTTTTATTCTCTGGATTGGGTTTGTGGTTTAAAGGGAAGTTAATCCCAGCTCTCCTAAAACCTATAGAGTTTCAGAAGGATTTCTTAAGGACAATGGCCTTTGATACTCCAATGCAATAGAATTTCTCTCAGGCATAAATGCTCTCAGACCCGATTTTTCTTAAGCTCCATGGCAATGCAGATGGTGTCTACACAGTCAAAGTGGAGAACTGAGGAATTATTCAATGACATTGTTCAATGTAGTTTATTAATCTGGATGGTCGAGGACCAAAAAAATTTCCTTTCTGCAGGAATGTCAACAAAATTTGTCTTAAGGATCTTCCTCACACTGCCTGTAAAGGGAATTTTCAAAAATTTGTGTAGACTTCTATAGTACTTCTGAAATACTTTAGAATGCTTTCTCCCTAAAATCTTCTAAATGAAATAGATTTCATTTCTTCAACCCTTCAGAGACTGCACATTTGAAAGAGTGCTGGACTTGGAGTTAAGAAACCTGGATTCATATGCTAGGACTGACAATTAATTAGTAGCGCTATAACCACGGACAAGTCAGTCACTTATTGTTTCTGAATTTCAGTTTGCTTATCTGAAAGATGGAGATATTTAATGCTGACAGTGTCTCATGGGACTGTTGTGAGAAGCAGGCTTTGTAAACTTTAATGAGCTATAGAAATATAGATTATTATTATTGAAATTTTATATATAATGTATACACACATTTGTGTGTGTGTGTGTTAAGGAGCAGCTAAGTAGTGCAATGGATAGAGTGCCAGGCCTGGAGTCCAGCAGAGTTGAGCCTTACATGCTTCCTAGTTGTGTGACCCTGTACAAGTCACTAAACCCTGTTTGCCTCAGTTTCCTCAGCTGTAAAATGAGCTGGAGAAAGAAATGGTAAACCACTCCAGTATCTTTGCCAAGAAAACTCAAAGCAGGGTCAGAAAGAGTTGGACACGACTGAAACAACTGAACAGCAAGATATAAGTAAAAATCACAGGTCTTATTAAAATGGAGCTGAGGTCCCACTGATCTTAATTCTCTTCATTGAGGCAAATTACAAAGCATACATGCTTGCCCATGTTGTGTGGCTCTTTCTTATGTCCTTCCATAGATTTGCCAGAGGCAGTCACCTCGTTGTGCTGGGCATCTTTCTCAACAGTTGGGATGGAGCACTTGAGTGGTCCAACCTAGCTTTTGTCATACTGCCAGTGCACATTTTTTTTAATCCCACATTTCTAATGGTGTCCTTTACTCTGACTCTTCTTTGGATTGGAATATTATTTTTGTTATAATTACACATAGTGAGTGCCTAAAAATAAATAACTTAGATATTCATGTTATTTCCTATCATTGAAAAAGGAGAATTATTTGTTTTTTGTTGTCATTGTTGTGGTTTTTGAGTTCTTGAGGTTATCAAAGAACATACATGATCTGGGATGAAATGAATTTACAGTTCGATCTGAAGATCTGTAATAATTGCTATTTATTAGAACTTTTGTTTAGATAGCACTTTATATACATTATTTTATTTGATCCTTGAGTTAAAAGTTAACTTACTCTTTACTTACTTTCAACTCAATCCACTGCTTAGAAGTTCCTCTGGACATAATGTCAAGAAACCTAGGTTCAATTCCCAGGTTATTCGCTGTCTTTGTGACTCTGGGAAAACAACGTAACCTCTTTTGCCCTTAATTTCCTTATCCATAATACTTTACTAGCTAGCTCACAGAGTGATTGTAAGGAAACATTTGTAGACCTCGAAGTGCTATAGAAATGTGTTTTTATTACTAGTGACAATAATAATATTATATATGGAAAGATCTTTTTTAAATTTTAAACTCACAGATGAGTCAAAAGTAAAAGCTAGGTCTTAGGGTAGAATTGGTAGCTATCTGTGAATGTTTATACCCTGTGTCTTCCATTTCAATGTTCTTTGAGAACCAAGAAGCTAAAGAACTTTCTAGTCATTATTCGGGACTCTATAAACTTTTCTCAAATTGGGCAGATTACTTTTAGGAGATTGAAAGGGCTGGCATTGTCTGTGAAACAAATGTGTCAATGAATGGATGGACTGTTGGACTGTTTTCAGATGGCCATCTAAGTTTACCACCTAATGGCTAGCCACTAGTTCTTCATTTTCTACTGTTTTGTCCACATTAACTCATCAGACAGACTCCTAAAGAATGGAAGGGTAGAGATCTGTTTCTATTGCAGAAGTACAGAGCTAAAATTACAGATCCAATAAGTGTACTGTATCTTCAAGAATTGCAAAAGTAACCTTTCCATATTACATTACAGCATGTTTACTTTTGGGGGGATGTTACTTTATTACTTAGGAATAGATTTCTATCATTGCCAATCTCACACTGAATGAATAAATGAATAGATGAATGAATGAGTGGAAAAGCATTTATTAAATGCTTACAATGTGCTAAGCACTGAGGATGTAAAGAGAAATGAAAGACAGTTTCTACACTCAAAGAGTTCACATTCTCAGAGAGAGGAAACATGTCTACTAGGTTTCAATTAAATGCTAGACAGAAAGGTTCAGTGGTCCTTAGGGTGCAGCTGCAAAGGAGATGGAAATGTGTCTCTTCCTTGGTGTCATTCTCACTAATAAAAACTTATGTTTCTGATATTGAGGCAGGCCATGAGAACTTTCTTTTGTGGGTCTTCAGTATCTGTGCAGGCTGAGGAGGCTGAGGATGAAAGCACCTTCAGAGGGCTGCTAAATCATATCTCCACAAGCACGAATCTCTTGAATGATGGTTGTGGAGCTATCTGGAAGCAGGGATTCTGGCCCGGGGATATGGGGGCAATGCTACTATTCCTGGTGCCTTGTCCCTAGACTGTGTCCACTGGCCTCTGAGGCAGTTGTAGCTTGAATTGCCCAGGACAAGTTTCCCCTTTCTATCAGGAAACCTTTTAGTTTCAATCTTAAGGTTGAATTAGTACCTACTAATGTATAGTAAATGAGGTTTTATATAAATCTGTGGTCCATAACCTTAATTCTGGGTTCATACAGGTTGGGTACACTCTTGGGGATTTCTCTATAATTTCTCTCTCTCTCTCTCTCTCTCTCTCTCTCTCTCTCTCTCTCTCTCTCTCTCTCTCTCTTTATCTCTCTCTTTATCTCTCTGTTTCTTTCTCCCTCTCTCCATGTCCCTGGCCAGAATTCCCCCAGGGAATAGATTTTGGTTCATGTTTAGGTATTTCAAGAAAACATAAAGAACCCTCAACTCCCATGCAAGCAATCAGGCTAACACTGAATGAAATACAGGACAGGCTTTCTTTTATCTGACAAATAATACAAAGGATTCACATGTAAGCCCATAAAAAGTCAAAACTATCTCTCTTCTTTAAGGGTTCTGTCCTCTCCTAGGGTCCTACATCATTCTCCAGACACTGGGGTTGAGATACCCACTTCTTCTAAGGAAAGAACTTGGAAATGATAGAAATTTGACTTCCCTTCATTTGGAACTACATAACTCACAGTACTAGTAAAAGGCAAGGCAATAATGAATATAGGGCGTAAAAGAATTTTGGAGGCCCTAGAGTTCACCCTCTTAATTTTATAGATGAGCAGAGTGAAAATCAAGGAGTTTAATCTGCTCAAGGTCACATATATAGCATCAGAAATGGGTTTTGAGCACAGGTTTTACAGCACTGGATACAGGTCTATGATTTGCTCCTCTGTATCATAGCTCCATCTTTTGTTGTTCTTCCAATCTGATTCTTGCTGGGTCCAGAAATTTGGCACTGTTCAATATGTCCTTCTCTTTGTGCTTATTCTCAATAAATAGGTTCATGGAAATTTGGCACAGCTATTCCTCATTGTCCTACCATTCCCTCTGCCCACTTCCATTCTGTGGCTGAGTGGTTCTTCCTCCGCTAAGCCTGCATCCTTTCCTTGAGAGAGCATGTGGAGGCAATCTTCCCTTGAGAGAATTGAGTATATTCTGTAGGTGTAGCCCTCTTCTCCCATCTCCATATCTTTCTAGCCCTAGAACTTTAGATACCCTTTAAAAAGACATGGTTCAAGGATGTTTGAATTGACCTCAAATTCCCAATATGCTGTCAATGGACAAAAGAATATCTATGGGAGGTCAGTTCACAATTTATCAAGGTTATATTAACCAATATAAGGCCAGGGAAAAGACTTTATTCTTGTTAACAGGAGTTAATCTTGTAAAGCAAACTTCACATTTCTTTATAGAGATAGAAGAGAACAATAAGGAACCTTATGGAGGTTCTTCAGGGCACATCTGCTACACTTTATATTGAGTCAGTAGCTATGATATTTATTCTGCAAGGCAGTAAGTAGTGGAAGAGATTGTAAGTGGTACCAGGAAGTTATTGTCAACTCAGAAGTCACAAGTTGCCAAAATGGGTTTTTCTTCATTGCTAGATAAACCAAGAAAAATTCTACAAATGGTCAGGGCATTCTCTGCTAAAGACATGGTGGTTTTTTGCAGGTTTCTTGATACCATAATAGCAAGGCAATGGAAATCCTTATTCACGCACCATTTTTGTGACTTTGCTATTGCTGACAGGTCCTGGGGACATCCAGACATTTAGCATATAGAATTGGGGATGGTCTATTCCATTTTGCAATCTAGGGCAGTGGCCTCTAGTATTATTATAAGGGGGTATATTGCCACGAGAAGGCTTATTCTTAATAAATGAGGTAAAGGATAAAGTAGTAAAAATCACTAGTTCCCAAATTTCACCTAGTTAGCAACAAGCATATAATTAGAAGAGTTAAATTAGACATCCTCTATGTTAATAGAAAATCAGCATGGCATTTTACAGATTAGTCGCAAAACATAAGGGATGAGTTTTTTGTGGATTCTTCATAGCTATATTAAACACTATTTAGTTATACATCCCCTAGGGTTATACCAGGATAAAATTAGAATTTGTGAGTAATTTAAACTAAATTTTTCTTGAGAGTTGCAGAGGATGAACACATGGATTTACTTTGTTTTTAAATGTCCCTATTAGATTAATGTGTACCAGCATTAAAAAAAAGACCACTAGCAAGGTAACATTTCTAGTTTAAGCTATGAGCTGGATGAATATTAAAGGATATTTCGTGTAAATAATCTTTTCAACTGTCTTCTCAACCAGATAGATCTGCAGGGCCTATCCTAACACTGACATAATTTTTTAGAAACCATACACTCTATTTACTTCTATTGCTTGTTAAAAAAAAAAAAAACGACAGATGGAGGAAACACTTTTTGGATAAAACTGAAATAGTTACTTTGTAAGTGAACTTCTGAAAATATTTGAGAAAATCATATTTCTTTCCTGAAAAAATCAGCCAGTTTCTGAGCAAGGCAAGCTGTAATATTAGATATTATGGTACTATCAATGTGTTGTGCATAAAATGGGTATTAAGTCTTGTCTCAAGGTAGTTGATGAGATGACCCAAGTTATTAGTTGAGTATTAGAGGAAGATCTTTGAGTTTGAGTTCAGGGAGCCAGAGATTGGAATTATCTGTTAATTTGGTCAATGATACTCAAATTCTTGGAATGATTCTATACATTCAACAATAATTTGTCACTGATAACATAGGATAAAAACTCTGTAACATTTCTGGTCAAGTTAATTCTTAGTTGTCACTGTGCTTTAAAGCAGTGATGTTCAACTCAAAAGGAAATGAAGGACACTAAACCATACCTAAGTATTCCTGCAGGCACATACTGACTCGGAAAATCCTATATTAACATTATCTATATTTTATTTATTTTATTAAATATTTCTCACTTACATTTGGGCCACACAGCTGTGTGTTTGATATTACTGCTTTAAAAGACTTCATTATATTCTCAAAATCAGGAGCCCTGGGTTCTAATCCTAGTTTGGCTAATAACTTAAAAAAATTCATTTGTCTGAATAGTCTATTTTAAGATGAAAGTTTAATTGACTAGAATCGTTAAGATTTTTAAAAAACTATTATTTTGGTCTGTCTTATTTTAAGTAGCTGGTTTGCTGTAACTATCATTTTATTCATTATGGCACAAGAAAGCATATGTTTTCAAAAGTTAAGGGAAAACATTTCCCCTTTAAAACAGTGCATTGCTTTGTCTCCAAACCGAAGTATGTTCCAAAAGAAACTCAGTTATTGAATTGGTCACTTTCATTAGCTTTTTTATGTTAAAAACCCAAGTTTATTATGAGTAGATTAATTTCTATTTAAAAACCCAAACTCTCCTAAAATTTCTAAATTAACTTTGAAGTTTCCATACTCACAAACTAATTTCTATAGAAACAAATCTTCATTGAGATTTTTTCTGACTCTACTAGACATGCTAGGTGTGGGACAGGGAGCCTCGTTGAGGTGATTCCCTCTTACTGGAGTTATTCAAAGTAAGGCCACATGGGTTTGTTTTGTGAATGGAGTAGAAAAGATTCATTTATTGAACAAGAGGTTGTATCAGTTGACTTTTGTGATTTGTACCACCAGAACTCTTGGATTCTAAGTGCTTCTCTTATGAAAATATTTTTGTACACATATTTTCATGCATCATTCTTTGTATCTATGAATATTAATATGCATGTTAACCTATACTTTGACAATTATATTTAAAGACTTACATATTAACAGACACATGGATGATTCATTGACTTGAGAAAAGGAGTTGAATTCACAAATATTCTTCAGGTACTCCCTGTGTCTAGATCTCTGTGCTAATAAGCACTGGGGAAATAAAATCTTAGAGTGAATAGATAGATCCCTGCTTCAAGTCTCATAGGGGGATATGATACAGAGAAAGAAAGTATATCTTTTTATACTTCTAAAGGTCTATGATTTCATCAGTGTGGGTACTCATCACTGATAGATCTAGCAGCCCCACTAAATAAAGCTTTCTGTTGCCAAAAACTTCATCATAAAGTGAACAATCTTTTGGTGATGAGCTCCTCTGAATTTAGCTGGGTTGATCCTTAAACAAAAGATACTCCACCCAATTTTTTTTTTCACTTTCCTCATATGCAACCATTCCAGTTTAGCAGTTTTTACTTTACTGGTATAGACCTCTATAGTGCAAGGTCAACTACATGCCATGCTGAGTTTTTGGAGAAAGACTTCATGGCATTCATCAATGGCTTTTTGTTTTACATGGACAATACTAAGTAATACACAATATACACGTAAGAAAAATGCAGCATGTGGTCTAAGGTACAAGAGATAATTATACATTGGTGTTAGAGGAATATGGGAAGGCTTTTAGGAACAAGTGATATTTGAGCTGGGTTTTAAACAATGAGTAAGAATTCAACAGGCATAAAGGACAGAAAAGACATTCTAAAAGACAGAATGAACAAAGAAGTGGGATAACTCAGTGTATGAGTGGATCACAGCAAATAGCCAAGGCACTTGGAGAGAGGCAATGTGAAATATGGCCAGAAAGGTAGAGTGTTAGCATATCATAAGATGCCTTTAATGCCAGGCTATCGAGTTAGAACTTTACCAGACATTTACATGATACAGTAGAGTAAGAGTACTGGACTTGAAATCAGAGAGATCTGAGTTCAAATCTCTCCTCAGACATTTACTAACTACATGATTCAGGGACATTCACTTAATTTGTGTCAGACTAATTTTTCTTATCTATAAGATAAGAATAACAGTACCATCTACTTCACTTGGTTGTTGTTAAGATCAAAGAGATAACATATGTATAGTATTTTGTAAAATTTTAAGTGATGTATAAATTCTAGCTATCATCATCATTATGATCGGAATCATCATTAGGAAGGAAGGAAAAGGCTTATTATTTGTCTTCAAATGTGTCAGAAAGGCATCTGGAGAGAAAACACATGTAAGTCAAGTGAAACATGGCTAGGCATGGTGGGCCATGAGACCCAGACTAACGCAGGAGCAGGTTAAGTGCTGGGTTAGGGCATGGTCTCTGGTTTTGAGGAAAGGTGCCTGGCAAGAAGTGAATGTCAGAGGAGAGACAAGGAAGCACAAGATCAAGAAATTACCACTTGGCTAGAATATAACGGTGAATGGTATGAAACAAAGCTGGGAAAGGATATTGGAGGCAGATGGGGAAGTTCTTAAATGTCAGAACAAGGAGTTCTATAGTATTTTATCCTATGGACAACAGGAAGGCTCCTAAGGGCTTTTAAACCATGAAAGTGACATAGTCATTTATAATGGAAGGTGAGGTAGGGGTGAGGATGTAAGTGATCTTACAGAGATATAATAACAGGACTTGGTAACTTTGAATATGAGAAAAGAGGAAAAGAGAAGAGTTAACAAATTTTCTACCATCAGAGGTTGCATTGAATGATGCTACCACTGACCAAACATGGTGAATTCAAAAGGAGGAGGAATTTTGTGGGAAAGATCATTTCAAATTTTCAC
>CM053598.1:149988999-150014663 GCA_028646575.1 Pseudocheirus occidentalis | reverse complement strand
GGGTGAAAGCTTTTATCAAATTAGAAAGATCAGATTGTGCTTGTGAGTGGATAGGAAGAGATTCTTGGAGACAAAATTGAAAATGTCCAAAATAGAGGGGCTCATAAATATAACAAGGTTTTGGAGGAATCATAAGGGAAGGAATATGATCAAGATCAGATCCAGAAGAATTAGCCTTAGCAAGGATGTGGGGATGTGTCTTCAGAAGTAGAAAGGGAAGGAAGAAAAATCAAGTAGTGATGGAGAGAAGTGTCAAAGAATCCAAGGGAGCTAATTTTAGAATCTAGAAAAGTAGAAGAGAGAACCAGTTAGAATATGGTTTGAAGTTATATGCCATTCAACAATTCAATTAAAGAAACATTATTAAGTGCCTACTATATGCCAGACAAAAAGGAAATAGTCTCTGCTCGGTTATTTTCTTTTTCTTTCTTTCTTCTTAACTTTTCATAGCAGTTTTTGGTATCTGGGCAGGGGCACAGAAATCTGATAGTGTTACCTAGTGAGTCAGTCCCTAAACATTTATTAAGCACCAATTATTTGCATTGTACTCAGCAGTAGGGATATGGAAAAAGGCAGTACGTGCTCTCAAAGATCTCAAAATGCAAAAAATGTATTATTTCCAAAATAAATTGGCAATAATGGTGGGAAGGCATTAGAATTAAGAGGGAATTGGGGAAGAGTCTCCTGTGGTAGGAGAGATTTTAGATGGGATTTGGAGGAAGCCAGAGAAGCTGGGAGAAGGAGATGGAGGGAAAAGATTCCAAACATGGGAGAAAGCCAGTGAAAATGCCTGGAGTTGTGCAGTGGAGTTCTAGGTTCTTTCTATCTTAATGTATCAGGGGTTGTAGCTTAGCAGGAAGAGCAGGGAATGGAGAATTTCTAGTGTGGTGGTTTGTGAGTCATGAAGGTGTTAGACCATGGTGTTAAGCCTAGATTTGGAGACAAGTGGAGCTAGACTAAGAAAGAGGATTATGGATCATATATAGAAACCATTTATCCTAAGTCAGATACAGGTTAGTTGCTACTGCCTTGGAATTATACCACTTTGGCCCACTACATCATTCCCTTATAGGACACTTAGACTTTCCATTCTTTAGATATTCAGTGTTAATAGATACTTAGATACTCAGCCCCTACTAGTCTGACATTCTACTAGATTCTCACTCTTAGAAGAGAGTGTGAGGGGACAACTGCTGTGTTTGTAGATCCTGGTTTGGGGAATATGAATGGGTAAATGGAAGACTGCATCCATATAAGATATTAAGAGGGATGAATAGTGCAGATATGGATAATGATGAAGGCAATGTGGATTAGATGCAAACCAGTAAAGAATTTTAACTGCTTTGTAAAAAGTATTAATTATCATATAGTAGCAAGACAGCATAGAGGATTGTGTGCTGAACTTAGCATCAAAAAGAGAAGATCTGAGTTCAAATCTCACCAACACTTACCAGCTCCATGACCCTAGACAAGTCATCCAATATCTCAGACAACTCTCAGGGCTTATTTACCAAATCATGGACAAGTACAGTTTTGTCATATGTTCTCTGGAAAGAACTCTTATTTTTTTTTAAGTTTTGCTGATTTTTCCTTTTGATTGGTATAGCAACAAACTTTGAAGAACTACTGTTAGACTTGACATCTAGGCTGATATTATTTCATTATCAGATTCTTCTTTCACTCACTGATTCTTTTTGCAGTTGAAATTTGCTTCCTTTCCAACGGGCCACTATTTTTAGGGCCAGCAACTATAATTATGGGGATACTTACATGTTGCAGCTGAAGCTAAACTACTTTTTCAGGTCCACAGTAATAGAAATGGTGATGACTATGCAAGTCATTACAAGATCAAGATACATCTGATTTATTCACTTTGTTCGGCTGGATCTTTCTCAGACTTCTATAAATGTCAGATGCGAGGATCTCCCTCTGTCCTATTTTTAGATTTCAGATGGTCATAATTTTATAACTCACTTTGAACTTGTTTTCCTCCAACCTAAGAAAAAGGTATACCATCACATTTTCTGGTGATTGCAGATAGTTACTTTGTATGATTGGCACAGGATGATTTCTTAGAACTAAGATGTCAGTGTGCAGCATGGGTTTAAAAACACTGATAAACCTAAGTTAAAGAAAGATCATAAAGTGTGGGTCTTTAAATTTAGCAGATTAGATTAACAAAATTGCCATCTTTCTCAACAATGCACATCTTCATTGCTTCCTATGAATTCAAGATGCTTAATATGGGAAAAACTGGATGTGAATGCACTGAACATATAATTTTTGGGTGCTTTTTGATGAATTCATTGATTTAAAACTTTGAAAAGAATAAAGAACATTTAGCAAGAAAAACATTTTACATATGGAAAACCTATGCCTTAAAGATCTGGAAGAATTTCTGCCTTTTATCTAAAGGTACCTAATTGAACTTCTTATAGCATATAATGCTTAATTCTTATAGAAATTCCCAGTGCCCGAAGGTTTTGCTGTTTAGGATTAGACTGAGTAATTTGGAATATCTTTAATCATGTTTCCCCATGTGTAACATTCCAGCCATGTCTGTCTTACTTTACTCTTAAATATATAATTTATAAATAGATAACAATGCTGATAAGCTTGTTTGAATCCTTCCTAGAAAGAAATGACTCGTCTTGGATTGCATGTGATAGCTTCAAGCTGCTGTAGAGTAACTGTCCACGACAATGAGAAAATCTGTTATATTATTCATTTAGAGGCTACAGGAAAAAAATAGCTGGCTCCCCTAGTAACTAGAACCTATTATTATAAGACATTACTGGAGACAAACTCTATGCTTTCAAAAATTCTCTATTGAAGTAAATGAGAATTCTCTCCTCTAAATCCCTGCCCCCCCCCTTTTGTACCTGGTCAAACACTATACACATTGTTCATCTACTAAATGTAATTGGATCTACAGTAATAAAAAAGAAAGTCAACTCATTTTGTTTTAATAACTCTAACGAAGAACTTCTAATGTTTTCTTCCAAAGTAATTTTTTGGACTGTCTACAATTTCACATGTTTTTCCAAATGTGTGTGCTTACTCTGGTAATGAATTTTATTCTTATATACTCCCTAGAAAGGGTACTTTTGTTTTCCTTTTAAACAGAGTAAAGTGACACAGCAACCCTTCTCCATGATATCCAGTTCTCTCTCCTCAGTCCCAAGTACCACAGTCCAATAAAAAAATGTGGAGTCTTGACATGAATGATTTATTGGACCTTTGATGATGAGTTTGGTACTGTTTTTTGAGCTGGAAAATGGGGTCTAGAAAGAGAGATAGCTTGTTTTGAAACAAGGAAATTATTTAGACATGCAAAGTGTTTGTTTCCCAATGAGAACAGAGCATTGTTAGCACTGACTGCACACGTCCCATGATACAGCCTTTTGACAACTGAGTGTCTGCTGGAGACATCTGTGAGAGCTGACCTTTTGACCTATGAAAGAATGCAGTGAAGGTAGGGGAATGCACTCTCAGTGCTGGCCTAGGAAAGTACACAGAAAACAGTTCTCATCATCTTGGTTACAGTATCCAATTTGCCTCTTAGTTTTTGAATTCAGGGATAAACTGACAAAATCTTAAAAGGATTTCCTAAAAATGATACAGTGTCCTAAAGTGCCCCCTACCAGAGGACATGTAGCTCAGAAAAAGGAGAGCAAATGTCCTAAGTGCCTTTTGGAAGTGATCTACAGAAATCAGCTATGTTCTTACAACCAGCCTATGGGATAGTAACACTGTTTGCATACCAAGTATTCAAACTCTGTGTCTAAGCACCGGTTGGGGGGCCAAAGGTGGTGGGGAAACTGGAAAGTAGGTAATGACTACATTACTTTAAAAGCATTCTCAGTAGTCGTGATCTTCATAGAAACAAGAATCTATTGTATGGGGGCTGTAATCTGAGAAACTTTCTGTTATCATGCTTGCTTTACTCACCAGCACATTGGTCCCTAGTACATGTGACCTTTTGAAAAGGAGTAGCATGTTGGCTAGTCCTCTCATTCCTAAATAGTATATTATGTGTGTCTAATGGTCATTTAGAGACGGATACACTACATGCCACTTTGGTTAATGGGGGTCCTCCGATTCCCATCTGACTCCCCAAAGACCTTACGCTATACCTCCCTTGACTTCCGTGATCATCATTCCACTTTGAACCACTTCTCCATGTTCTGTGTTAGGCGGGATGGGAAGGGAAGAAAGCAACAGTAGCCCGAGACTGCTGGAAACAGGGTAGCAAGTATTCTGTCTCCAAAGCTTGGCAAAAGCTTGGAGAAAATAGGTTACTTTATTGTATTTTGTCAGTCCTACAAGATGTCTGCGTGCTTTAACACTGATTTCTCAGCTAGTTGGGTCCCAAGAGGCCCCACTGAGCCCTGCACTACTCAGGGAGTTGCAGCTGTATAAAATGGGGGGGAAAATGCAGTTTGTACGAATTGTTCTTTACCTTGGTTTGGGTTCAGAATGGCAGCTGCACTCCGACTTTGTGTGTGACAGCACAAAGGACAGCTACAAGTGAAAAGCAAGTCAGCAAGTGAGGAGACAAAAGCACAGATCAGCTAATACAGCTCCACATGGCCTGACTAATTTATGAGAAAAAAACTGTTCTGTTCATTGGATCAGCACTCTGAGGAGGCAGGTGGAAGTGTAGGAAGTTTTCATTGACTCTCTTGAGCAACTAAGGACGCCACTAGAGATTCTTCTCAGTTTGAACTTTATCAGGGTCTACGCTTAATCAATAGAGTATTGGAAAAAGAATTAATTACTAAAGCAGAAATAAAACAGCTGCATTTTAAACTAAGGATCCATCAATTCAGTAATCTTCCAGTTACAGGCTAGGTGCCGTGAGGATCATTTTGACTTCATGTAATGAGGAACTCGGGGAGTTTCCTCATGAACAGGCTGGGAATTCACATTAGTCTCTTTCAGCTGTTTGTCATCAGTACAACTCATTTCTCCCCTCCTGAATTACAATTTGTATTTGATATACTGTCAGACCCACAAAATTCCCATATTCATGGAACTGAAAGCATTAATGCGGAAATCATTGTCACCCTGAGGAAAAAAAAAAAAGAAAGTCTTCACCTTCCTAGGGCTCTTTATTCTGTAGACTGTGGCCTGAGTGGGTTCATGCCGGACATACCTCCATTGTGTTCTTTGTGGGGGTCAGGGACCTGCCTGTTGAAGGAGCACTGATTCGAACACAGCCTGTAAATGTTTCATCTATAATTTCCATAATGGTGAATTTCAAGGAGGACTGAGAAGGGTTATGGGAGATGAATTAGGTTTTTAGTGAGCTCATTAGGAAGCCAAACAGAGTTTAGATAGCAAGGCGGGTGAGTGTGCCTGTAATCAGTTCTGCCCGCTTTGTTCCCTGCCTTCAGGACATTTTTTCGAAAACTTCGTAGCAGGGGCTGATGAGAGAATGCTGAGCAGAGGCTGCAATCTGATGGTTGACTTGTTGATTTGTAAACCTCTTAATTCATTTTTTTGTTCAATTTAATCTTTTCTTTCTTAAGGAAAATTAGTTGAATGTTAGCCCTCTTTGCACTATTCACCTCTTAAATTATGCTCATTTTGAAGAGCTTGTTATGCCTGAATAAACATGAAATGACTTGGCATTTTCCCATAAGAGGCACACCCATTTTAACACCATGTATTTACCATTCCTGGAAATGTCTCATTAACTTCTGAAAATCTGTGAGCATGATATTTTGGGCTACTGTAACACACCTCTTGGCAGTCACAGAAGGCAGTTTGGTTAATGCCTCATAATATCCATTTTTATTCTCAACATGAAGAAAAGCTCTCTATAGAAAATTGAGGCAGTTTGCTCTGCTAATTTTCATGCTCATTCCAATTAATTTAACATGACCCAGATTTCCTTCCTCGGGCTCATCCTGACTAATTAGTAAAGCAACACCTAGAACAAGTTCTGTTTAATAACATTGAGGAACACTAGTTGTGAGTGATTTTGATGCTAATAAAGATATTCACTGATGGGACAGATATTTGATGTCAATTATGGTATGTAATTTAGAAATCCCAATGTGCTGGATGGAGTATGGAAAGGCTAGCAAATCACTACGGGAGATAATGGTGTTTTTAAGGCTTCCACAGCACCTAAATAACCTCTGGGACCAATTAGTTTATTTTTTTTTTTTGGTAGAACTAGCAGGATTGTTAACTAATTCCATGGTAATGAATGGGGTGGAGCTGTTGAGGAGTTAGAAATGTGAGCCATGCACACTAGGCTGAGGCCTTCAGTATTTACTGAACCTTATCGAAAAAAGAAAAGCAATCACGGGCGTCAGAAAGCAGCATTTGTTCAAGGGGAAGGGGAGGATCCCCACCTCTGTGGTTTGGGTTCTTTTATTGCATTTTTTTTTGTCACATAGATGAATCAATTTTAGTGGTTACTACAAAGCTTGCAAAATGATGTGTGTGTGTGTGTGTGTGTGTGTATGTGTGTGTGTTTGCAAAGAGGCTGTCCTGCAGGTTTTTTTAAAAGCAGAGTGATTTTTTTTTGAATGGGACTGGATCAAAGCTTTTTCAACATTCCTTCAGAAGAGAGGTGGTTTACTGTAGCTCAAAGCAGGTAATCGAATACATTTCTCCAGGGATGAAAACTCACTGGAACAGAGCTATCCTGTCTGTGCTGTATATACAGTAAAATCCTAATAATATGTTTTTGTGTTTCCAAGGGAGTAGCTATCAAGAATTTAGAAGCCACAGTGTTCAAGATGGATAGTAGAAAGGGTAGAGCATTTTAGGAGGGGAATAAAAAACTCTGGAGAGACGAGATCAAAAGTTTTGAAGATATCTATGATATATGAGTAAATTTTACAAGTAGAAGCTTCTCAAGGGGGATTAACTTACTCTATTGAGAGAACTCAATAAATAACAAAAACATCAGTATAGAACAACAAAAAATAAATGTTGTAATCAGTTCAAAGGATCACTGATTTAGAGCAGAAGGTGACTTTAGCCATCATCTAGTCCGACTCCTCATTTTAAAGATAAGAAAACTGAGACCCAGAGAGGTTAAGGGACTGACTTGCCCAGGATCATATAGTCATTATGTGTCTGAATCAGAATTTGAACTCACAGCTTCCAGACTTCCAGTCGAACACTCTCTTACTATACCACCCTCCCACATAGTTCTCCTTTGTTAAATATTAGTGGTATAGTATAGAATGGGGCAGCTAAGTGGCACAGTGCGTAGAGAGCTGAGCCTGGAGTCAGGAGGACCTGAGTTCAAATTTAACCTCAGATACTACTAACTGTATGACCCTGGGCAAGTCATTTAATCCTGTCTGCTTCAGTTTCTTCCTCTGTAAAATGAGCTAGAGAAGGAAACGGCAAACTTTTCCAGTATCTTTGTCAAGAAAACCCCAAATGAGGTTATGAAGAATAGGATAGAACTGTACAGCAACAATAGTAAAGAATAAATGGTGATAGACCCATATTATGGCCACTTGGCTATTTCTACCTTGACCAGTTCAGAAGAATTTAAACTTCCAAACTATGTGAAACCTTTTCCTTTTCAAACTGTTTGCTGGTGTTAGCAACTGCCTTAGTTTCAAACCCCCTCCCCGCCCCCAACAAAAATCTGTGAATTTATGTCCACACAGACTTTTACTATTGGCCCTCATTTCCAGTTTAACTTTTCCTCTGCTTAACTTTAAAAGATAATGATATTGGAGGACTTTTCTCTGAGTGACAAGAGAGGGTACATGCTCCTAAAATGGATGAATTTTTAAAAATGAAAATGAATTTGGTAATGAATATGAAATCTAATATGAAATATTAAATCTAATGCATCATTAGCACCTATATAACAACAATGTAAGGTCTGTGTAACTGTCATATAGAGAGCATTTTTACATATACAGCCTCTTCTGATGTTTGCAGAAGGCCTATGACATACAAAGTTCAGATGTCAAGCCCATTTTATAGGAAAGAAAACTAAACCTTGAAGAGGTCAACTAGGCATCACATACCTACTATACCCAGTTGCCTTTCACTATTTCAATGCTGAACACTAAGAATAAAGCATGAAAGGTCACAAAAAGACCCTCCACCCCCCCAAAAAAGATTACCTAGTTACCATTCAAGTGGGAAATCTAAGAGGCAGTGCTTTTATGGCCAATATGCTTTTTTATGGTCATTTACTCCATTTAAAAGTAGCCAATTTGATCTTTTATTTCTGTTCTAAAAAAGAATAGTTGTAGCCTTTTATGTAGATCTATGGGGGCTATAGAGATTGTCCTCATAACTCTGAGATGAAAATAACTTATTCCCATTCACAAGTAGTAAGTAGCAAGGATTCTACCATGCTGAATGCCTAGTATAATAATGTTCTCTACTCTTCTCCCATTCTGGACATGGAGGGTCCCCTGGGTTCCCAAAGGTGAGGCCTTTGGAATGCAAACTCTGGAAGGTCCTACCTAGTTGTAAAGCCTTTGGATACCAACCCGGATATGACTTGAGGAACAGACTAGTTCAGTTCAGAGAGCCTGGTTGGTAGTATCACCGTAGAACTCTTTACAACTGCCTACCAAATCTTTGAAGTGTTTCTGTTTGCACTGGTGGAGAGAGTACCTACATAGGTGAAATCATGGATCTTTGAATGATTTCGAAGTAAGACTATTTCCCATTAATTAAGAAAATTCACAACATACTGACGGGAAGGAATTTTGAAAACCCTGTCTTAGTACTGGATAATTGCATTATTACCCTGTGTATGTTATCCATTTGGTTTGGTTGCAAAGCTGGGAGGAACCTCAGAGATCAGCAGCTACTTATGAGAATAAAATAAAACAAAGCAAAAAGCATTTTTAAAGTAACCGATCTAAATACCATTCATTAAAGATTCTCAATTGATGAAGATTTATATAAGCTTATATGACCTTTATAAGTCATAACATTTAGCAAAAACAACTGGAAAGAGGCATAAAAATAGATTACTGTGGCAGGTTCTGCTACTTGGGAAAATTAAGCAGAAATCCACATATTCAGGATGGCTCAGTCATCATCCTGTAAGGATTCATAGAATCATAAACTATTAGAACTAGAAGGAAATTTAGGGGTCTTAGGGTTATAGATTTAGAGCTAAAAGGGACTTTAAATGTCAACTGACTTCTTATTTTGCAGAAGAAAAAAAACTGAGCCCCAAAGTTAAGTGACTTGTCCAAGGTCATTTATCCAGATAATAATTAACAGAAGCAACGTTTGATCCCAAGTCTTCTAATACTAAAGTCTCTATACTTTCTCTTTTGCCACACTGTAACATAACATAGTCATTTTTAAAAGAGGAAAATGAGGCACAGAGAGTACTGAATGATATACCCACTATCATATAGTAATCACGTAACTAGTTAGCAACAGCGCTGATACCAAAACCAACATTTCCTGACACTTAATTCAGTGCTTTTTCTAACACTGGAAATATAGTCAACCTTCATATATAGCCAACTTATATATACACATATAGCCAATTTCACAGTTTACTACCATAAGCAAAATCAACTGTTGTCTAGTTTAATTCTTATTTGTGACTACCCGTCCCCTTGGTGAGCATGTCTAAGCATTATAATAGAAATTACTTTAGAAAATAAGATATTTCATTAAAAGTTCTGCTGCTATAAAAAAATATAGTCCAGAAATGGAAGTGTCAAATTTCATACTTGTCCCCTAGGCTACCAGGACTTTCCATAATTTCTGCCATTTTAGTAATAAACATTTGGGGAATTCATCATTTAGTTTAGAATTTTGAAAATCCTTACATAAAAAGAAATGCAGGATAAAAGTAGTTGAGAGAATCATTCTTAATTATAACAGATTTACATAATATAAAAATTTTTAATTGTCACTTAACTAAGCTAGGAACTTCTCCTAGGAATAGGCTTATAACCAGAAAATGGAGTTGACCATCTCTTCAATGATTCCTGACTAGTGGTAGAAATTGTGTTGTACTGGGTCAGCAGTGAATTCTTCACTCAAATCGTGCCGAGTCAGCTGGTTTTTAATTTGTTATCTTCTCAAGAGTGCATTCACTGACTTTATCACTGAGAAGAATGGCTCCCTTGCCTAGTGTGATCAAGATCTGGAAATTTGCTGTATCAGCATATTAAGGTTAGCCTGCTATTTGATTGGTGGGACTTAGATCTGATCTTACAGAAAAGATGTCAGTTTCCTATTAGGCTAGTTTACTGGAGGCTTAGGAGCAACCCCTACCTAGAGAGCAGGCCCTTGCATTTTATGTTATTTTACTTTATAAAATAAGGATAAAGAGAAGTTCTCTTCTTTAACAACGAGAGAACCTTTCTTAATCCATCCTAAAGTCTTCCTGTAAAATTATTGCTTTATCAGTGAATAGGACCTAGAAGGAAGCTCTTTGGACATCTCTCTCTCTCCACATTATTCTTCCTCAGTGGGAGAAGTAACTGGCCACTTCAGAGTATGGACTGTGTGAAAGGAAAGTCATTTTATGTATTTTTTTTCTTCTGTATCTTCAATGATTAACCCCAGTGCCTTGGGCATCATAGGCGTATAATAAATGCTTATTGAACTGAATTGACTTCTAGCCCTCAGTCTATCTAGGAAAAAATAGATGGGCAGGAAGGAAATCATGTTTTATTATCTGAATGGTGGCTAATATATTTTTTTACCTTTAATAACTTTTTGAAATATGAATTCTGAAATTTTTTTATTTTTATGAGTGTTAATGTTTTAGTGGAATTTTATGTATTTTAAAGAAAATGTATTCCACCTCCAAGAATATTTCTATTTTTGTGCTAGTTCAAACGAATCATTGAAAATCTCTGCATCCCAAGTACATATTCCATGTTTCCCACTAATTTACTTTGCTTTGGAATTACACTAGACATTTGAATAGTGAGAGAATCTGAAGGCAGGTGACTTATTTTTAACTTTAGGGATACCCATATTCTTTTCTGAGGATTACTCTTAGTTATTCAAAAGGGCATATACCATAGCCATGATGTACTAAAAAAATCATTACTCTCATATTTAGGGGAAATGGATTAATGTTTTAAGTGGCACACATTCTTCAAAAAAAAGTTCTTTAAAAACTTAAAGATTCTGTCTTATTTTTATCTATTACCTCTATATTCTTAGGCAGTGGGGCTGCCCCATCTCACCATACTCTTCTCTACCTAAGTCCCTTGAGGGTTAATAGTTTCTTCATCTTTGTGTTCTACAAAGCACCTGTCACAGTACCTTGTATATACATAGGGGACACAACAAATAATGAGTGAGATATAAGTAGCAACTAATGTAAGAAACTTCTTTTATTTTTTTTGCTTTTTTTTGGAGGGCAATTGGCGTTGTGACTTGCCCAAAATGACATGGCTAGTAAATATGTCAGGTGTCTGAGTTTGAGATTTGAACTCAGGTCCTCCTGACTCCAGGGCCCGTGCTCTACTCACTGCACCACCTAGCTGCCCCTAATGTAAGAAACTTATGTTTGTACAAGACTACTGAAGTCTACTGGTGGTAACTACTGGTGGTAGTTAGCTAAACTCCTTCCTTCAAAACAATATCTCGCATACTAAAGTTGCTTTAAGCGGTAGAGCCTCAGAACTCTATACCTAATATCCATATTCCTAGAAACCACTGTTTTAAATTTTTTCTACCTCCAAATTCACTTGGAATAAAATAATGCTCTAGGGAACATTGAAAATGTCTATTCATTCATTCACAAACCATTTAATAAAGGCTTATAAAGAGAACTAGAGTAAAGTCTCTGGCAAATTGGTTGGAGCTCCTGTAAATCTACATAAATACGTGGTGCATGGGATGGAAAGACCTGGAGGAGTTTTAATCTGTATTTTTAGGGAGTAGCTATATGGATGACATCACAGATCCATCCAAATATAGAAGTGCTCCAAGAGAGAGCCAAAAATTAATAAGATGAAATCCCTTCCCTTCGAGAAGTTATCATCAATTGACTTAGGATAGAAGGACCCAGATGAATCAATTCCTCCCTACCCTCTATGAGTTAATGTTATATCGAGATAGACAATATGTTCGCGTCATAAAGGAAACAGCGCTTGATTTAGGCTTTAAGGAAAACTGGCGATTCTAAGATAAAAGGAAATGGTGCATTCCTGGCATGGGGTAGGGGGAAGAACACAACCATTGCAAGGGTACAACACAGAGATAGAGAAATGGGTTGTAAGCAAAATGCTCTTATATACAGCCAGATTCTATGAGTGATCATTAGATTGCATATTCTTCTATTAAACTATATATTTGGTGAATACAGGGACCAATTTCAATTCCATGTGCCTGCCAGCTCCTAGCAGGTATTTAATAACCTATTTGCTAAGTTTGTGCTTCCTGCCCTAAAGAAGCTTATAATTTAATTAAGTAGGGGAAATCATTAAAGTAGATTACCAACAACAGCAAGACAAAATATAAGCAAGTGAACAACATGTTTCTGACTGTACACATAAGTTCTTGGGGAATGTAAAATATAAGAAAGGGGATGATGGTTTTCGTGGAAGTCTTCAATGGCCCCATCTTCTTGGCCTTCAAAGAAGTTTAAATTTTAAATTGGTAGGAAGCAGTGCAGGCCAAGGGAAAGAGAGTCCTTTCAGGAAAGAAAAATATTTTAATATATTACATATTCTAATGAATCCAGACCATTTTTTTTGTTCCATGCTTTAATCAATATTTTAAAAGTCATGATATTCTATGGAACAGTTTGTTTTCTTGACTGTATCTGTTCAGTACAGAGTTTCAGTTCTAACTACACGGGATACATTGGTCCTTGTTCTCATTTTGTATATAACCATTAAGAAAACTAAGCTTTTCAGACTTTTGGGAGGAAATGAGTGGAGCCCAATAACCTTGGTATCAAAAAATTTATCCACTCAATATGGTGCCTTTGTTTGAAACATATACTGTAGGGAACTCTCCCAGGTAATTCATTAACCTAAAATTTGGAAACTGTTCTGAAAAAAATCCATAGTGGTCTTTAAATTCCAGCTCAATTTTTTGTCTTTTAGCAAGTCATCTTTGCCCTCTACTATGGCTTGATTCTTTTGATTCATTATGGCATAGAGATGACCCTGGGTTATCAAAGACTAAGACAGTGGGGCTTACAAACTTCTAGCAGAGCCTACCAAGCTGGAAAAGCTTCAGAGATGAGTCTGGCAATTTGGCCAATGCCATCTCATCCAAGGACCAGCCTAGCTCTCCCAGTCTACCTAGTCTGGAGAGTCACATCAACAGAACACAGGCCACTAAGTCATGATTTTATTTATTTATTTAATCACAAATCATGAAACTATCTACTGAAGTATACAGAGATTTCAGTCTCTGGCAGTGTGGGGAGTTTTCATGCTGATGAAACTCCAGATCTTTTGAAGTATAAATGAATACATCTTCATGTGGAGAGGGGAATAATATACTCATAATCAACTCCTTAATATAAGGCTTTTTAGGTCATGCTAATAATGGATCAACTTAAGTTGTCCTATTATTCTCATTAAGCATTCACAGCATGCATTTCCTTTAGAGCTATTAGATATTTGTTATTGCTCTATATTAAGTGTAATATCCATTTATTTTGCATGGAGCACATTTGTTTACTAGCAACCTATAATACCAAATTTATTTGAAACATTTAAATAAATAGAAGGCCTTAAATGAACTGTTGCTACATTTTATGATGCTAATACTTCATTTTGTAAGCTTCTTTAACAAACAAGATCTGAGTTCTATTTGGGAATTCAGTGGTCCAGGGACATACTTTGAATAATGTGCAAAAGTATCTTTTAAGAAAAAAAGATATACTTATTCAACATTTTGTAGTCCCACTGACACTGGTTGAACTTTGATGATCTCTCAATTTTATGTAGATTAGAGAATTCAGATTACCCATAAATAAGGAAAACTAGTCTTCTCAAAATGGGATTTTGAAAAAAGGGATGAGGACAGACCTTCTAGTCATGGTAGTAATCACCATCATAATACAGATGGCTATCATTTTTCTTTAAAGAGGATAGTATTTAACTGCGTTGTCTAACAATGGCATCTATTATAAGTGGCACTTCATTAAAGCATGCCATTGTTTTCATTTTGCAATAATTGAGAGTAGGAAATTTTCAGGCTATCTTTTTTTAATTTAGAGATCAATTAGTTTAATCTAGAAAAGATGACTTTAAATGCAATATATAATTTCACAAAGAAATGCAATTTTCAGAATTCAAAACCATCATACATGTATTTATAGGCATGTACATATAAATGTATATTCTGTGTATGTATTCTATATATACTGTTTGGGGGTTTAGGAAGCAAATATTGAAACTATGATACATTATTTAAATATCACGAGAAGACTTTTAGCTATAGGATGGACTTTTTTGTCTTTTCTTATATGTGTTATTTTTAATATCTCCTATAATCTCTAAATTGCTCTTCCTGCATATAATGAAGACAGAATAAAGACTAAGGCTTTAAGATTTAGTAGCCAATACCTAAAAATAAAACCAGATAAATATTCTTGGCACATTCTTGAAAAGCAGAAGTTGATAGAAGAAAAATATTCACTATAATATAATTTAATGTGAAATGCTAAGGATTTGACTCGTGAAAATGAGCTTTCAAAGGAATTCCTTCTAGCAAAAAATAAAGGCCATCTCTTTCCTTTAATGACTTGTTGATTCAGAGATGGTAGTCCATTACTATAACTAAAACATTTTAAATATGCTAAAAATAGTATATGTTGGTTAAATATGGATATATTTTTAAAATCCCAGTTATACTGCAACAGAAGGACATTTTGTGTGACAATATTTTGCATGATTAAAAATTTAAACAGAATAACAGCTATTTATATTTACACGTACATGAAAGTAATTACTAAAGCAGACAAAATACTTAGAACATAATTTAATAATGTTTTCCTCCAGCATAGGTGCCAAAAATTGTTATTTGCATAATTTTCACAATTTGTGCTGAAATATATCTAAGTGAAACCAGGAAGAAGGCTGTCCTAAATCACATTATTTTCTCTTGTGAATGTGTGGAAAAGAGAGAAATAAACCATCATAACACATTTATGTATCACTCCTAAAAATCATGACCTAACTGTTATACTATGAAATTAAAGAGACACTTTCATCTCTATCCCTACCTTCTTTAAGTCAGTCAATAGTCAGCAAGTATTTATTAAGCACTTACAATGGGCCAGGCACTATTCTAAGTGCTGGGGAGATGGAGAAAGGTAAAATATTTCCTTCCCCCAAGGAGCTCCCATTGCAATGGGGAAGACAATATGTAAATAACTATATACCTACAAAGTATATTATTCAATGGCTTCTCCCAACTACACAGTTCCTAAATACGTATTTACTGGTTCGAAGGTTAGCATTTCCTAATCTGATAGAGAATTTCTAGGTATCTTAGTAATTTATCATTGTGGTCTTCTATGTGCTCTCTCTCTCTCTCTCTCTCTCTCTCTCTCTCTCTCTCTCTCTCTCTCTCTCTCTCTCTCTCTCTCTGTCTCTCTCTGTCTCTGTCTCTCTCCTCTCTCTGCCTCTCTGTCTCCCTCTCTCTCCCCCGCTGCCCTCCCCCCCCTCTCATTCTTTGTATATTTGAAGAGTTTGGGAAGAGTGATGATAGTATCTGGTCCATTTCTAGGATGACTTGAGGATAACAGCCTTCTGTGTTTGGGGCTGAAAGATTGTGAACTCTGTGTTAGCTGAAATACCACACTGGGGAGGAGAACAGAACATTAAAAAAGCATTAGCTTTAGGTAGTATAGTGCAAGTCGAGTTGAATTTGAGAGTTGGGATGTAAGTGGACATTTGTCCCTGCTTTTCTCCCTAATAAAATCTGAGTGTTAACTGTGGATAAGGGCATTTGAGAGATCACTAAAAATGAATCATTAGAGTTCCCAGAAGAACTTTATTATGATGTACTGTGAATAACTTTAGAATATACTATGTACTTTTTATATGTGCTCATCAAATTCATTCCAGGTAAGTGGGTAACAAGTACATTCTTTCACTCTCCTTTGCCAGGGATAAAGCAATTTGGTGAGAATTATCATGGCAAAAGAATGGAAGTTTCTACTGCCTTTCATCTGTATACTCCAGAGGATGCTATGGGGAGCTTAGGCAAATAGGGACTCTTGGTTTTTTGGGAATCTTTTGAAATTTGCAATTGAAATATTAGGCAGTTTTAAAATTTCAAAACAGAATAACCAAAGTAAATGAAAAACAGGCTGCAAAACAAAATGCAATTCTCTGTGGGGTTTAGGAAGTCTTGGCAGCTAGGCTTTAAGCTCTCTGGTAGCTTCTAAGTGGCAAGTTCAGAGGACTGGCTTGGTCCTTGACCAGTACTAGGATGTTTCTGTTCAACTGTTAACAGAATTCAACATGATATGGAAAATACAGGCGTGCAAAACTATATTACTATACTAACTTTGCCAGATGAAGCCTAAAACACAGCCACATTTACATATCTGTCCATCTGTCTGTTTTTACACTTTATATTTCCAACCAGTGGGTAAAGTGGTTTTAATCCAAGCTGCAGTCTGATTTTTTTTCTCCTACTGCTTTTCCATTATCTCATATATAGATGTACATTCTTTTTATGAGTGAACTATTTGTCTCTGGTCACACATTTTCTCGCATTTGGCCAGTTTTTAGGTATTCTTTTAAGAGGTAATCTCATCTCTGTGGACATGGTCGGTTTTTTTAATGGGATTGTAAGCAGCCAAGTTGTCTGTGGATCATTTTTGGTAGTTAGGAGATTGTTACCAATCTCAATGTTGCTGAAATCCCTAATCTCAGGTCAGTGGGAAGCTTGCAGTGGTTACAATCCTGTTGCCTGATTTCAGAGTGAATGGAAGTGCTTTCTGTCACAAACATGTGGTCTCTTCAGTGGAGAGCCTCCGTAAATCCTGTGTAAATAGAGGACGGATAACAAAGAATGAGCCCCTGCAGCTCAGAGCATTTGGAGCCATTTGGGGGCTGAATTTGCTAAATGCTGCTTATAGCAGTTGAAAAGTTGAAGAGAAAGGAACATAAAACCCTTCTTTTTTCCCCTCTTTGGGCTCATACCCTGGGGGGAGGGTGTTCAGGGCCAGAGGAGCCTGAGGTAAGCCTATGAAGACGTGTTTTTTCAGTGCTCTTTTGAGTGTGAAAAAGGTGGCCTGGGTCACTGTCCTCTCTTTAATGTCGGGAAAACCCACACAGTTAGTAAATGTTGCATGTAAACGAAAGCATTTCCTCTCTTCGGCTGCACTCCATGGTAGTGGGCCATGAACTAGTCACTTTAAAATCACAGACAAAATTTCACTTTAACGTGTCCAGACAGTTAGGCACAGCAGGACAGTAAAAGAGATCAGTAATTAGCAGATTTCACTGCTCTGTCCCTCACCCCCACTTCTTTCCCCCTCCTCTTCCTCCCTTCTATTCACCTCTCGATGCTGGCAATGCTGGGCTTTTCTTCTCTTCTACCTGATGTAAAAAAAATTGTTAAATAGAAAATATAAAAAAAGATCACTCTGCTGATGATACTTGGAAGGTACGCCTTGTAAGTGCGCACTATTCTAAACCAGAGCTAAGCAAACACTCTTCAAGTGGTGTTATTTTTTTTTAATATCTAATTTGAAACTCTAATACAGGTTTGTCATTGAGTTCCCAAAATTAGCTTCCCAGAATGAAGTCTCTGACAATCATACACAGGAAAGCATCTTTGGAGTTTGTATGTATTTTCATCCTATTTTCAAAGTACAGAACTATGAAAAGCAAAGCATAGAGATGATAGAAAATGAGTTCACAAAAGTACTATACATTGTGTTCCTAGACTCACATTATATCTTTCTCTCTGCTCAGCAAAGCTTGCCAACACTTTACATGAATCTTACTTTGGGGATCATCCTCTATGGTACATCCCTAAAACACTCCCCTATACTAGAGTAAAGATGATTTGAAAACAGAACCATATGTGCAAAGTAGGTCTAATGCCCTTTCCTCTATTCCTCCAGAGCAGGAGAAACCTCTCTCTAAGGCTAAAGGCACATATTTGCTTCCAATAAAACCTGTTTACCTGGGTGTGGTTAAGTCTGTGCATAGGAATGGAAATTAAAGAGGGGGATGAACCAGGCCAGTCAAATGAATATGGCAGACAGAATTGGTTACCAAGGTCATGAGACGCTTTCATTGGAAACACCTGTAAAAGAGTGATATTCTTCTTTTTTTTTTGCTTTTTTTTTTGGAGGGGGGAAGGTAGGGTAATTGGGGTTAAGTGATTTGCTCAAAGTCACATGGCTACTTTTGTGTTGAGTGTCTGAGGCAGGATTTGAACTCGGTCCTCCTGACTCCAGGACCAGTGCTCTATTCACTGTGCCACCTAGCTGCCCCAAGAGTGATAGATTCTTATGCATTTGAAATGTCTTGTTCCAGACTTGTTCAATGACAGGGGAATAAAGTTGGCAAACTTTAATTTTATCTTATAGAATTCATGTTTCTAGGGTTTCACAAACTCTTATGTATCAGAAGAGTGCTTCATTCCTTTCCTTTCCTTACCTCACTTATTCTCTGGAATTTGATGAACCTAGGGCTAGGTTATTCTAAAGTGAGCCTGGATCAAAAGATACATCTGACTTTATTATGGTAAATTCTTATGCGACTGTAACCTACTATCCCCTTTAGGTTATAATCATGTTCATGCAAAGTCCACTATAGGCTTTGGGGAAGTAAAATGGGAACTGGGCTAATCAGGAATCCACATTTACCTCTGAGGCATCTGAGAAGAGAGAGAAAGAGAAAGAGAAAGAGAGAGAGAGAGAGAGAGAGAGAGAGAGAGAGAGAGAGAGAGAGAGAGAGAGAGAGAGAGAGAGAGAGAATAACAAAGTATATTCTGTTCCAGTAACCATTTGTTGGGGAATACATGGAGCTAGGTGTTAAGGAGATGAAAATAAACAGGTTATGGCCCCTGCCCTCAAGAAGTTTATAATCTGTCAGAGGAGGTAAGAAATGTAGGGAAATTAAGAATAAAAAAAATTAGTATACTATAACTTCACTGGAGATATCCAACCAAAATGTTATGAGATATTTAAAAAGATTGAGCTCGTGTCTAGAAGGAACAGTTGGAGGAGGGTGCTGGATTTATATAGGAGGTGCTACACTAGAATTCAGAGAAAGGGAAATATTTCAGAAGGCCAAGACTCAATGTAATTTGATTCAACAAAAATACAGATAGGGATAATATATGTGACATTGGTCTAGGGAACTCCCACATGTGGAAACTTCCTCTGGCAATGCACATAAATCACCTTCTCCACAACATATATTTTTGGTGAGTTGCCTGGGTCTACTAAGAGGTTATATGTAAGTGGTTCAGAAAGCCAATGTTAGAGGCAGGATTTGGACCCAGCTTTGAGTCCGATTCTATGTATACTATTCCACACTGCCTTTCGAGTCAGCAAGCATTCATTAAGTGCCTACTATGCACACATAGCAATGACTAAATACATGTTTGTTGAATAAATAAGGGATGTGGAAACAAAAAAGAACTTAGCAAGTAATTGAGTTTGAGAGGTGAAAGGGCAGAATGAAATTGGTGAACAACTGAGAGGTTCAATTGGACTAAAATGTAAAATGCATGAAGGAAAATAATCACATTTTTGTTCTTTGTCCTAAAGAGGAATTAGCTTACTCTGGTGGCCAACAAAGTGATACACATAAGGGAATAATTATTACAAAAGAATTGTCTTCATGAACAGGAAATGTGTCATTTTATCTCATTTTATGTATATTTTGAGTGCATAATAATTATTAGTTGTCTATTTAATCTTTGAAGATCAGTCTGATCTTGGTCAAGCCAGCTGAATAGGATAAAGGATAAATTTGGGTCCAGGTTATCCTAGGTCCCAAGCATTCTTGGCGTAATTAGTACTTTTAAAAATTAGTTCAAAGTCTTAGGGCAAAGAATTTCAAGTAGAAATTCACTAAATTGGTACAAGAGTACTTTAGGCCAGCTCTATAAGTCAGATCTAACAAAAACCCTGGGATTGCCCCCAAACAATTGCTGTGTGTTAACTTCAACATGCCAAAGCAGTGCCCCCTGGGACTCACCAGCCCCTGAGAGTTGAGATCAAATGGGATAATGTCTGTGGAAATGATTTAAAAACTATAAAGCGACGGGTAGTGCATTTCTAAGTTGATGATAATAGTGATGTAAGTTAGTGGTAATGGAAAGAACAGCCCACCAAGGAGACTGAGGAAGGCGGCTAGCTGTGTGATATTATACAATTCATTTTTCCCCTCTGGACCTCAAAGAACCACAGACTCTCAGATTTGGAAGGAACCTCAGAGGCCACTTAGTCCAACCAGGACCCATACATACTAGTTGTTATTTAGCTTTGCTCAAAGATCTCCAATAAGGGGAACTTACCGCCTCCCTAGGAACCTCACCACTCGCCACTTCTATCCCTTTTGCTCCTAGTGATACCTTCTGGGGCCAACACATCCAATCCCTCTTTTTCTAAACTAGCCTTTCAAATATTTGAAGATCACTCCCATGTTATCCATGAGTCTCTTTTATTTCAGACTAAGACTTTCTTTTCCTCAGTTTCTACATATATAGAAAGAAAGGGCATTGAACTTCATAATTTCCAAATTCCCTTCCAGTTCTAATATTCTGTTATTTTAGTTGAAGAGCAATGGGAAGACCTTATACTATGGTATTGACTTTATCATGTAGGTGTTTAATAAGTTTGTTGAATTGAATTGAATTGAGTCTTTGACTGTTGAAATGTTTCCCTTGCGTAGGATGTCCTTGTGTCCACCATTACTCAACTGTCAAATCAAGCCATAACTCATTCCTAAACTATACCCAAGCCTTAGAGTAAATGGAATGAGAAGTCTTGCCATTGAAAGGAAGGTGTAATCAGATGCCCAAGGTCATAGTCTACTTAGAGCAGCGGCTCTCAACCTGTGGGTTATGTTCAATTTGTAACAATGAAAATACATCCTGCACATCAGATAGATTCATAACAGTAGCAAAATTGCAGTTATGAAGTAGAAACGAAAATAATTTTATGGTTGGGGATCAACACAGCATGAGGAACTGTATTAAAGGGTCACGGCATTAGGAAGGTTGAGAACCACTTACTTAGAGGCTATCCATCCATGGATGTTTAATGTAGTTTTCCATTCCCTGTTGTGTTCATCTACTAAATACCTCTCTTAAGTGTCTTTGGCAAGAAAAAAAAAACAACCCAACAATCGAGATAGTACCACTTAATTCAGTGTTTGGTCAGACTTTCAGGTGAATCAATTCAGTTCTTCATAAGCAGTGGTGGTACTAAGTGGTCCATGAGTAACTCACTACCTGAGAAAATGCTATTAGCAAAGGCAGGATTAAGGAGACAAAAATGGTAATAATGGAGACAGATAGTACTTGGTGGCTCACTGGGCATTTTACATTCAGTAAATGAACCTTGAAGCAACCATGTGAGGTTAAGTACTACAGGTATTCTCCCTACTTTATTGATAAGGAAACAAAGATGCTCTCTGTATGACTAGTAAGCATTGCAGAGGTAGGATTAGACGCTTGTTCTTCTTGACTCCAAGTCTGTCCACTGGATCATGCTGCCTCTCAGTAGTGAAAGTTACACAACTGCCACAGATAGACCATGGAACATTTTCTATAAATTCACATTTTTTAATGCTGTTTTGATGTTTGAAGGTGGGTTTACCCTACCTGCTAAAAACTCAAACTCCTTGTGAAATAGGTCTTTATTTTGTGATAAGTCACTCATGCTACAGTTAAGGTTCAAAGCCTTGGGTGGAACATTATACAAACCAGGGGTACAATTTTCAAACACTTTTTTAGGGAGCATAGAGACCTTGCAGGAGTTCTGGTTAGATCTTTAAAGAGGTATGGTATTCTGGGATGTGTGTACAGAGGTAGAGGTATGCTGGAGCCAACACCAATGAGCTAGCTCACCAGAACTGATTATTAAATTTGCCATGTGAAAATTTATACCTCAGAAATTGTTACATATTGCAAATCAGGGCTCTATTTATTGTTTGTTGATTGTCTAGACTTAAGAAAGTAATGAAGAAAATGTTGATAATGCAGATTCACTTAAAAGTGTGTCATGGGTACACGTATTTTCTTGGAGAACCAGTTGCTAAACATTCAGCAGCATATAATAACTCCAATAATTTTACTACTCATTTTAACCTGTAGAATAAAAGTCATCCTCATGCTCCTGATAGCAGAGCAAATCAAATCCATGAGCCCACAGTTTCTAAAATGGAAGCGTAGTTGATAGGGAAGACAAGTAATGGGGTTGACTCTTTTCTCCAATCCCTGCTTGGCCCCCAAAACACCTCTATTCACAACCTCAGGACCATGCAAATATTTGTTTTCTTCATGGTTGAACCAATTAGAATATGCTTGGAGATCACACAGCTAGACACGTGATTATTCTGTTTTGGGGGTAACAGTTATGTTGCAGATTAAATAGTTCCTTAGGGAAGAAATTTTTAGTGTCTTTTATATGAGAGAGAAAATGCCTCTTCCTTGGGATGGGGGCCAAATAACCATCAATAATGAATAATTTAACTGATTCTCTTAAAACCTAGCCATTATTTCATTGTGGGGTTGTGAGGGAGTCTAGATTCCATTGGTATAAGGAAGGAACTCTCAATGAGGAATCTCCTACCAATGCAGCTCAGCAACTGTTCTGCCTGTGATAGTCTTAAAGTGTTGTCTAGGTCCATTATTTCTTAAAATTCAGCAGAGGGCATGGACTCCAGCATGATGTACTTAAATACTTGATTATTACATAGATAACATGGGCTATTTTCTAAATTGAAATAGCTCTTCCCCCCTCCCATTTGATGTAAATATCAAAGAATCACCTACATTCTTTCTTTATCTAAATACAGTGAAATACAGTAATTTGAAGGCGTAGCCCCTACTTTGCCTTTAAGCAAGATAGAAGGCACTTTGGAAATATTCTCTCTCATTTTTAGGGCGATTGATTACATGGAAAAGGCAAACTCAGTCTTTAGTTGAAGTTCCTTCTAGTAGGCCATGGCCTTTTAAAATAAGGATCACTCAAAATCTATCTCTAAGAGCTAAATGAGTTTTAAAGGATATTCTGATCATTTCTACACAAATATATACATAGACACCATATGTGCTTAAAGAGAAACACATACACACAGGCATTGTTTATGGACTGTGTTTTTATATTTAGAAGACATTAAATGAAAAGATATACTCCCCACATACTACATGCAAGGTGTATTTACATACCCACATATATTTTTACTCAACCAGACAAAGATATCTTTATCTATGATAAGACAGACAGACAGACAGACAGACAGACTTCAAACTTACACTTTCAGTATGGGTTTTTTCCTTTCCCCATCTCCGGGTACTGCTTTTCAGAATTGCCTCAGGCTACAGTAGAGCACCTCAGATCCCCAAGGCCCATTGCCTGGCTCCTAATAGCCACTCTCCATCTGTGTCACAGGAACAGCTGATGAGATAGCTCCAGTGTCTGTATTTTGGAGAGCGCATCCACCCAGGTTAAAATGCTAGGGTTGCCAAGGAGCAGTCAGAAGCCATTAGTGTTTGTGAGAATTTGCCTTGCAGCAGTTCCTTGGCATAGGGGAAAGTGTGTATGTGGTGTGTGTGTGTGTGTGTGTGTGTGTGTGTATGTGTGCAAGCAAGGGGCATGTGTCTACACGGTTGTGTAGGGAAGAGAGACTGAGGAAGGGGATTCTCTCTATCCAGTGTTCTCAAAAGTTGTGAATGATAAGGTTTCTGGTACTTTGATTAGTTCTTCTGGCTATTCCCTACTTGCTTTGAATCTTTTCCCCCCACCTTTTTCTTTCTTTCTTTTTCTTTTCCTTTTTCTTTTATTTGATCATTAACAGAAGGCAACGAAAAAGAGAACAGCAACTTAGGGGTCATGCTCTAGTGTTTGGGCAGATGGAAGGGAGCCGCTTTGCCTTGGGGCAGGGTGGTTGTAATGAAGTGGCCTGTCAGTCTGCAAATAGTGAGGGTCATCTCTTCCAAGTGATGGAGGGTATCACATTGCAGTGAAAATGGGAATGTCAATAAAATTAATCTGCCAGCTCTTTGCTGTGGTTTTTGTGCTTCTCTGGTCAAAGAAGGTTGAGGGTTTTTGGTAGAGAATGAAAGAAACAGGTACAAGGGGGAGCCCCGCAAAGCAGAAATCAAAGTTGGGAAGCCAGTGGCCTCCATGGAGCACAAATGTATCTGCTTTAGTCCTACTGAAGAGGGAGGAGAGACTCTAGGAATTAACCAATGGATCTGGAGCATTCCTCAGGAAGCTATAGAGCGTCTAGCTCAGGCTACAGTGAGCACAGAGTTTATTGTTTTAGGCTTTCTTGGACAAGGTTTTTACTTAGCATGGGATTTATGGCATTTACTGCTAATGAATGTCTATTCTTAAATTACAAAAAACACCGTCTCAGCGCAATTCCCAGATGTCCTTCCAGGACCTCGGCTTCTTAAACACCAGCAGGGAGCATAAACTCTCCACTTCTCTGTTTTCCTCTTTCGTGTGGCTCCAGGCTAATGATGTGCAAGGAAAACACAGCCATCTATAAAGTCTCAGTGCTGTCCCAGTATTCTTCATTTATTTTGCATTTGATTATGCCACAAGTCGGATCTTGTTTCTTTCCTTTTTTAAAAGTTATTAGTTCAAATATTAATGTAGGGATATGGCATATATTGCTGCTCTTGATTGATGCCTTCCCCAAAACAGGAAGACGTGCTCGTATGAATTTTAAGAAAGTAGGGGTCCTGCAATGCCTTGCCAGAAGAGTTTTTCAGATACATAATTTAGATGCCCTCCAGGCAGGCTTTCAAGGCATTTTTGCTGGAGGGCAAGAAAAAATAACTATGACTGTTAAAAGTAAATGATTTTTGCTAATGCACAATTAATGCCAGAGAAAAGCATAGAAGAGAGAGATGTTGATAGAAACTTCTGATTAAGTGAGCGCCCTGCATTGATGTGCATCTTTTTTTATTTAATGATAATGATCACTGATGCAGAGTGGGAGAAGTTTTCATGTCATGCAAATGCAAATGCAGGGTCATATCAGAAGTGTGTGAGTATGTGTGTGTGTGTGTGTGAGTGTGTGTGTGTGTTCCCACAGGCGTGTGCTTGGGAGGTGACAGTTCTGGGAGGGGCTGAGCTGGCAGTGTGTTATGTGCAATGAACAGTGACACAGTTACTGTCACCTATGCAGACAGCCTAGAATATATAGACTACAGAACATTTAACTTGATTACCCTACAGTATGTGTTCACTATGGATGGGGGGGATGCATTTACACTGAATGGGTTTTCTTATGGCAGGTTTTCCCACATTGGATTCCATAATTGACAAAGAGCTACTGCGCTGTGTCAAGCACACAATTATAATTGAATTAATGATATGTGTAAGTGTGAGACACACAAAATTAGCATTTGGAGAGGCCTGGCTTAATTTTTTTTTTACATATTTGTATCTGCAATTATACTTAATGAGAGAGTATATACGAGCTTAATGGATTTGATACAAGTTTAGCTTAGCCCATCATTAGCAACACCTTGTTGTT
>CM053598.1:149899589-149988899 GCA_028646575.1 Pseudocheirus occidentalis | reverse complement strand
TTTTTTTTTTTTTTTTTTTTTTTTTTTTTTTTTTTTTTTTTTTTTTTTTTTTTTTTTTTTTTTTTTTTTTTTTTTTTTTTTTTTTTTTTTTTTTTTTTGCTTAATACATTTCCTTTCCTTTCTTTCTAGGGGATGGTTTAGACAACAGTGTAGCTTCACCTGGTACAGGTGATGATGATGACCCAGACAAGGACAAAAAACGTCAGAAGAAAAGGGGCATCTTCCCTAAAGTAGCAACAAATATCATGAGAGCATGGCTCTTCCAGCATCTCACAGTAAGTGAAGATGGGAAACGAAAACAATGGTTTTACCATGTCCGATGATACTCTTAGAGATTTATTTTCCTAGAAAGGTAATAGGGCTTAGTTCATTTGTATGCTTTCCCAAGGCGTTTCTTTCCGTTTCGTCGAATCTTACGAGTTATGGGTATGGAAATGCTACACCAATCTACAGGCACCACTGTAGAGAGTAGCTGTTTTTCTTTGGGGTTCCAATAATGAGCGCCGCTCAAGATTATCCTATAAGGATAGGACCCTAAGCAGTGACTTTGTGTGTGGTCATAATCTACATCAGCAGACGCGTGCACATGCCCTGAAAATGTATCTAAATGGAAAGGTTGTGAAGACCATTATCTAGTTGTGGAAATTGTAAACACCGTTGGGGTTTTGGACTATCAAGAAAAGCACTCCATCTTAGAAGGGAAGCAATGTCCTCTCTGCCATTTGTGTATACCAATGTACAAGTTCAGGTGCTGAACTGCAGAATCAGTTTGCAAACTTACCAGCTGTTCCTGTGACACATGTAAAAGGCTTGTACGTTCTCATAATGCTCTGCTCTCATAATGTACTGTAAGCTGGAGACTAAAGATTTGCTGTTGTCATTTCGTTGTTGTCTGTTCAAGACCATTATCTTAAAAACTAGTCTTCTTCGCTTTGGGGATAAAATATGTGCATTGTTCCTAGTGACATTTGCCTGTTTGCAACTGGTTTATGTGTGAGTATACTGGTGACTCTTACGACATCATTTGAGTATTATAATATACTTTTTTTCAGAGAGGCCATCATATCTTTTGTGTTTTGCCATCCATATGGAAATACTAGAAATGGGTGGAATTTTTTAAAATTGATTTTTCTTGTTATAAGATTGTTTCTTTGTACCCATCCTATGTGGGCTAATGATGAGAATAAATGGGGTAGTATATTAAAAGCAGAAGATTTTTCTCTGATTATCTGTCTGCCTTGTGTGTTGCCATGCTGAATGACATTAGCTACAGTGTCATGGTTCTGGGACAAGGTTCCGCTTTGATTCATAGTGGTAACTGCTGATCTGCTGCTCTGCCAAAGCCACAGAGGGCAAAGGGGCAGGCAGGATGGTTATAAGGAAGTGCTAGTGATAGATCAACATTCCTAAATCAGCCATTTTGATGTAAGGACATTAGTAGCAAACTAAGGTGTATTGATCTGGCCTGTGGTGTCAGGATTAGCTAGAAGAACCAATGTCTCTGCTGGAGTCGTAGGTGTTCTTGCCTTGCAGCTACGGCCATTTCAAAGGTCAGGGCCCTGTACTGGCTTGGCTCAGAGGAATTAGACAGAACATGCAGGCTCTGGGCTGATTACTTAACCAAAGACAAAATAATGAGTCCTAAGCAAATACTGACTAATTGAAAGGGCTGTAAATCCATTACATATTGGTCAGGGATAATCAGGAGTGTTTAATCACTTTTATCTATTCAGGAGCACTGAAGCTGTAACAGCAAAGCCCTGAACCTCTCCATGTGCTTATTATTCTCATCATTATCAAAATGACTTCACAGCTGTTCTTTGCTACATCACCTCAGCTGGAGATTTACTAACCTGGAAAATGTTTTTAATTTGGTAGTCGAGGGTGGGTGAGGGGAGGAGTTTTTCTTTTTCTTTTTCTTTTTCTTCCCCCCACTGGTGGATTTGGTTAGAGAAACAACCAGAAAAGCCAGGCAAAATGTATAGATCATGAGCCATCTATTTTCTTCATCTCAAAGCCACCTGTTTGTGTATTTTCGGGGGATCAGTTATCAGAATTATCTTCTAGTTTGCATTTTGTCTTCCCCTGTAGCTAGTGGCAAAGAGGCTTCAATAAATTCCTGCCAGAGGGAGATCTTCTTGGCTTTCCTTCCTTTCATCTTCTCCCTCCCCATCACGGAATCATTGAAGTTTAGAGGTAGAAGGGATAGGAAGCAGTGCATATCTATATTTCTGGGCACAAAGCCCCAAATATCCAGTTCTTGCCCTCAAGGAGCTGACATTCTCTTAGTGGATGAGATGATTTGTATCTTTGTATATGTCAGATACATATACAATACATACAGAAATATAAGATGGGAGAGGGAAAGCACTAGAAACTGAAGGGATTGAGAGGCCACTTATAGAATGTGACATGAGCTGAGCATTGGAAAAAAAAACTAGGAAACTAAGGAACTAGGAAACTGGGTCAAAGGACAAAAGAGGGCATTTCAGGCAAAAGACAGTGCCTTTCTGGCAAGAGCAATAGCCCTGCAAAGGCATGGACGTTGAGCGAAGATGGTTACTAAGATACCTTTCAGTTCTAAATCTTCACGATGACATAGGCCAAGCCATTTGCAAATGGGGAAATTGGAACCTACAGAGGTGAAATGACTTGCCTAAAGTTACCTAGCTAGTTAGAAGTAGAAGAGGGACAAGAAATCTCCTTGAAGCCCACCTTGCTCTTATTTCCAATATACTTTACCCCCCACATCAAAATTATCTAAATCAGAGAAGCATGCCCTGAAGTAACTGAATTGCCTTGAAGAGAATATTTGTATACACACATACATGTGTGAACATACAACATATGTGTATATAACATGTATGTGCATATATAACACATGTGTGTTCTATAGACTATATCCCATATTATGAAGACATAAAGATCTTCTGAGTTTATCTTATCTCAGCCTTCCCTTGCCTTGATTCTGCATTATTTCCCCTTCTAGGATTGTGACAATGAATTACCACACACAATATGTGTTTTAAGGGGCTAGCTTTTGGACTGGGACTTACTACCAGCAAAATGCAGTTACTCTGTGAACTATTCACTTAGCATTTTCTATGTGTTTGTGCTAGGTGCTACATGGTGTGTGTGGGGGGGGAGTGCTTATAAAAGAAATATAAGATAGAATCCCTGCCCTGAAGATAGTCTAGTTTAAATATGTCTGGGTATTTATTCAGAAACTTCTTCTCCACCAAAAAGACTTTCAAAGGATTCCAGCCCTTGGGGTGGGGGATGTTGACAATGATAATTGGCATGTATAAATCACTTCGGAGTTTGAAAAATGGTTTACTTCACAACAGCCCTTTGAAGTGACTAATTTAGATATTATGACTCCCATTTCACAGATGAGGAAATTGAGGATTGTTTATGTCACATAGCTAACGAGCATCAGAAATAAGATTTAGATTCTGATCTTTTTAACTCCAAATACAGCACTCCAGGCCACTGTGCCATGCTGACTATAAACTGGGCCTAATAGATCATTTAATGATTACTTATTAAGCACTTGCAATATGGAAGCCAACCATACTACATACTAGGGATATAATAGTAAAAAAAACGATACAGTCCCTGTCTCCCAGCATCCACTCCAGCACATTGTCCCTCCTATCACCCCCCTTCTCTGTGTGTGTATATATATATATGTATGTATATGTATATATATATATATATACACACACACACACGTAGGCATGCATATATATACGCACACACATATATGTGCTCATATCTCCCTATCCTTAAAAATCCTTTACTTGGTCCACCCTTTCCTATTTCATATCCCTCCTTCCTTTTGTAGCTAAATTCCTTAAGAAGACCATCTACAATACGTGCCTTTACTTCTTGTCTTTTCACTCCCTTCTTAAGTCTCTGGTCTGGCCTCTGAGCTCATTATTCAACCAAAGCTGCTCTCTCCAAAGTTAATAGTGGTCTAATATAATATCTAATGGACTTTTCTCAATCCTCTTCCTTCTTGAACTCTCTGCCCTGCTTTGACACTGTCAGTCAGCCTCTTCTCTGTTACTTTCTTCCCTCTAGGTTTTCAGAGCAGCACTTTCTCCAGGTTTTCCTCTGCTCACCTGACCACTTCTTCTCAGTCTCCTTTGCTGAACCTTCATGCAGTTCATACTTGCTAACCGTTGATGTCCCACACCCTCTTCTCTTCTACCTCTATATTATTTCGCTTGGTGATTTCATTAGCTCCCAAGGATTCATTATTATCTCTGTGCAGATGATTCTCAAATCTACTTATTCACTCCTAACCTTTCTGCTGACCTTCAAGGACTTGCTGCCTAGAGAACATCTCACACTGGATGACCTGTAGACATCTCAAATTTAATATGACAAAACTGAACTCATTATGTTCTCTCCCATCCCCAATTTGCCTGTTACTGTTAAGGGTACTACTATCCTTTCAGTTAAACAGACTCAAAATTTAGGTGTCATTCTGGATTCCTCACTGACTCTCACCCCATATCCAATTTGTTGCCAAGGATTGTTATTTTTACCTTTGTAATATTTATTGCACATGACCTCTGAAACTGCGACCACTCTGGTGTAGGCTCTCATAACCTCATGCCTTGACCATTATACAAGCCCTACTCCACTGGACTGTCAGAGTGATCTTCCTAAAGCACAGGTTTGACCATGTCACCCTCCTCCAGTTACTCCCTGTCACTTCTAGAATCAGTTATAAAACCCTACTTGCCATTCAAAGCCATTGGTAACCTTTCCTACCTTTTCTCCACACACATTTCTTCTTACTCCTTATACCCGCATACCTCCTCTGTTATCCAGTGATCTTGGCCTCCAACTCCCAACTGTAGATATTTTGACTAGCTTTCCCTTATGCCTAGAGTTCTCTCCTTCTGCATCTTCACCTCCTGGCTTCCTTCAAGTGTTAACTAAAATCCCACGTTTCCAATCCTTAATAACACTAATGTCTTCCCTACTTATCCCGTATGTAGCTTGTTTGCTATGGTTATTTGCCTGTCATTTCCACAATTAGATTATGAGCTCCTTGAAAGCAGTTTCCCCAGTGTATAGCACAATGCATAGCACATAGTAGGCTCTTTAAAAAATATTTGTTGACTAACTAAAAGGGAACAAATGGCATATATCCAAATAAGTATTATTCAGGGTAGAATATCATAGGGACACAGGAGAAATCTGGGCAAGGTGCTTTAGGAGAATTTGAAGGAAGAGAGGTCATTTTCAACTGGAGGTTTCAGAAAACATTTCATGAAGGAGATGGTGTCTGACCTCACCTTAGAAGGACAAAAGGGATTTTTTAACATTTGTTTTTAAAACGTTAAGTTCCAGATTCTCTTTCTTCTTCCTTCCTCACCCCCACCCACTGGGAAGACCAGAAATTCAATATAGGTTATACAGGTGTAGTTACACAAAACATTTCCATAGTAGTTATGTTGTGAAAGACTAACTATATTTCCCTCCTTCCTATTCCACCCCCCCCCATTTATTCTATTTTTTCCTTTGACCCTGTCCACTTTCAAAAGTGTTTGCTTCTGACTACCCCCTCTCCCAATCTGCCCACCCTACTATCATCCTCTCCCTCTTAGCCCCTCCCCCCTACTTTCCTGTAGGGTAAGGTAACCAATTGAGTGTGTATGTTATTCCCTCCTTGAGCCAAATGCAAGGAGAATAGGGTTGAACCATTCCCTTTCACCTCCCTGCTCTTCCCTTCCACTGTAATAGCTTTTTCTTGCCTCTTTTATATGAGATAATAAAAGGGATTTTTTAAAAGTAGAAATGAGGGAGAGTGCATTCTAGATAGGGAGGATGGTGTCTATATGTCTATGATTATGGGAGAACATAGGAATAGGAGGTCAAGGAATCGCTAATGACTGGAGCTTGACATTCATTTGTATCCTTAGATAAACTCAGTCTCTGAGTCTCAGTTAACATGAGATGTTCAGTCATTTTTCAGTTGTGTCCTATTTTCAGCAGCCCCAGTTAGGATTTTCATGGCAGAGATACTGTACTGGTTTGCCATTTTTTTTCTCTAATTCAATTTACAGATGAGAAAACTGAGGCAAAACAGGGTTAAGTGACTTTCCCAGGGTCACACAGTTAGAAAGTGTCTGAGGCCAGATTTGAACTCTATCCACCAGCTGGGTTAGTCATTTTCTAAAATTCTATGATTATGTACTCAAAAATACAGGGCTAGTCCCTCTCATTATTTCTTAATCTTTCTGGGTTTTTTTTTCTCTTTTTCTCTTTCCTTCAACAAATATTTTATTTCTCTCCTTATGGCATTCTTTTGTAACTTTCTGACTTTCTTACTTTCTCCCCCTTACTTTCTCATCTTAATCTCTCCCACCCCTCCCCTCCCCATTTGCACTGCCCAGCTCCTACCCTTAACCTCCAGAAGAAAGTCCCTGAAGCTTTTGTTTTAGGTATTCCATTTGCTCTTCATCCCCAGCTTCACCCCCGAAATACAAAGTTGACTAGCTTTGATGAAGGATAGTTCTGCTAAACTTTTACCTTCCCATCTTTAATGAACTTCCACATGCTGAAAGATTTACTTATAGCTTTAAGAGATATTGACCCTAACTAACATGGTTTGAATTCAGAGTTAATTTACTAAATGTAATAACAGGAATAATGAAGCTTTTGAAAATACAGTTCATTATTTTTTCTCCTTTTCTCCTTTCACCCTTCATTGTTTCTTCTACCATACAGAGATATAACATATTATTGGTATATATCTTTGGATAACATATATATATATAAATTTAAATTACTTCTTATAATTTCTTTAAAAGTAATTGTTTCAATATATATATTTCTTCATTTTTAGTCTCTTTAGCTTTATTTTAAACTAGTTTATTCCCCTTTTGTGCTATCTGACCTGTTCTTGTATTACAATAATCCCTGATGTACCCTTTTTTCTTTCTTTTTCTAAAAAAGAAACTAATTGAATTATCTCATTATTTTAATTTGTTAAGCAAATGTATTTTACATCTCAGGATGTGTTCTTAAGAAGGAGACTGCTAAGGCTTTGCCCCCTGAATGGGCCATTGGCCCATTTTGACATTCATGCATTCATTAACAGGGAGAACATAAAAGAACTCTGGTTGTATTTTTTTTTTCCAAACACCCAACCAGCATGGAACAACTTTTTCCATAAACCACAGGGGTCTCTCTACATATGTTCTCAACTGCAAGCCATTGTCACCTATTCTGAATACCTCAAAAGGCAAAAAGAAAAAAGAAAAAGAAACCCCAAAATCCCACCTCAACAAAGGCCAACTGTAGCAAGTGTTAGGTTTTACTCTCAATCTGACAAAAATCACTAACCTCTGATTTTCCTGAAGAAGGAATTGCACTACAACTTGAGCTGTTTAAATAATAAAATTCTTGCACGCTACCAAATCTGGTTGAGAACATAATGAACTTATTTGTTGTTTCCTTGTATCAGAAAAAACCCCCAACAAATTCAAATATAAAGAGGCTATTTTGAAAAATGAAGTCATTATACTTAAGGAATTAGGAATTCCCTCATTTCAAATTAGGCTATTAGAAAGGCATTTGATCTCTGTAAACAAATAATTTTATTTACTCTCTATTTCCCACCAACTCCTATATTTTCACATCTTATCTTGCTAAATGATCCATTCTTGAATATTTCAGTAACCTCAGGGAAATAAAATCAACTATTTAATCAATAAGAATATTTTATTTGTTAGAGTTTTAACCAATGAAAAACTTTTATTGCCACCATTTGGGAGATGATGAATCTTTCCCTCACCTTTCCATCAAAGAAATTATGAACATCAAAAGAAGAACATGTTAGAAATACATTTGCTTTATTTTTTTGCTGGAAAAATCTAGAAATATCCAGTTGTCATGAAAGTTAGGAAAATCCTCATAAAGTATGTTGTTTTCCCTAGCACAAAGACCTTATGATATTGAAAAGATGAACTTGCCATTAAGATTGTTTTTATTTGACTTCGAAAATATCTAAAGAAAAGAGACAGCAAGAAATTGGGACCAACTGACAGTTTATTCATAACCCTCAAAAAGTCCTCCATGCCAAGAAACCTTTAGTACCCTCAATTAGCCTCTCAGAGCCTCTACTTTCTCTCTCAAGTGCTCCCCTATTTGCCCTGCAAAGAACATATTTGATCATGGCATGAAAACAGGAAGTGCTTAGACACAAAGACACCACTTACTTGCAATAGTTTTCTGCTCAAGGTTTTCTTAGTAGTAACTCTAGGAAAAGCACATGCACAGGAATACAGAAGATATTGAAAGCCATATGTGTGTGGTATAGGGGCAAATATATATGTATGTATGTATGTATGTATATCATATATATACACATTCCACTCTATAACCCCATTCACTATACATAGTGGATGTATCATACACTAGATATATATAATGAATAGGCTCACAAAAGGACTAGGTTCTTTTCTGGTATCATGTTTAGTTATTTATTCTTTCCTTTAGCAAAGTATCCTGATTTTGTTCAAATAAAAGGTTTCATCCCTTTTCTATCTCTAGTCTACCACCAAAACATGCATGCACTTATGGCCAAAGACACACACACACACACACACACACATCTTCATCTACTTGTGGTGGTATTTTCCCTTGAAAAACTCACCTATAGGGGCAGCTAGGTGGCACAGTGAATAGAGCACTGACCCTGGAATCAGGAGGACCTGAGTTCAAATTCTACCTCAGAACTTAACACTTACTAGCTGTGTGACCTTGGGCAAGTCACTTAATCCCAACTGCCCTGCTTTCTCCCTCCAAAAAAGCAAAAAAAAAAGGAAAAAGAAAAGCTAACCTATGATTATTCTTTTCTTTGAGTTCTTTTCTGCTACTATATGCTATGTGTATTTTACCAAGTTTTGTACCAGTAAATATTTGACATTGGGAATATTTTTAAAATATCCTATGGTGATGCTATTTAGGCTGTGAGCAAATATATTTCCTGGATATAATTAGGGGAAATTTCTCTACAGCATTCACCAAACCCAACACAATACCAAAACAACCAGTCTATTCAATAGAAAGAAATCAGATAACCTGGTGATTACAGTTTTGATAAAGAGGGGAGAAAAGGAGATTGAACATGTGGAGTCCCTGTCTTTCAAAACAGCAACAATCCTACGTGGTTGAATATATGGTCAATGCTTTTTAAGCAATTGCGTCAGTATGATGTGGATGCAGCTTATTTCATCTTTCTTAAAGGAAGATGATCTAGTTGACTTAATAGTAAGAGACTGTAACTACCAGAAGTGGGACTATGGAAAGCCTCTGGTGCTAATTATATTGATCCCAGACACGTGAAGACCTCCAGAAAACTTTGCTTTCACTCTCAAGGTGAAGAATCCCAATGAACCTTGTGGAGACGAATCAATTATAGAGTAATTCTGAGTGGTTCTAACTATTCTTCAGTGTGACAGAGACAACTCCTCTCTTACCAAGAAATGCAACATGAAGGCAGAAAATAGATTTCCTACCAAATCTGTGCCTTCAGGCTTGACAGCTGGGTAAACACAGTATGAAAGGTACCAACACTTAGGTCTATGCTTACATGACTATGAGTTTGAGGCTCCTTCAACTATCTGAGAAGTCCACTACCATGCACAGATCTCAGGAGACAGTTACATTGCCTACATCTCCTGTCTGTCCTCCAGTCTCTTCACTGCCACATTTCCACAATTGTATCCATGGAGATATTGTGATAATTTCTATCATTAGACCCATTTTTAAGGGCCCCGAAATGATTAATCTAATCAGTATTTCAGGGACATTAATTGTTGTTACTTGGAAATTAGTGTCTTTATGATTCAGAGATTAGTCTACTTAATGTCAACAGCTATAGGCTAAATTAGTACCAAATTTAAACTAGTCTTGCTTATGCTCAGGGAGATGTCCTTTCTCACACTCAGAAACGCAAATGTGTACTGAATGCAAGTGGAGATCAAATACAGTACATTTATGGGTGAAAATGTATATACCAAACATAAAGCTAAAGAAATATGGAGACAGGATCAACACAAATAGTCTGCACAGTGATCCCTGGTCTCTCTCCCTAATCCCACCCCCCACCCAAGCACTGCCCCCTATATCGTTTCTTAATTCCTAGAAGAAAACATCTGTGAATTATTTGAAATAAGCCTTTACAGAGAATGGTCTGCAATGGTGTCATCTCTGTTTAATTTCAGGAAATGATGTCACAATGCATTAAATAACAATGCAAAATGATTTATTTTCCCTAGACATGCTGTCCTAAGCATTCCTTTTCCTTTACAATGTTTCCAATTAACTGTAAGTTTGAATGTTCTTCCTATTACATAATGATTTTTGCTTTTTGCATGGGCTGGGGAGAGAGGGAACTAGGGTGGGAAGCAGTGGTAATCTCAAGGGTTGCTAAGGTTCAGGACTAAAGGCTCATCCATCATGTGGTTATTTGTACTGGGGACTGGATGTCAGCACTAGCATCACCCATGGCAACCTACAGGATTGCTGGTTGGTTACAAAGCATGTCTGAGGGGAAAAAAACTAAATATTCTGAACCTATCAGTCAAAAAAACTATTAGATAATTATAGTAGAGGCCTGCATACTGTAGCTTCTGCCTTTATCAAAGTTTCTATGCACTCCCTTCTTCTATAAAGAATAGAGGACATAAGTCAATTCTGTCTACCATCTGTCGTCGTTTTTACTGATTCTCGAATTAAAGAGACAGGCCAAAATTTTAATGTTAGGTTGAATCCTGGAAACTCCTATTTAAAAGCCAAAATTACCTCTGAATTAACTTTGTATCTCATTAGGAAATATTATATATACTCATATGTATGCATATACACATATCTATACAGCATACGTATATGTTGTGTGTTGAAATGCCATAATGTTCAACTCAAGTCACAATTTGGTGCTTAAAATAGAATTAGGAGTTCTGCTTGGGAAAGTTAGTCAAATCTGATTCTGTTGTATTTGCTTGTCCATATGGGTCTGAATTGTTGTAATGGAATGTGGAATTGGGTCTTCCATGAAGATGATTCTAAGACAGTATCTGTTTAATGTATGATTGATTCAATTCAAAAGAAACCAATGAACAAAAAAAAAATCAAACAAGTTTTTTTTCTGCTGTTTATTTTTTGGTAATATGTGGACACAAATGGTTAGATGGTTCCCCCCCCCCCAAAAAAACTGGATATTTTGATATTGTTTAGCTATAACCTAAAATTCCAAATTATGCTACAGCTGATTATTCACTGACACATTAAAAAATAATCCACAGAGCACTTAACTTAGAGAATGAAATATTTGTTAAATTAATACCAAATCCAGCATTTTTTAAGTTTAAAATTTAGGCTACCACTGCCTAAAATACATTCCTAAAAATAAAAATTAAAGGATTCATTATGTGGAATCATGGATATAGATTTAAGGACCTTTGGGTTAAAAGAAATAGAAGTAAGCCATTTGCTAATAAGAATATCCTGCCTTTTTAAAAGGTAGAAGGGTTATCATTAAATGTTATTCATTTAAATCTTTGAATATTCATATAGATTCCAGAGCTGAGGTCCAGAGTTATGTTTTTCTAAGTTATTCTCCTACTATGTACCAAAGGAAAGAAAATAGTTATGTCATTACCACAATGTGTGTGTGTGTGTGTGTGTGTGTGTGTGTGTGTGTGTGTGTGTGTGTGTTCTTTAGGGAACTTTGGTGGCAAAGTTAATTGCTTCCTGATAACACTAACTGCCCCCTCAGGTTCGCCTTGAGATATGTATCTTGAGGCAAGCTTTTTTTTTTTTTTTTACAGGCCCAGACCCTACTCCAAGTTGGGCTTTTAAGTAATATTCCTTCACAGGATTAAGATGACTCCATGAAAGTGTCCAGATTTGTCAACACAGTAGACTGCATTTGCAATTTGGAATGGATTATGAAATGTAAAGCTATCCAGCCCAATTGCTGTTGTTAGGAAATAGTGATTTGGAAGTAGAAACCATCAACTTTGGTTGAATAGAATTTGCCTTTTTACTTTATGTACAGATCTAAGTTGATTGGCAGCTGCTGTTTACAGTAACCAAAGTAATCATTGACACCTTTAAGATTGTATTATCCTCTTAAAACATAATAGTAATACCATTTTCATGCTTTTACATTTGTTATTCTTATTTTGAACTGTCAGTCCCAAATCTGCCAGAATTAATTTCAGTTGTTTTATCTAATAGTGTATGATAACTTGTCATGTCAAACTATAATGGCATCTATTTGTGCACATGTGAATGTGTATGCTTATATATGCATATGTAAACAATAACGAGAATCAGTGTAGTATATTACTTAGAGACCCATTCGTAGAGTCAGTCAGATCTTATTTCAAATCCTACCTCTGACACTTACTAGTTGTAGGACCATGGGCATATTACTTAAGCTTTGGATTCCTTCCCCCCCCAAAAAACCCCCAATAAATCATTAGCTAGTATTAATTTTTAATTTTAATTCTTAATGTTAACTGTTAGTTTTAATAGGCAAAATAAACAAAAAGTATTTGTTAGATCTGACTAGTGATTGCGTGTGAATGTGTTAACAAATGACAATATATTCTCTTCTATGGAGGTTTATGTAATAATATGGAAAATTGCCATCCCTCTGCCTTCCTTCCTCTCCTCTCATTTAAATTAAATTTTAAAATCATCTCTAAGTTATCAGGATAATTCAGATCAAAACAACTTTTACGCATCTTCGACTGATGTAATTGTAATAATTAAGGGTGTGCGAGGGTCAGTTCCTATAGACTGGACTCAACTAATGATTATATTTTCAGTATAAGTATTTGTTTACACCTTTGAAATCACAAACTCTAAAAATAAGGGCTTGATTTATTGTATTGTTGATTGTGTATAATTAAGAAAGTGATAAAGAGTTAATAATGCACATTCAAACTTTAAGGTATGTTGTGCATTTCCACCCCCCAGAAAGCCAACAGTTGTTAAATGTCTACCAGAATACCCCTCATCCGTTAGTATACATCTCACTTTTCTAGATCCCGTATTACGTATACATATAAACATAATTGGTTATGTGTTTTCACTCAACTTTGATGTTACATTGTAAAATTAAAACACAAATATCTGTATGCAATTATTGGTGAATGAATACACAGACTCTTGGGAAGCAGGAAGGCCTTATTTAACAGGGGCGGGGGGCTACATATCATTCTGGAGGGCCAAGGTTTGAATCTTGTCTCTACCACTTGTATTACTTTGGTCATGTCATTTCCCCTCTTGGGGGCTCAATTTCTTGGTCTGTAAAGTAAAGGGAGAATGAAGGGGGACTAAATCTATGATCTGTAGTCACACGGCTGCATTGGATCCTTACTTCTATTTGTATTAAAGTATACTGGATTTTGGTAGCTGATAATTCTGAATTCTGACAATCTCTTGACATGAATCACAATGCGATAAGAAATGGCTTATTCTCTCAAATTCCTATTCTTCAGTAAACAACTCTAGTGTACTGGGGTGTTGTAGTAATCATTTCAAAAAAAAGGAAGAAGGTTTCTGAATAAAGATATTGAATGTGGGATTATTAGTTCATTTGATGAAATTGCCTCAAATCTTTATAAAAGCAACTTTCTTTTTTCCCCACATAGTGCAAAGTTGCAAATTCAATTCCAGCATTTAAAATGCCTTTTGATAGCTCTTGAGTTACCTGTGTCTAAAATTCATTCCTGGACTTTTTCCCGCAGGAAGACATTGACCAAAAGGAAGTCCCCACATATACCAAAATATTTATAGAAGCACTTGTTGTGATAGCGAAGAATCAAAAACAAAGTAGATACCCATCAATTGGGGAATAACTAAACAGACTGTGATATGCAAATGTATTGGAATATTACTGTGCTCTGAAAAATGATGTGTATAATAAATACGGAAAAGCATGGAATGGAAAAGCATGCATGAATTGATACAGAGTAAAGCAAGCAGAGTCAAGAAAACAATTTACACAGTAACTTCAACAATATAAATGTGAAGAATAACTACACATTTCCCCCCTAAAAAATTTTAATAGATGTAATTTTTTAATTTAAAAATTATAAACGTCAAGCATGACTTGAATGAAGAGAGATGAGCACCCCCTAGTACCCCTCTCGTGTGGTTTTCAGAGTTTTTCAATGTATTGATTAATTGTGCTCATTTTTTTCTTCTCTAAAATTTACTGTTTGTTATGTGGGATGGTTCTCTGGAAGAGGAAGTGTAAAGTATACTGTTATGATGTAAGAAACACAAATTAGCAATATAAATTATTTTTTAAAAAAAGAATATTAAAAAAATAAAGGTACTGAGACAGCAGATGGAATTCTGAATTCCAGGAAGAGCAAGCAGGCCAATTTTCATGAAATGTAAAGTCATGAAAGGGAGCAATATGAAATAAGTCTGGAAATATCAGCTGGAGCCAAACTGTGAAGGGTTTTAAATGTCAGTCTGAGGATTTTATTTTTATTTTTTGATCCTCAAGGCAAAAGTGAGCCACAGAAAATTGTTGAGTAGGGGAATGATGTGATCAGCTATGTTTTCAAAAGATTGCTTTGGCAGCCCTGTGGAAGAATCTTTGGAGAAGGAAACAACAGGGTCAGGGAAACCAATTCTTTCAGTTTGGGCCTCTTTTAAATGACATGTAATTATCACACATGGCAATTCCTTTGATATGTAGAGAAACATTTAAAACATCATATATCATTTTGGTCTGAAGGATCAGCATGTGAATTATGTGGCTTATGATTTATAAAAAAAATAGTATATCAACTTTTTTTCCTCCTTTATACTTTACTAAAAACCAACTATTTAAGAACATAGAGGTGGGAAAACCCTTTTTTTCTGTATCTTATTTTCCTTGGACATCTACTGATTTCAATTCAATTCATTTGAAGTTTTTTTCTGACACATCCTGGCTTTGTGACCCTGGGCAAATCATTGGACTTCTTTCCCCCTTGCCCCAGAAGCTGACTGTAAATTGTAATGGCAAAATCTTACCCTGAATCCCTTTTACCAATTAAATCATAAGTCTGGATCAAAAACAAAACCAAACCAAACCAAAAAAAACCAAAACAAAACCTCAACCCAATAATGCAAAGTAATTTCAAGAGGGAGCTACTACTAATAACTAGAGGAATAAAGAAACTTTTAGGAAGGAAAGAAGCATTTATCAAGTACCTAATATCTTCCAGGCATCAAACTAAACACTTTGCAGATATGTCACTCGATCCTTACAACAACCCTGGAAGGAGGGTTTTAAAGTTGAGGAAGCTGAATCAGATAATATAGTGACTTGCCCAGGGTCACCAAATAATAAGCATTGGAAGGATTTGAATTTAGGTCTTCATGATTCTAGGCCCAATGTTCTACCCATTGCACCAACTAACTGCCTTTGTAAAAGGTAGCACCTAAGATATTCTTTATAGGAACCTAAAGATGGTCTGAGGTAGAAGAGGTGAGGAAGGAGTAGATTTCGTTTATGCAACAGCAGAGTGGTAGGAGATAGAATATCTACACAGAGACCAGCAGTGGGCCAGTTTGACTGGAATGGAGAATACAGAAAGGAAAGTAATATAAAATTGGAAAGGAAGGTGGGAGCCAGATTGTAGAAAGCTTTAAATGTCCATTTGAGTAGTTTGTATTCTTGAGTAGGAAAGACACAAGATCACATTGTGTTTTTGGAATATCAATTTTGCGTCCATGTGGAGGATGGATCGGAAGAAGAGAGACTGAGCAGGGTCTGATAGTCCAGTTAAGAAGTATTAGGGCTTCCCTTAAAAAGGGGGCAGATCTGAGAGATCAGAAGGCTTTCTGACTCACTGGATTTGGGGAATGTGGGAGAGGGAAGAATGAAGGATGACTCCAAAGTTGAAAACTTGGGTCACAAAGCTCGTATCCTGTATTTTGCTTGGAACTAGATGCCATCTTAAAAGGAAAAATCCTGACTGTCCTCATCTTTTCCAAACATAGTCAAAAGGTATATAATTTCAAAGGAGGATTAAATCCTACTCTACAAAATGTGACATGTACAGGGGAGGTGGGAAAAATGAGCTTGAAGATGATTAAGATTGTGGCATGTTGTCAGTGTGGTTATGAATAAATGTCAATGTGGTTATGAATAAATGGAATTTGAGAACTTCTATAAACTCTCTCAAGTTTCTCTGTGACACCAACCTAAAAGAAATAAATGAGTGGGGTGATATTATACAACCTCTATTACCAATTCTATCTCTAATATCCTGGCTTATAAGTTCTCTGCCAGCTGTAGCAATGTTTGAGGTTAAGTCTCAGCAACGGCACTCTTCCCTTCTCTCGATTTCAGTTTCCTTCTCTGTAACAAGAGAGGGTTGGTTTAAAGCCCATTCCAATTTTTTAAAAATGTAATAATTCCAAGTCAAGGAAGCTTTCAGTAGTGGAGTGAAAACTGAGCTGGTCCTTGAAGGAAAAGTCAGATCAGAAGATTCAAAGAGAAGTAAGGAGAATATTTTCAGTGATGAGAAACTGTGAGAGAAGAGTCTTAGACAGAAATTCAAATCAGTTCAACAAACTTTATATACTATGATGATAAGACCAATGGATCTAGAATCACAAAATGGGGGTTCATATTCTATTTGTGCTATTTACTACTCATGTGACCTTGGGCAAGTCGTTATGCTTTTGAGACTCAGTTTTTTCCTCTGAAAAATGACCGGGTTAGGCTATGTTGATCTTTGCATTCTTTTTTTTGCTATTAATCTTATGATCCTGTAATGTAGAATGTGTAAGAAACTCCAGGGAATTTTGAGGGATTTTGCCCTTAATCTTCTGCCTTCTTCCCTACAGTTGGTCAACTGGAAGGGTTGATGCTTTCCACCTCAGCCAGTGTGGTGATAAATGTAGCATGATTTTTTAGAGTTCATTTAATAAAAGGTGAATCCTAAAGAACAAAGTGGAATTATAATTTAATGGAAATAATAGGGTTTCTGGATTATTTGCTTGTTGTTATATGTTCCTATGGTGTTCAGTTTCAGATTCTAAGGGTTACTTTTGATTCATTTACAGGGACCTGAGAATGCCATAAGTGTTAAGAGAGAAGAAACTTTGGGGGTTTTGATGGTCATTCTTTAGCTTCTTGGTACTCAAAATGATTCAAATTATTTTGGGATGGTTAACAAACTCATTTAAATGCTCCCCTTATTTATATGAATGAGGAATCATGTACACAATAAAGGCCAGCACAAGGATGAGCAAACTGACCTTTGACTTCAGTTTGAATTTCTCAGGAAATGATCTTATTATAAAAGAAAGAACAACAAACCCCAGGATTGTAAGTAGACTCTTTGGGTGAGGAAGTAATCAGTACTCAAGCAATTAATTTGATTGTGGTGGAGAAGGAAAGAAAATTGATCTATATAGAAAGAGAATGAACATTTATTAAGTGCCTATTATAAGCCAGGTACAGTGCTAAGTGCTTTACAAATATCTCATTCTCACTTGTCCTCCTCACATCAATCCCAAGAAGCAGCTGCTGTTAGGATCCCCATTTCACAGCTGAGGAAAGTGAGGCAAACAAAGGTTAAATGGCTTGTCTAGGGTCACATAGCTAGTAAAGGTCTGAGGCTACATTTAAAGTCAGACCTTCCTCACTCTAGGCCCAATATTCTAGTCACTGAACCACCCTGCAGTCTCTACAGCAATGGTTCTCAACCTGTGGGTCGCGACCCCCTTGGGGATTGAGCAACCCTTTTACAGGGGTTGCCTAAGACTTCAGAAAACACGTATTTCTGATGGTCTTAGGAACAGAGACACCGCTCCTCTATCTGTCTCCAGGAGGATCTGCTTACATGCAGATACGCCCACATACAAGTATTAAAGGGTGGCAGCATTAGGAAGGTTGAGGACTACTGATCTAGAGGGAAAATTAACTTATGATCATGGAAGGAAATATGGCAGGACTAATATTTCATACAGTCAATATTTCATACAGTTAATATATGAACAAGGCAGTGTCCTAGGTGCTGGAACCGGTGGCATGGGGGCAGAGGGGAGACACAAAGATACATAAGGCAGAGTCTGCTTATCAAAGAGTTCACAATCTAATAAAGGAGAGGATGTGTGTGTGTGTGTGTGTGTGTGTGTACTTATTTGTACTTTATTTTGTAGGGAACAGAGAAATCTTGAAGGGGTTTTGAACAGTTGAGTGGCGTCATCAGTTTTACTTTAGATAGATTGCTCTGGTGACAGTATATTATGTTGACTGGAATGTTGAGGGATTGGAGTTGGAGAGGCCAATTAAAGGGCTATTGTTAAACAGTTAAGGGTAGAGGTAGTGGTAACAAGGTCTTGAACAGAGTGGCTATAGTGGTTCATATAAAGGAGAGGACAGATGAAAAGAGATATTGCAAAATATGAATTGACAAGATTTGGAAAATGATTATGTTTGTGAAGGGCTTGTGAAAGAGGAGTCAAGTACTCTTTTGAGATGTTGACCAGGAAAGTGAGGCAACTATCAATAGGCAAGTCCAGAATAGGAACTGCTTTTGCCAAGATGTTTGGCATTACAAGTTGAATTTAAGACATTGAAATGTTGTAAAAAATTGAGATGCCTACCAGGTAGTTGGAAATATAAAACTCATATCACAGATATGAGTTATATCACAGGTTATATCACAGATAAGAAGCTAGAAAGGAACTTGGATCCAGTCTAATCTCCAAACTTAGTAAATGACAGAACTGAGCCCCAGGAAGATTAAGAGTCTTGCCCAAGATCACAAAACATTAAATGTTAGAGTCAGGATCAAGTTGAGAAATTTAGATTTAGAACCAATGATATCAATAACACAACAAAAGCCAAGGGAATAGATGAGATTATGGAGGATGAGAATATAGAGGGGGTGCAAAAAAGGATAAGGGACAAAATCCTTGAGAATGTCTACATTTAGGGGGGAGGAGGAAAAAGAAGACTCATCGAAGAAGGCAAAAAGAAATGCAATTGGAGAAATGTAAGGAAAACTAATATTGTGTAACATCTTGAAAACCAAGAGATGACATAATTCCAAAAAAGAATGGATAGCCAACAGTCAGCTATTGAAAGGACATCCAGAAGAATGAGAACTAAAAGATCAGCGATGTTATTGAAGAAACAGTTTCAATGGAAACTGATCTTGTTCAAAAGAAAGACTGACCAATACTGAATAAGTGAAGAAGTCATGCATATTCAAATAATTGAATTTATTTGATTGTAGTGAAGAAGAAAAAAGTAGATTCATATAAAGGAGAAAAGAGTTTGAGATTGTGGAGAGAAATATATTGATCATTCAGTCAACCAATATTTATTGGGCAGAAACTCTATGGTCATATAAACTTCCTGTTGGGAGAAACCAAATTGCAAGGAGCTAAGGAATTAATGGACAATGAAGAAATGTAAATAGCTAATATTGACTATTCACTTCCTTGTAGACATGATAAGAGAAATGTATTTAATGATAGCATAGTTATGTAGGTTTGGAAAAAGTTGACTGACCAGACTCAAAAAGTACTAATTAATTGATTAGTATCAATAATGGGGTCCCAAAGGGCTTAGCCTTTAGTCATGTTTTGTTTAATATTTTTATCAGAGACTTAGATAAAAATCTAGAGCACATGCTTATCTAATTTTCAGATGACACAGAGCTGGGAGAGCTAACAAATTCATTTTGTAACAGAATTTGGATTTGAAAAAAATATCTTGGAAAATCTTGGGAAAGCGAGCTGGATTAAACAAGATAGAAATTTAATGGGAACAATTGTGAAGTCCTGTGTTGGTTTTTTAAAAGTCAACTACATAACTCCAGGTTGGGATGACTTAGCTGGAAAGTGGTAGTGAAAAAAAATCAGAATTTTGATAAAGAAACTGTTGTTTGGCAGTTAAAGATTCAGTTTTTGAATCAGGAAAATCTGACTTCTAGTTCTGCCTCTGACAAATAGTAGCCATGCGGGCATAGAAAAGTCATCCATCTTCACAGCACTCTGCAGATGAATTGCCTTTCTATATTGATTAGAGGAATTTTGACACTGGGAGATTCCCCCAAAGTAATAGGTCCAAACACTGAAAAATAAATAAATAAAAACCTATCATTATTAGTCAGTGTGAAGTTGTAACCAAAACAGCTAATGTCATCTTGAGTTGCATTGATAGGAATATAATATCCAGGATGAGGAAAATGTTTCCCTCAATTTTTCTCATCAGACCTGGGTATATAAGTGGGATACACCTAGAATATCATGTGTAGTTCTGGACATTATGTTTTAGAAAGGATGTGGAGAACCTAAAGAAGTCTAGAAGATAGTCAAGATAGTGCTAGAAATTGGAAACTCTGTTATGTGGGGAGAGAGTAAAGAAATTGGGAATGTTTAACTTGGAGAAGAAGAGATACAGGGAGATAAGAATTCTCTTTAAATAAACAAAATGTTTTCCATGTAGAAGAGTGACCTGAGGAAAGTGCTAGGACCAATGGATATACATTACAGGAAGGAAGAGTTCAGTTAAATATAAAGAGAAATACCTGAACTTTGAGAGTGTGACAAAAAAAATGCAATGAGTTGCCTATGGAGAACTTGAGTCCTTTTTCCCTAGAAGCCTTCAAGTTGAGGCTGAATCACTTAAAATTAGAGTTGGGCTAATTGACCTGTAAAGTCCCTACCAACTCTTCGATTTTATGATTCCAAGACATAGTATCCAAGTTTTTCTATAGTGGGATGCACCAAAAATTCATATGTGTCAGGAAATTATATGAATTTAATTGTAATTGAAACTGAATGTAATTAATGATAAAATTACTGATTTTTCCAAGGCTCCTAACACAACCCATAAAGAAAACTTGTTACACAATTGTAGCAAGGCTTAGGTGCTGCTGTACTAACTACTTCATATATCCTATTAACTAACCAGTCTATTTTTCCCCTACTACAAATGTTAGTTGGGGTTGTACCTCAGCATGAGGCCTGTTGGTCAAATGTGGAAGATGTAGGTTTTGCAGAAGTTTGGTGGTAAAGGAAGACAGGATCATAAATCAAGGAGATTGAGGAAAGATTTGTTCGTTTGCTTTAGGACAGGTGTATCCCACCTATGTATCCAGGGCAATTAGCTGCTAGATATTGGAGCTGAAGGATAAACAAAGAAATCTGTTTCAGAGATAAAAGTGTAGGTCAGATCAGGTAATGAAAATGACAGGCCAAGGTATGGGAAGAAAGTAAGAGGCAAATAAATAGTGATACTTCAGGAGATAACCAGGCAGATGGGCCAGCTGCCAGGTAACCGAGGACAGCGACTGAGAGTCCAAAACACAATTGTTCAGGAGGAAGGTAACTGAGGAACTGTTAAGTGAGAAAGCAGGCAAAAAAATATATATATAGTGCCAACCAAAGAAACAAATAACCAATGCATGGTATTTCTTCTGCAGAACTATAATTTCTGCCAGGAATGTGCATTGTCCATACTTACCCTTTACAGTTTCACCTTCACCTCTGCTGAGACTTATATTTCTGATTTGGTGACCCAAAGCTATATGCAACTTGGACCACGGAGGAGATCTGAGTTTATTTGTCTATAAGGAGTAAGAACTAGTAGAGGAGAAAATGAAAATGTAACTGAAAGGAAATGATTGGTGAATCAAGCTGTTAGAGCAGGTGTGTTAAGAACATGGGTGAAAGGGTTAGTCTTGGAAAGGAAAAGGGATATTTCTTCCTCAAAAAAATGGTAAGGACAAAAGAAAATCTGGAGATAGAAAGCTGAAGAATCTTAATTTCAGTAAGTAATTACAAAAGATGATAATAATGAATTAGGTGAAGAGGAAGATTAAGCCACACATCATTGAAGAAAGTGGAAGAGGCTACAGGAGATGGCAAGATAAGACTGGTAAGAGAGTGTTTATAAGTGAGTGATGCTGATTTCAACAGAGAAGAGATAGTTGAGTGATGGTGACCAAAATTCTTTTAGAAGCAATGCTGAGAAGCAAGGAGTATGTCTACCTTTTCCCTTGGCAAAAGAATTAGGGAGAGTGAGAGATGAAATGGGAGTAATAGGAGAGGCTTTTGAGAGAAGAGGCACTATTAGGGGAAAGCATAATTTCATTAAGCCTGGGGTGTGAAAAAGGAACACTTGTGGAAAAGGTAGGAGAATTCATACACAAAGGAACAGGTATATCCAAGGCAAAGGTGGATGTTAACACATATGGGGAGGTAACATGAAAAGAATAGAAAGCCAAGATGAAAAAAAAAATTAGGACTACAGTATTTGGCTGGATACCAGACAGGAAAAAAGAACCACCCACCTTTCTAGAATGTCAAAGAGAATCTGAAATAAAACACCCTAAACTCTTAATTTCCTAGAAGCACTTAGGGAGAATATAGACAAGGCAAAGAGGAGAGAAGGCATGTGGATTGACTAATCAGTGTTGACTAAAATAAACCCCAAATGGAGTTCTTTATTTTGATCATGTTTAGGGTTTGTTTGATCTAGCTGCTTTTTCTTAGAGTTCAGCTCTACATATGTTTCAGCACCCCAACCAGCTTGCATACTTGCAAGGGTTTGTTTTTCTTCTTTCCATTTAAAACACACACACACACACACACACACACACACACACACACAAATATATATATGCGCACACTATATTTGCACTGGCTACATATACCATAAATGCATTATGTATATGCATATGCATATGCATATATATATATATACACCATATATACTATATGCTATATGTTTTTAGACAGAAAGACACAGAGATATGGGACAATGGCAAAGGGAGATAGAGAGAAAGACAAGCGGACAGAGAGAGAGGGAGAGAGAGAAGAAAGCTGTGTTCACCAGGAAAGACCCTTTCCCTTACTTGCCCAATTTTGCTCTTAACCCTTCTGGAAGACCTGCGATGAATACAATTAATTCAGTGAACAAAACTGGCAGCCCTGCTCTCTGTAAGACTTCATTCACAGTTCACAGCTATCAATAGGAACAGGGAAATCAGTGGTCTTTGTGGTGACTTGTTTGCTCTTTGCTACAAAAGTCACAAATTCTAACCTTAGCTCTCATCCCAAGCAGATTACTATGCTGGCATATGACTGAGAGTTCCTGGGACTCTTTAGAACTGTAAATAATGTTAAGGCTCTCTGGATCTGGGGCATACCACATTTTACATTACTATTGTGTATCTTAAAATAAACAGCATTGCAAGCTGTTTATTTTGGTGTTACTATGTATGCATTTTTTAAACAGTAGTTACTTAAACAAATGTCTCTGTTCCCACAGCACTTTAAAGCCAGTGTTTGCTCATGTGGTTTTGGGTTTTGTCACTTCTGTTTTGATTATATCTGAAATTCACACTCGTGAATGTAAGAGATTGGAATAAACTTAGCGGTACCTAAACTCTGGCAACCCCCGTGTTTCTGCTCTCTCTACATAACTAAAGTTTGCTTTGCTTCTTGTTATCTCATAGAGTTCCCCCCCCCCGCCACGAATGCTCCCCAAACACTCATTAATTTCTTTCCATTTTTAATCTTTCCTTTGAGTAATCTTGAAGCTACTTCACTATGAGTTCCTAGAATTTAGTGGAAATGCATCCAAAGTTACGATTTTAGCCTCATTGAATAAATGATGTTTTGATGGTTACATGGCAAAAATGCCATTCTCAGTTGAATAGTCATTGAATGTTATAGATAGAATACTTGTTTCACTGGAGACTCGCAGGATGACTGAGAAGACTGAGAAAATGTTTTCCGCATTTGGAATTCAAAAGAGCAGAATTTTGAACCTAATCTATGATATACTATGCAATCTTGAGATGCTCACTGTGACTTGTCTACATATAGATGTAAAACACAGTCAATTCAGATGAACAGAATGACATTTTTTATGTAGATGCCCAGTGGAATGCCACTCTACCTCCTTTACAATCCATCCTTCATACCACTGGCAGATGACTTCTTTCTAAATACTGATCTCAAGTCTACCACTAACTAGCCCTTTTAACTTGAGTGACTGAGTCACTTTTTTTCTCAGGGGTGTCGGTTTCCTCATCTGTAAAGCAAGGGGGATGATTTCTAAGATGGCATCTAGTAATGACAGTTCTTCCTAGCTCTCTATGTTGGTTATGTCACTTCTGTATTAAAAAGTCCTTAATGACCACAGAGTGTCTAACGAATAATTTCTTTGCTTGGCATTCAAGGCCTCTTCAGTCTGTCGTTGCTCAACCTTTCCATCTTTATCTCATTTTTCCCCCTTTACTACATACTCTACACTGTAGGCAAATTGGACTTCTCTCTGTCCCTGGTACTCTGCCACCTCTGTGCTTTCCCTTAAACTGTGCCCTGTGCCTGGAATCTCCTACTATTTTCATCCACTTAATTCCTAGGTATCCTTAAAAACTCAATGCTGCTCTCTCCATGAAACCTTCCATAACCATACCCTCTCTTGGACCTCATGCAGCACATTGTTTTACACCTTTTTACTATACCTATCATTTATTTGCCGTAGTCATCTGTTTATAGTATTGGATTAAACTCCACAATATTGGAGGTGTCTTACATCTAATCTTCATGTCACCTCCATCACCCAGTTCAGAGCTGTGCCCACAATAGATACTTAATAGACACATTTGTTGGGTTGAACTGTAATAAGGGACATTTCTTTACCCAGTAGAGTAATGGCCTAGTCCCATATGGAAGGCAGGGGCTTCTGGAGAGTAGAAAATTGCTATTATCTTATTACAAGTTGACTTGGGACCCTAATATCCAAAATTTCCCTTTCTCCCCACTCCCTCTATGCATTAAGATAGAGAATAATAGTAGATTTTAAAATATTTTACATTACCCATGCCATTGTTTTCCATCACAGGTAAGTGAGGGCTGAATGTAATCATCTTTTCCGTGTATATAGTAATAGTATAGCGCTATTCATTGTAATAGCGACATAAACATAAATTTCTTTTGGTGTATCAAAGTACTCCAAGACAATCTCTTGGCATTTGTTCCAGGCAAAGTCAGTCTTCTAGTCAAAGCCAAAAAGCATTTATTAAGCACTTACAAAGACAGGCAAAAACAAAACCCCTGCCCTCAGGGAGCTTATATTCTAATGGAGGAAACTGAATTCAAATAAATAGATACACACCAGAATTTATCCAGTATGTTCAAGGTAATCTCAAAAGGAAGGAGGTAGAAAGGAGAACAAAGAAAAACCTGCAGCAGAAGTTAGGATTTATGTTGTGCTGAGGAAACCAGGAAAGCTAGTGGTGATTTGTTGTTCTTTATGTATAAAATTAATGGTAAAGTGTATTTGGTCTTTTGTGTTTTTAATAGTTTTCGGTTTCTTTACTGTATTTTGATGCTGAGATTAATTTTTTGGAGTCTTTGCAAGTCATTTCTACTCACCAACTAGTTATTTTATGCTATTTTTTCTCAAGAACCAAAAAATAAAAGTAATAAATGCTTTCCTTCCAAAATATAGATTATAAAGCTGTAGGATACATCAGAAAAAAGGGAAATAGTAAACCAGGTCCTCAGGGCAACATTTAGGAGTTTTTTCCCCCCTCTCCTAGACCTTATAAATACAAACAATGTGGCATGAGTAGGTGACAGGGTTCTGTACCATTTAACCATTTATCTAGTGATCTGCACTTGGTGACCTATTGAAATTAATTGCAGCTCTATGATTGTATCATTTATTCATCCCACCCTACATAACACTATGAATATGTGGATTCTAAAATATGGCACTATTCATTTTGCACCTGACTAACTGTGTGACCTTGGACAAGTCCTTAAAAGTCCCTAGGATATTACCTTTGTCCTTTGTAAAACGAGTGGATGGTAACTTGATGATCTCTACAATTCCTTTTAGCTTCAATAGTCTATGAATCTGTTCAGTAATTGCTATTCCTTAAAAGCAAGATCTAATTTGCTTGCATTTTAAAAGCATTGAAAATTTTGCAAATTTCTTCCTTTTAGTGCAATGGGGGCGGGGGGGGGGGAATTCAAAATTTGTAAGGCCATGGTCAATACTCCACACTATACAAGTGCTGTTCTCTTGGTGGTACTAAGCACATACCAGTTAAGGATGAGAGAGGTATGAGATGGAAACAAACAAGCTCTTGACTGGGAGTGGTGATTCTGTGTGTCATTTTAACTCCAAAGGGTTGACAACATAATATGGTAGTATTCTTCAACCCTTCTATCTCCAGCTAACCTTTTCACCTAATTTAGACACTTGAGTTGGTGGTATTTTCTCTGGCCTGCTGCTTATTATGTTCCTAATAATCAGCTATAATAATGGTGTGTTTTGGGCATGTTCTTGTTCTTTCTCTCCAACTCTTACACACCAAACTATGTTCCTTGCTCCATTTTCCCCATTTCCCTCTTTTCTTCATTCGTCCTCTTCCTTATTTCTTTAACCTGTTAAGCATCCGTTGCTTTTTACAGTACAAACAATTGTACCCCTGCCATCCATTTATTTCCTCCTTCAGGAGTATGCTAACATCCTTCTGTCAGTAGTGAAAAGATATGGAAGAGAGAAAGAGAACACACTTATTTGCTCCAATGAGAGAGGGTGGCATGGTCCCTCTGTTTGTTAAAAAGCAGCTAGCACAAATTAGAAATACTTCACAGCAGATGTGTTTTGTGAAAGGATATGTTAAAAAATTAAACAGAGAATATTTTCCGGTTATAATTTTAGAAAAAATATTGTGCAATGAGACAAATTCACAATTCATTTCAAACCAACCTTTTTATAGCGTGTGTGCCTTCATGATAAAATTTTGACAATTCTGCAATTTGTTTAAATGTTTCATTGAGGGGGTGGAAAGCCATCTGCTAGTTATTTTGGGGGACACCATTACATCAATAAAATTGCTCTTAAGTTGTACACAGATTTCGTTTTACATGAATGTGGAGCTGTTCAAAGCCTGCGACTTTGTCAAAGGCAAAATTCTTATTATGTACATAATTACTGAAAGAATTGTTTTTCTTCTGTAAAATATAACCTTACCTTCCTTTACTGTGCCAGCCTGTCTGTCCTGGCCACTGGGCTTTAGCACTTTTTTTCCCATCTTTTCTTCCCATGGTCCCCTTTGAGCTACTAGAGAGGGAGGCGTTGTTGAGAAGTTGCTCGTCCATTGATACAGTTGCTATTAATCAGTCTGCCATGTTGTGACGCAGACTCTAATAACATCCCATTGAGCTGCTGCTCTATGCTGGAGGCTTACCAACAGCACTAGGCCTTTGATATTCAACTCACACTAGGATAAAGAAAATGTAGAGTTAAAAAAAAAATCTCCAAATAGAAAAAGAACAAAAACTGGGGAAAACGTGGTGAAAGAACAGATAGCTTTCTATGGACTGCTTAGTTTGCTATGAGAGGAACAAAACTATAAATCTCTGCTGTGTTGTTTGAAAATTGAACATGAGGTTGCTAAATTTTTTCTTTCTTTCCTTGTTTCATATTAGTGGCTGACCCATTTGGCTAACTTTGGGTTCTGTGACCTATCAATAGGATTTTATTTTTGTCCAATGCCAAATCAAAATTTATCTTCCACCAGATCAAAAAATATTGGCAGATTTTAGCAAATTCTAAAGAAATGGGCAGGGAGTCGGAATGAGAAATCATTTGGAGTCACACATGTTATGTTTAAGCATCTGATTTCCTCATATTCTCTCTCTCTCTCTCCACACACACACACACACACACACACACACACACACTCAGTCCTTTGGAATTAAGAAGGGTCAGAGAGAGTATTTGAAAAAGCCTAACAGAAATAAGTTCACCCATATGTACAGCTGGGATTAAACCTGGAGCCTGATGGAACTACAAAAAGCACCTTCTTTTGTTTGCACTTGTGGCCCATGTTGAACTGCAAAGAAAAAAAAAAGGTGGAATGCCAGGCTGCTACAGATGTGACTAGCTATGAATATTCATGAATGCCATTGCTCCTCCTTTCCTACCAGCATTCAGGCCTTTCTGATCTCTCTTCCACTGCTCTCCACTAGCCCCCCTCAATTCCCCCTCCATTCTGAGCTAGGCTGCAGTTTTATTTCGGCAGCAACCTGGAAGGGTACAGATATCAGTGGCCTTAGAAGCATTTCTATACATTAAGCTAAAACTGAAGATCTGCAAATGTAAATGCATATGTGTTATGCACATAATACAGCATATCTGGTATAAAACCAAAGGAAAAGGGGGAAAAATTGTAATTATCCACAGTTTTATGAATCCACCTCCCCTTAATGTTCATTATTTAAACCAGCAGCAATTACAAGTTCAAAGGGGTTTAGAGGGCCAGCAACCCGCATAATCACTGCCAAATTAAGCGGGACTCATTCGTCACAGAAGAGTACACTCTGAGCAGTGAATCATGCATGCAATGACAGGCACTGATTTACATAAAGACGAAATCTGTGCCCTCTAGGGCTGAGTGTTACTTCATCTCCCAGCCTTGTAATATGTGAATTTTCTTTTGGTGTTGGGAAGGTTCAAAAGCTGACACTGCCTCCTCCATGGTAGAGCACTGAGCTAAAAAGTCTGCATTACTGTCAGGCCATTCTCTTTGGTTTGTAGCTATGTTCAAATAACATATCCCACATGGTAGCATGTAAGTGTCTTTCTCATACTTAAAAAGATCTTATTTTTGTCCCTAAAGTCTTCAGAATTGTTTGAATGACTTAGGTGGTCTCATTTTGTAAACAGTGATCTTTTTAGAAAACGTGAATGGGATAAGGAACTTACACTGGATCTTTTTTTGGTTTACTGGTCAAAACTAACTTTCAATCGAGAGAAACCATCTTTCAATAGAGAGAGAGAGACAGAGAGACAGAGATTTATGATAAGTAAGGTAGAATTGGAATTTTTGTTAGATGTCATGAAAGGTCTGTATGGCTGTTCATAAGCATTCCTCAAACATAGCACTCAGTAAGGAATGCCCTTTCATATTTATAACTTAGGAAATTTCTAAGTATAGGCAAATAATTAAAATTTAGGGTATAATTTTAGTAGGTTATCTTTGGATGTTATGCTTCACGTTCCCAAACTCTTAGACAATTTAGTTCAGAAATTCCAGAAAATACATATAGAAAGCAGTTGACAACTATTTGGACTTCTTCTGAAGAAGGAAGAAGTCTTTAAAGAAACTTGTTTAAAATGAGAGCCTTGACTGGATTCTTGGTAGTACTAGAATACTTCAAAGTTGAAGATGTAGATTTTCACTTGTGGATTGTTTAAATTTGAGGGTTTTTGATGATTATCTCTCCAGTTCTATAACAGAAATAATACATTATGAAATTCCATATGTATTTTTTGGTTTTTACCTTTTTTTTAATCTTATGATCTATTTATGGTGAGATCACTTGTGTGTTATATCATTCCTAAAGAAATTCCATTATTTCTTCTTCTCCTATGTAGAGTTTAGTATCTGAAGTATATACGTTTAAAGAATTGGCATTGGCATCTGGAGAGTTTATTGATATTTCTATTTTTTAAAAAATTTCCAATGAAAATTAGAATCTTTTGTTTTTTCCTACTTGTGGCTGCTACAAATATATAAAATATTCCTTGAAGCTTATAGTACAGACCAGAATTTAGATGACAATAGGGCATTGTCATAAAAAAACAAAAACAAAAAACAAAAAAAAACCCAGAAAAATCCCTGGTATTCTGATTGCTGGTAACTTTCTGCCACCACAGCTCAAGGAAGGTTCAAGGGATTGCCTTTTATGAGACTTGGACATCAGACCTATGACCTTTTCTTTTTCTGTATTCCTCTCCTAAATTATCTTTATCTTAAAGTATGGACAATCAGTGGAAAGGATGTTTTGCTGTGTATCAGGATGTCAGGAAAGAAGGAAGGCCACCAGTATGTTGGGTGGATCCCTTGTGACAAATTTATGAAGGCTTAGGCAAGAGTCAAACAAGATTGGCATGCATGCATGCATGGATTGGTTTCAATCTTCACTGGAGGGGATATCCATAATGAGACCAGAGATCCATTTGAGTGTAGAAATCTCTACCTACTTTTATATCCTTGCATACTACTTTGAAGCCTCATCATAGTGTGCAACTGCCCTCAGTTTGGGAAGGCTGTGCTAGAAAAGCATAAGCTCTGTCAGGACCCATCATGGGATATAAATGATCCCAAATAGAGACTATGTTTGCTTTCTAAAGACCAGTCTAGTGAAATACAGAGAATTGTACTATAATTTGGTCACTTGGTGATGAATCCTTTGGTCATGACCACTCATGAAAAAAAAAATTAAAATGATTACAGCAACAACAGCAAAAAGGTATAGATATAGAGAAATTACAAGCAAAAGACATATGCTGCATAAGATATATATCTCCTCATGCGTTGTCTGAATGTACAGGCAGGCAGGCCAAGGTAAAGCATTTATAGATCCGTCTGGAATCTTGCCTTCCTAAATATTGCTTGTCTGGTGACATCATGGATTCAAAACAAAAATTCATTTCCCTGACCACTCTATGTCCTAAGAGAGAAAAGTACCCCAAGCTTATATCTACCAGCTTGGCCCCCTTCCACCATATACTGGGTACACAAAAGACCATCACAAATAGTGAATAACAAGTAAATCTATTTATCCAAACCAAAAGCAAACAGAAATCAGGGAAAACATACATATTAGAATATACCCCCGAAAAGGACACAAGAGTGAATAAGGTAAGGGGAAATCCCCCTAGAAATCAGGGATTGGTTTCTTCTACACATGTGTAAAAGATTCTCTTTCTATTTTCTGAAATTGTTCCCAAAGATAGTCTGGAACCATGGTGTCCTTTTAAAGAAGGAAAAATGAAGAATGGTTTACCTCTTCCAAGCTTTCCTATCTGTTCTACTCCTCATATAGTTATCCAGTGTTAAATTGGCATTCTGTCCACCATTTAGGAGACTCTCATGAAAAAATGCTCCAGACTGGCTTGGAAATCCTGGTTATCTGAGCACATGATCTTATTATTCATGAAGAGGCAAATGGAAAGAGCATTTGGACTAGAAATTAGAAGGTCTAGAGTCCAGACTCAACATTTCAACTTAATAACTTGCTAGCCATTTTCTAATTTTTTTAACCCTGGACAAATTACTCCAGTTTTCTGAGTTTCTCCTTCATCACCTACAAAATGAGAATCATAATACTTGTTGTGTGAGGTGAATAAGATAGATAATACATGTGAAATAGTATTGAAATCAATAATGTGTTGTTTGATATTAGGAATTTCAATTATTATCATTATTCAATTTAGTTTGATGCTTACTAAGTATCAGCTTGATCACTTGCTAAGGCACTTCTAATTTTACTTTCTAATTCTAGTATAGTATCCTAGATTAAGCATTCTTTCTTAGTCACTAGAGTCCCAGGAAAATATTCTTTCCTGATCATTGAAGAAGCTAAGCAAGGTACTTTATCATCTATCTATAGATTTCATGCTCAGGTTCAAAACAACCCACATTTCTGGCAGCTAATTCACTCATAATTAAATCGCCTCCCGCTCTTTTTATTTTTTAATTTTCAGTTTCTTCTAAGTCCTTGCTCTTCTTATCATCCCATCCTTCTTCTTAGCTCACATATACTCAGGTCCTGGAGCTTGACCCCCTTAAGATATCAGCCATGTTTGACCTCCTCTTATCACAGAAGGATATTGAAAAACAATTTCCTCTACACCTACCCACTTTGTACTATATGTGTTCCTGTCTTACCCAGCTAGTGCGGCAGGTTTTAACTGATACTCTATATGTTTGGGGAGAGAGATTTTTGTTATAATTTATTCATTTTAGCCTAAAATGCTTATAAATTATTTTTCTCAGGCCATATTTAATTTAGTTTTCTTGTTTTTACATGGTAATATAGAGTTTGATGTGAAAAAAATTTTTATAAAAGGAAAAGAGGATAAATTTAGAAACTTTCTTAAAGTACACAGAAAATTACTAATCTCTCTTCAGCAGAATTCAAAGGATTTCTGACTCCAATTATGGAATAAGACCTTCAATGCGTTTATTATTTTCCTTGGCCATCCTCACTGGAATTGTCAGTCATTATGAAACAGGTGGTAGGTGCTCTGAGATGACATTAATGCCCTAATGGAGAAAAATAAAGTATAGTATGTATAGTTTGCTTTTTCTTATCCACAGAATAGACTTAGATATCTTCTTATATAATTTTATATCCAAATGTTGCTGAATGGACAGGGTTACTTAAATTTGATGATGATGATGATGAGGAGGATATATATGTGTGTGTATCACTTAAGGTTAGCAGAGCACTTCACATACATTATAGAGTGAAAAAGAATTAGGTGGAAAGGAGATTTAGATTCTGCTTTCATTTCTTCATCTATGAAATAATAATATTAATAAGAACTTTTGGATATATGATGCTTTAAGGTTTATACAGTGTTTTACATGTATTTGATTTTCATAACAACCCTGTGGGGGTAATTAATACAAGTGTTAGTTTCATATTACAGATGAGAAAGCCAAGACTTGGAAAGGTGAAGTGATTTGCCAGAAGCCAGAGAGAGAGGCAGAAGCCAAGTCGAGATTTGAAATGAGTTGTTTGCTCTGATTCTAAGTCCTTTACTTTTACTACTATGCCATAATGTGGGGTTTTTGTTGGTGTTATTTGTTTTGTTTTGTTTCTTAGGGTTGGGGTTTTGGGTTTTGGTTATTTTTTGGGGGAGAGGGGGAGAGTTGTGTTTTCTTTAGGAGAGACAGAGTAGGGAGGGTAACTCCCAGAACAGGGATTTCACTGATTCTAGGGAGGAAACTCTTACTGATGCAGTTCAGTGGAGAGGGGGTGGGAGGGAGATAGAGGGGGCTGAAAGATTCAGTGACTTACCCACTATCTCAATAGCTATTATGTGTCTGAGGCCAAGTTTGAACCCAGATTTACCTCACTTCAAGTTTGGCCATCATTCTCTATACCAGGTTGCCTTTCACACTGCTCATGTTCCTTGAAACCACATAATGTTTATAAATGAATTGCTGCAAGATATTCCATCAAAAAGGTTTATGCAATGCAATTATTGTAGATTATGTCAAGGAGCACAGTTGGAACACTGATGGGTAGAGCAAGGCAATTTTCTTTCATTTAGTTAACAACTATCTGACTTCCTAGATACACATGATATGTAGATGCTGATTATACGGTGTTAACTAAAAGCACAGAGTATATACTGTACGTTGAGACACATAAACATATCTATTTCCATGTATCCAGGTGCATCTGTGAATATGTGTGTATGGATATACATGTATACACATATATAAAACAGATAAATATATGTATACATGCATATATACATATACACCCACACACAAATGTGTGAACCTGAGAAAAAATAAAACACTTGCAGAGTAAGCATGGAAATACAGTTACCTGTATAACTTATGGGGTATTTTAATGCTTACCTGGAACCAGTCCACACATGGGATATACAATTTAATTCTGTAGTGTGATGTGTGATAAAAAAATAACTGCACTTCATCATGTTCTCAGGTTTGCAAAAAACTTTCTATGTACACCATGTCATTTGGTTTTTATGACAACCCTGTGAGACAGGTAAAGGCATTCTCATGGCTTCCATTATATAGATCAGAAGATTATAAAATGAGAGCTGAAAAGGACCTTAGAGCTCATATAGTCTTCCCTCTATCATTCTACATATAAAAGACCAAGGCTTTGCCCATGGTTGAACAGTTAGTGTCAGAGGTGGGATTCGAACCCAGGTGTCTCCTGATTCCAAATCAAGCACCCTCTCTGCTACACAACGTTATTCACTGGTACATGAATGAATGGCTGTGTTCATCCAGGGCTTTATCTTTCTTAGGCATCTACTGTACCTAATGTAGATGTAACTTGTTGGGAAAGGACTGTGGGACAGGGAGATGTTTTAATGATTGAATTCTACCTTTTCATTTTTTTTTTGGTCCAGCTGTATAAAATCTCACTGCTATATTGAACTAAAGTACCCATCAATGTTCCTTTTATTGGACATGCTTCATATATTGTGATGAGATTATATGCATCCATAGAGGTTGTTAGGAAAAACTTAACACGCCACTGATGTGCAATGAAGGAAAGTTAATTGTGTAGATGCCACAGAACTGCATCAATGAGTAGCTCTCTGTCAGGAATATTAATCTGCCTTGAATAAAAACTACTAAACAGGCTGTTGTAACCAACAGCCTAAGGTAAAACTTGGTATTAATAAACCCATGGCAATGAATCAAATCTCAACTATCTTTTTCACACAGATATCACTCTGCTAAAAAACCATGAAGTGGCTATTCTGTGAACCTAAGCCGCTTTCTCATTGTCCATTGATATATTGATCAAACTGAATCTCTGAAAGTACTTGTTTCTTTTCTGTTTGTATTTCTGTTTTTTTTAAATCAGAAGTAAAATTCCTTTCTCAGTTTCTTTGCATATATTTTTCTAGATGTCTATATGTAAGTAGGCTTTTTTCAAAAAAGGGAACTTCTTCAGAACAATCTTATTTTCAGTATGCAAATTCCATGCATGCACAATTTAACTGCACCCAGAAAATTTCAAATAGGTGGACTTATATGTAGGAAATTCCAGTGCAATTCAGTTGCAACTGAAATTGGTCATTTGTGCAAGTGGCCAATTGTGGAACTAACTTGCTTGTCCATGAAATTTGCATGCAATTGAATTGTGTTCAGAGAAGAAAGATTTACATTTGAAAATTATAGTCCAGCATATAAATTGCAATTATCACTATCAGTAAAGAGACTGTTTTACAAATGGATCTGTGAATCAGTGAAGATGCAACAGGATAATAATTTCATAAGTATGAGACAAATTTTTCCTGGATCTTCCCATCTTCTTCATCTCTTATGGTGAACTAAATGCTTTGCTTATAACTATGCACCTATCTAACTCCATTTCTTCCCAACCAGGAAAGTCCTTCAGATCTTATATGCTTTAAAAAAAATTGATCTAAAAGTGGTCGATGCTTTAAGATTTTTTTAAAACCATATTATAACATTTCTTAGTCCATGAAATAACCATGGACTGTCTGGGACCCAACTGAAGGAATCTGCCACTTCTGCTGATGTCATCTACTTTGTCACTATCCATAATCCCAATCACTATAATATTTGTACATGTGTTTATACTTACATGCATATGTACAGGAAATATATGTGGATATACATGGATATACACATGTCTTCCACCTCACTCTTTTTTTTCCACCATGATTGCAATCATCTTTACCTAACACATCCTGTTCTAAAATAGACAAATGGTGATGCTGAAATCTTAAATATCATAGAATACCAAGGTATATCTGTGAAACACTAAAACAACTATAACTGAAATAAAAATTACTAAAACGTATACCCTTTATAGAAATCACTGAGTTTTAAAATGTTCAATTTATTATTGCCTTTTTTGGGCATTTTAATTCACTTAAAACTTGATCTAGTTACTTATATTTTGACTCTATCTATTAGACAATTATAAGCTTGTAATAAGGGGTCAAACATTTCAAGTGAGAACGTTGACACCAAGTATAATGCACTGGGATTTTTGTTATTGTTCATTTATTTGTTTTCTCCAAAGAGAACCTTTTGAAAATATCTTCAATCCTAAGAGTTCAATTCTTTTTTTTTTTTTGGTAAACATTTCTATAAGCATCACTTTCTGATTTGCAAAACACTTAGGCATCTTAGTGGTACTAAAACAAATGTTGGTTTCAGCTATAACAGTTAAAACAAATGTTTGCATTCTGGAAATGTTTGTTGGTGAAACAAATGTTTTCAACTAAAAAAAATACAACAAACCTAAAGCCCAAATATTATGGCTGTTAAGGTACCTCCAAATAAAATATGTTGGATTATGCTAAAATTAGCCTTTATTTAGAAAATAGTTTACATGATCAGTTATGACTGATCTCTGAAGGTCATTTCAAGAAATCTTATAAGCAGAAGGCAAACAGTAATAATATAGGCAATGGGGAAATAAGTTTCCTGGTCTAGGTGATCTTTTCTGCAATACAAACAATTTGACAATATTCCTTTATATCTAAATGTGCAACACAAAATGTCATTTTCTCTACTTTTTCTTATAATGCTTTTTTTTCATTTGTGTGGTGCTTCACTTAAAATACTTTAGTTCATTCTTTTTTTTGAATCAATGACTTTAATGCTAAAGTAAGCTGAGAGTGTGATTATTTTCTAGTAAGTGGCAAACTTTTGCCTTTAAGCAGTTAAAAACTTCCTGAAATATTTAAAAATCATTTTTGACAGTATGCTAAAGTAAGTGCAAGGCTTTATTTACAGATTTCTCTCAACTTTCTCAACACTTAAAATATTATAGGCAAATTAGCTTGGTGACATTATAGAAGTATGTAAATTTATGTGAATAAATATTCCAAATGATAAGTAGCAAGTTTGTGACAATTAAATTTTTAAAAATTTGTATTTCACCTATGGGTTCTTATTCACTAGCTTCTATAGAATTATAAATCTGTAAGAGAAACAAAGGCCAGGAGGACTTTTTTTTTTGCTCTTTCTCTACACGTTTGAGACATTCTGCAAAATTATATCTGTTTATTGCAAGTTCTCCAAGAGGAGGTTAAATAATTGAAAGTGAGTTTGACCAATTTCAATCTATGCATTCATTTAGTTTGGTGCTTATGATGTATTTGTAAAACAAGCAAAATGTTTTAACCATTTTAATTGCATGGGTGATAGAAAATGTAATCTTCAGGCAGATGTTGGTAAAATAGACAAAATAATTAAAGTGGTAGGATGCTTCACTGATCGCCTGGAGGGAAGATCAAAATGCAGTACTGCTTCTCCAAACTTTCTTTCAATTGATTCCTAATATTCAGGAGGAGATGTTTGTATGTCTATTTCATATTCCATATGTCTATTCCATCATTTCAGGATGATGCACCATTCATAAAAGATAGTGATTTATTTCTGTCATTTGATGGACTACTCTGGATTTCAACTAACAGAAATCTAAGAATTTTAGGAAAACCATGTAGGATGAATAGACATCTCCCCACCCCCACACCACCCCCAACCTATTGATGGCATATGTTTGTAGTTTGCTATGCACCTTGCTTAAATTATATGAAGAAAATTTTAGGTCATAAAATCATTAAGGTTCACTATGTAATGAGAAATAGTTTAAGTCAGGGGTCCTGAGGCCCCTGTGGCCATGTGGGATTGGTTCAAAATCTTTGCAGACAGCATTGTGTAAGGTGTTACCATACTGATGAAACATCTGGGATATTTACCAAAAAATACCAGCTGCTCAGTCAGCATAGCAGAGTGAGATTACGAACATCAATTTAAGAAGGGATTGTGTCTGGGTATTTTTTTAAACATATCTACTTAATGGCAAAGGAGGCCCAGAATCAGTATCAGTTTAGTACACAACAAAAATCATACTTTTTACTGTATGTGCAAGATAGTGGGTTAGCATTTAATTTTTTTTTAAAAAAGTGTTCATTCAAGAGTTTACTTTGGAGACCTTAAAAACTACAGATAGACTAGTTTTTAGCAGACATCCACAAAACACCCAGCCTCTTGGCTTGAAAGCTATGCATTTAAATAATGTTCCTTCTGGGTCCCTATCTATTTAGCCAGGCAGCAACCTGTGGTCTCTGGAGAAACTCATGCAGAAGCAAGTAGACAAGTTCCTTTTCCCCTCAAGTGACCATAACAGCTTTCCATCTCTGTTGAGCTCAGTCAGGTTTAAATTGGAGACACTGAGGTAAAAATACCTTTAACAATGACTTAAGTGATAAAAAAAAATACACATGGATACCTATGTCGAGCCCCCTCTTACTACAGTACAAGAATTGGAAAGGAGAAGCTATATAGACAAAATATTTACTTGGGATTTATTTATATAAATTAAAGTATCACAATATGCACATAAACACATCGATTGACAAGTCACCTGAAAGCTGAAGGTCCTTGATCAGTTCCTTGCCCTGCTTTTAGGAGATGGTGTTGCTACATATGCAGGTGGAAGTATATCAAGGCAAGGGATTTCAGTGACAGGAAGAAGCAAGAAATAGGAAGGACTGGGGATAAGTGATTTTCACCAGGTGTTGGGTGAATTAGATGTGACTAAAGAGTACATTCGTGGCACTGAAATCTGACACCTCAGAAACCTCTGTAGCCAGGGGGTGTGGTGGTAAGAGTACTGGAACTGAAGTCTGGAAGACCTCGATTCAAATACAGCCTCCGATACTTACTAGCTATGGAACCTCGGGCAAGTAAGTGCCTTAACCTCTGTTTGCCTCACTTTCCTCATCTGTAAAATGGGGATAATAGTAGTACCTACTTCAAAGGAATCAGATGATATAATATTTATAAAGAATTTAACCCAGTGCTTGGCACATGGTAGGGAATACCACTAGCTATTATTATTTTTAAAGTAAAGGCTTATTCCATTATTTAAAAACTACAGAGATCACCTTTTCCTAAGGGGAAAAGAAATGGCTTCCTACTAAGGAAGTGGTCTAACTTGAAATTTGATTATTTACAGTGGAGGGTAGGAGTCTCTCCATTTCTTTTTGTCATTTTAATAACTCAAATACATATTTCTCATGAGAAACAGCAGTGGAAATCAATTTCTACTTTTCCAAATCAGCAGTCAAAATTACAGTTAAAAGAATAAAATCCAGTAATCTGGAGGCAGAAGTATTTATTTTTGCTTTCCTATTTGATCATGTAAAAGGATATTGAAATTTAGGAAAAGTTCAATTACAAGTAATTATGTTTAAAATGTCATTTTTCACATACCAGCGCATCTCTAAATGCTTCATAGTCTCCCTTGCCCTGGACAGCTACACAATGCATTCACGTACTTAAATCTTTGGAAAGCACTTAGTACAGCGCCTGGCACAAGGTAGGCACTTAATAAATGTTCAGTTCTCTTCCTCCCTCTTAAATACCCAGAAAGAACATCTCATAGCTTGATATATAATTGTTGGAAGGGTCAAATTAGCTATTTAGCTAGTGCCCAATATTACTGCTCACTTTGCAAAAGGAACCAAAAGGAAAGGGTCAGGCCTCTCCAAAAGCTGAATACAATGGGTCCTTTGGCAAACAATGATAAAAGGGAGTCCAAAGCACCACATAAGCTCTTGGAATTCTAAACCAGCAGAAAGAAAGAGTTTCTTCTGTATGTTGCATCCAAGTGGTAAGCTAAGTTTCTTTGCAGAATTTAGCTCCCCATTTTGCTCCTTTTGTTCTGTTCTGTTTTGTTTTACAGCTTGCTTCTTTCAGTCTTATCAACTGGATCTCAACATTGTGTTTCCTTTCCTATTTTCATCTTGTGTTATTCAGCTATTTCTCCCAAGAATGACCAAGCCAAAACCTCTCTCTGTCACTTGGAACAAAATCAAAGCCCACTTTCTCCAGTAATTATATCCTGGTCAGATGGGGTTGGGATAGTGGTATCCTAAGAGGCAAGAAGAGCTGTGCCTAACTCTCTCTCTCATACATTTATTAACTGGATGACCCTGAGCAAGTCACTTTACCTCTCTTGGCCTCAGTTCATCTGCAAAGAGAGGAGGTTGGACGAGGTATTCTCAAAGGCTTCTTTTTTTTTTTTTTTTTTTTGGAGGGCAGTTGGGGTTAAGTGACTTGCCCAAGGTCACATGGCTAGCTTTTGTGTTAAATGTCTGAGGCCGGATTTGAACTCAGGTACTCCTAACTCCAGGGCCAGAGCTCTACTCACTGCGCCACCTAGCCACCCCATCAAAGGCTTCTTAATAACTGTGATCCTATACTCCATGATGCGGTGACTTTGCTAAACCTTTGGCTAAGAGTTCCACTTTATGCAAGAATGAAATTGAAAAAGAATAATAAAATGAGGCATTAGTTTTCTGACTTTTTGCCTTAAAAATAAGCTGCAAAGTAATAATTATGACTTTGAAACATTCTTTGCTTGAGATCACAAAATGAACAGATATCCATCCAGAGGCATAGGCTTCATCTGGACGTATTTGACCTTTCAACCTGTTCTATTGCATCTGGTCTTAGATTAGTCCATTCTTGAGCCCCAGGGTTTGTTTTAGTCCCATGACTGAAGAAATAGAACAGGACCTCAGCCCATCCAGATCTCTGTCTGGCCCGGCATGATATTTGGCCTGACTTTGGCCTTGTTGTTAAAATGGGGTCAGCTTGTGGTTCTGTGCCTTGAGGTAGAGGCCTGGACATGTATAAAGAGAAAATACTTGAACGCAGAAAGCTCAGGACACATGGGATGTGTCTGTGTACCTGAGCATGAGTTCTTCGGAGGGTCCTTACAGCTCTGCTACTCCTTGAAGCCTTTCTGATGTAAGAGGCAGATAATTTTCATATCCTTTACAACTGGCTGATAATACAGGGAATAAGCAGTGAAGACGTATACCCGGCTCAAATTAGACTTAAATGACAATGATTTTTGATATGTTAATTATTAGAAATAATTGATAAAATGATATTGTCATGTTGCAATCGCAATAATTATTTTATAGCTAGAATTTATGTAACATTTTAAGGTTTGCGAAGTGCTTTCCAAATATCTCATTCGATCCTTGTGACAACGCTGGGAGGTAGGTGTCATTATTATTCCTACTTTACAAATGAAGAAACTAAGGCAAGCAGAAGTTAAGTGAATTTCCAGCATCATACAGCTAATCAGTGACTGAAGCTAGATTTATAGTCAGGTGTTCCTGAATCCTGGCCCAGTACTCTGTCTACTATACCACTTATCCATTTTTGTTCTACATTTGGGCTAAAGGCTTACATCTGATAGTCTGATGTGAATTCAGTATTTGAGGTGGTAATACTTATAAGCTTGTAGTAACCAAGTCTATACCATGACATACACAGCACTGGCAAAATATGGAACATGTACAATTGGGCCCTTCCTCTACTCAAAAATCTTCTGTGGCTCCCTGAAACTTCATAGCATGAGTAATGAGGTAATAATGAAGCAATTTACCTTTTAATTTGCATATGTAAGTCAATAATTGCATAGGCACTTGGTTTTTAATGGTATTGTTAGGTACGAAGGATGCGCAAAGTTTTTTTTAATGATGTAAGACTATGATATTTAAAAAGTTTACATGTAACCAGGTGAGATATATGTAATGTTGATATGATATGTAAAAAAAAAATATAAAACAATATGGAGTGTGATGGGAATAAAGGAGAGAATCAGCATTCCAGGAAAATATAAGTAAGGAGAGAGAAGTTTCCCCTAGTGAAGGAGAAAAGGCCTAATGAAAGAGGTGAAAGGCCTCTTAACAGGGAGTCATATACCGGACATTGGGGGTCACCTGCATGAATTCATTCAGATGGTTTGTTTGTTTAAGAAAACAGCTAATAGTTAGTAAACTTGCTTGGAGTATAGAGTATGTAAAGAGAACTAATGTGAAATTAGATTAGAAATAAAGTTTGGAAGATGGCTCCAGAAGGCCTTAAATGCCAGGCTAAGTGTTTGTAAATTATCCCGTTGTTAATAAGAAACCACTGAAGGCTTTGGAGCAGAGGAATGACACGGCCAAGTTGATACATTGGAAATACCATATTGGTGGCTCTACAAAATATCATATCATTTGCAAAGGTGAAAGGGTAATGAGGGAGTCCAGTTAGAAGACTATGACAATGGTAAAGACTTGAGCTAGGGAGTGGCATTATAAATAAGGAGAAGGGATAGAAGGGAGGGGTGTTTTGCATGTAGAATGAAAAGCAGGATGAAGAAATCAATGGCTTGGGAGGGGGGGGTGTTAATGGGATGAAAGAGGGAAGAGAGTCAAAGATAACTTGGAGATTCTTAGTTTGAGTGACTGAGGATGGTGGTACCATAAACAGAAATGGGTAAAGTGGAAAGAAAGGGAATATTTTTTTTTGGGGGGGGGGGAATGATGGGAATTGAGATGATATATTTGTTCACTTGTGGGCATGTTGAGTTTTAGGTGCCTGCAAGGTGTCCAGGTGAAGATGTTCAACAGGCAATAAGTATGGGACTGAAGTCTAACAGAGAAATTTGGAATGAAAATATAGATTTGGAAGTCATATGCATAGAGGTTATGATTGAGCCCATGAAAATGAATGAAATTGCCAAGGGGGAGAATGTAGAGAGAAGAGAAGAGGACTTGGGGCAGAGCTTTGGGCATCTCCCACACTTGGGGGGAGGGGAGTGAAAAAAATGTAGGAACCATTAGAAAGAGACTGAAGAAGAGGGGGAATATATATAGGAGAAGGAAGGGCATCCAGGAAGAAGGGAAGCCAGTGGAGTCAAATGCTGCAGGATGTTTAAAGAGGATGAAGACTGAGGAAGGGCCATCAAATGTAGCAATTAAGAAGGCATAGATGACCTTTGATAGAGCAGTTTCAGTGGAATGGTAGGGTCAAAAGTCAGATCATAAGGGGCTGAGACTCAGTGAACATGGCACTTTGTTTCCTATACAAGAATATTTCAATTAATGAATCCCCCTGGGATGGAAGCCTTCCTGGTAGCATCAGCCCAGTGGGGAAGAGGGGGAGGAGTCTATCAATCACACCAAGAAGAGCTATTTACCTGTATGAAGTCATGACAAATATATCTCAGTTCATTTTAATTTGTCCAGATCTATTTAGAGGTAAACAAAGTCAATACTTGGCAAAGCTGTGAAGTCAAAGGTTTGTCAACATTTCAACAGACTTTTAAGAGTCTAAAATATTCAGAAAATTTTGTGTTAGATAACAATCCAGAGAGACAGATTTCCTTGGCTTGGGCATTCCTAAACTAGGACTCCCTCTAGCAATGCAGATCAGCACCATCTCTGCAAAGTAGAGTCTTGGTAAATTACTTAAAGCACTGAAAGCTTAAGATAACTTGCCTGGATTCAACCAGTAAGTACTTGTCAGAAATGAAACTTGAACCCAGTCTTTCCCAGCCAGCCTCAGGGAACTTATGGCTTCTTTTGTCTCTTTATCTCCTTTCTATGAGGTTACTTGCCCATAATGACTTTAGGCATCCTCTTTCCCTTTTCCCTTATCTTCCCAGAAAACCAGGAAAGATCTGATAATCAGTCATTTAGAGTTATTTATTCTTGATAAAGCTTGCTTAACAGAAACTTGTTCATGCATTACCTTAGTCAGACAATGGAATTTTTAAGTATTTTAGCTACAATTAAAGAAAGTCTCTTTATTAAAGCATTTTCAGGTATCAACAATCAGGAGACACCCTAGGAAGGGAAGGAAAACGTATGTTCAGGAATCCTACTCAGATTGCCTTCAAGGCAAGGCTCCTAGAGTCTTTTTAGATAACTTGGAGTAGGCTCAGAGAGAGAGAGAGGTTGCCTATGGTTGCCTTGCTCCTATCCTGAGGCTGCTAGTTAAGTGTGGCTATTGGAGGCTTAGCTTCAGTGCTTCCCACTCTAGGAGTTGCTGGGGGAGTAGGAGGTGGGGGTGAGGGTGGGGGTGGGGTGGCAAAGAAGACTCTGGCCTTTGGTACTTTCTTCATCTAGGATCACAGTTAAAAGGAACCTTACAGGTCATCTGAACCAATCCCTTCATTTTAAATGGTGGAACAGGAGAGACTAAATGATTTACCTAAGTTCACACTGATAGGTGGTATCAAAGTCAGAACTGGAACCCAGGTCTTCTGACTCTACACCCGATATTCTAATATTTGTTTCACTTATTATAGTATAGCAGAACTCTTTCTGCACTTCCCTTTTCTTACTTTTTTCCCCTTCAAGCATAGAAGTCATATCTTCCTTCTAATCTTAAGCAAAGAGATCTACCATCATCACTAACTATACTCCTCCACATTGTGTTTTTTTGAGTTTGACTGCTTAGAAGAATACAGTGGGAGTGTAAGAAGCTTCTAGAAGATATTTTTGGTTTGTTTTGGAAGAGGCATCTATCTGCAAAGAACAAAGTATGTCTTATGAGTGTGTCCATCTGCAACAAGTATTCAGTTTGGCAAACATCTATTATTAATTGCTGCATGGATTTCCCATCTCTGTGCATTTGTGGTGACCATATCTCATCCTTGCAATGTCCTCCCTGCCAACCACCAACTCATAAAGTCTTTCTCTTCTTTTAATGCCTTAGCTTAAGCACAATCTTCTACATGAAGCCTTTCCTGATACCCCAGACTTTGAGGGCACTTCTTTCCAAACAACTTTATATTTAACTACTTTGAATATAAGTACGTTTATTCACTTTACATTTTTACTATATATGTTTATGTGTATATTTGTTATCTCTCCCCTTAGAATACAAGCCTCTTGTGAGTAGGGCTTGTTTCATACTTTGTACTTATATCCCCACTGCCTAACATAGGACCTGGCATGTGATAGGTGCCTTAATAGAAACTTGTTGATAGATTGTTGATTAAGTAGGTGAAGAAATATGGACCAAAGAAATTGTCAGCTATGGAAAATTCATTTATTTAACTGAGTATCTCCTCCAATCAAATTAGAACATAGTTTTCTCTTCTGTCACTCTCCCTCCTCTAAAGGACTCTTCTCACTCTTGGCACCCAGGTTTCTGAATGTTAATTCCTCTCCCTTGGATTATTATAATAGTCTTCTATTATAATAATCTCTCCATTATATATATAATATATTATATTAATATATCTGTTATATATCTCTCCATTTCTACTCTATTCCTCTTCCAATGTGTCCTACGAATGACAGGAAGATTATTATCCAAATAATGGGGATGGCAGACAGGGGGAACATCACTGAAGGCTTTGGTACCAAGTAACTGGAATGACCAGAGCTATGTTTTAGGAACATTAATTTCAAACTCCTTCACCTGTTGTGCAAGGTATTCTGTAATTTCCTATGCTCATTATTTTAGAGCTGGAAGCCGACTTATATGGCTTATAATTCAACCCTCTTACTATATAGATAAGGAAACTGAAGCCGAGAGGATTTGTTGAATGATTTGCCTATTTTCCTCCAAAAGTAGTTTAAAATTTTCTCCATTTCCTGGATCTGTGTATTCTGTGCTTATCCTGGTTATTAGAGCTCCTACTGGAATTCTGGGAATGATATTCTTGCCAGGAAGGAGTATTCATTTATCCTTTTAAAACACCTGAGGTCTCTCTCTTTGTTCACAGCCATTGCTTTCCGGTGGAATTCCCTCCTCCAATCCATGCTCCCTTCAAAGTTCCACTCAGCTCCAATCTTCTCCATGAAATTTTGCCTGGTTATAATAATGTTGATAAGAATAATAATAGAAACTTACATTTACCTACTAAATTAAGATTTAGAAAGTGTGTTCTTCACAGTCCTGTGAGGTAAACACTCTGATAAGTTATTCCCACTTTACAGAAGTATACTAGGGCACAGACTTGCTCTTATCAGTCAGAAGTAATCTGTTTCTCTCCTCTGAACCACCACCACCTTCTTATACCTCTCTCATTGTATTTTAACATTCTCTGCACGCGTGCGTGCATGCGTGCGTGTGTGTGTGTGTGTGTGTGTGTGTGTGTGTGTGTGTGTGTGTGTAATCTCCTACTAGACCAGAGTCAACTTGATGCATAGAGTACTGGGCCTGGAGTCAGGAAGACCAGACTTCAAATCCAACCCCAGACACTTACTAGCTTTGTGACCCAGAGAAAGTGATTAACCTCTTTCTACCTCAGTTCCCTCATTTGTAAAGTGGAGATAATAGCTCATAACCACCACCACCACCACCCTCATGGACATTGTGAGGATCAAATAACATAATTTTTGTAGAATATTTAGTACAGTTCCTACTACATAGTAGATGGGTAATAAATATTTTTTTTCCTTTCTTTTTCACCTGGAATCCATGGACCCCCAAGGGTGGGGATCTGTGGATAGATTTCAGGACATCTGTAAACTTGGATGTGAAAAAAATACATCTTTATTTTTATCAACCTCCAAGTGAAATTTAGCTTTTTCTTCAGTTATTTAAAAACATAATTTTGAGAAGAGGTCCATAGCTTTTATTGCCAACCCTTCTGAGTACTGACCGACTATAAGCCTCATGAAGGTAGGAGCTATATCTTGTTTGCTACATTCTTGTATACAGGTGAATTTTTGTTGTTTTTTTTTTAAATCTATTGAGTGACTCAATAAATATCTTCCTTCTCTCTTTCAATCCTACTGAATAACTCTACTGCCACTGAAACATGCTACTGAAACATCTCTACTTTCTAGAATCCCTTCCTGTTTGCTGGGTTCTCATAAATATTTTTTTTAATGAATTTTGAATTTGTTTTCAGACCCTTGAATTCTTTCTCTTAATTTACTGGTTACAAAGAGTAAAGATTATATTGATAGGCATGATTGGGGAAATGAAAATCCCAGCTGGCCCCATAGACTTAACCAAATTAGATAGACAAATCGGTGTGTACTGTGTTTGTTTTGTAAGTAACTTTCCTAGGAATTGTATAGTGAATTAGTGACAGACTGAGAAATAGACCCAAAGCCAGCTAATTCCCAATCCAATATTGAGCCTAGTAAATGACATTTTCTTCTCTCTCTCTCCTTTCCTTTGCTGAGTTTTAATGCCTTGATAACCCTCTCCACATTTAGCACTGCTCCATCTCCCCAAGGCAGGAAGTTTCAGTAGCCACTCTGACCTCTTCGCTCCCATGCCCTGGAATGTAGCACAGTATTTCAAAGGGTCCATTAACAGAATTTTGTTGTGGGCTGTAATCTGAGGATCTCTAAGCACATCTCAAAGATAGAAGTTATCTTTAGTATTGTATCAGAACTATCTCATTCAGAAAGAAATCCATTGTAGTGCTATGTAACACCTAAGGTACAACTGAGCCTCAGTCCCCAATTCTCTGGACTCCTAAACCAAACCTCTGTACTAATCACCCAAGACAAAGTTCCTTCCCTTGGATTTTCTTGAACTCAACTAAATTCACCCCTTCTCTCTTATTAAGTAACAATGGTATTTTTTTATATCTTTAACTTCAAATAGAGTTAGAGCTGAGAAGAAAATCACTGATAATAAGTAATTTTATATATAAGTCTGAATGCAAATATGCTGAATTCAGACAAAAGGAAAGCTGACAGGAGAATAAGATATGATGTTTCTTTATCAGGAATGGTTCATAAACATGTAGGCTAAGCAAGGTCTTCACCATTAATCAGAGAGCCTAGATAACCCAACCTCTCGCCCCCCAACCTGGGCTGTTATGGAAATTATAACCAAAAAACGAGTCATAAACAAAAGTCATGTCACTCACAAAGAGCCCCCATTTTTTATTTCCCCATATGTCTCCATTTCTTTCATTCACTCTCTCCATTTTATGGTGCAGCCCAATGCTTGCCCTGCTAAGAAGGATGAAACATAGCAGCTGCTTTGTTGAAGAAAATTGTGCTTAAAAGTTACAGGTTTGCTTCATCTCCCCGGGTTCACAAAGAAGCAGGCATAATTATCCTTGGAGAGGCCACTGTTGGTAGCAATAGGTCCAGTCAAGGGCTTATATGTCAAAGCTGTAGCTAAAAACGTAGTTCCAATCATTAATTATCCCTACTTCAGGTGGGGGTTGGGGAGGGAGCTCCCTTTATAGTTCAGTTCAGTGGTGGTTCTGCAAATCGTCACCAAGGGCCAGTGGTTACGCCAGGCTGATGACTGTTCTGCATTCTTCCAGTGTGGACACAGGGAGCTGTTGAAAAGAATTGAGACACTTGTCAACAGAATGGGAAGCTGGGCTTCATCAAAACAATTTTAGTCTCTGGGACTAATGACCTTTTGCTGCCGTTTGTTTTGGTTAGGCACTAAATGGCCAAGTTGTTTTAGATAACAGTAGCTTGGCCTACCCTTGGTAGGTATTTTATTGAGAAATGATAAAAATAGTACGTAATTTTCTAATGATCAATTTATTTTAAAATGAACTTAACCATTGCAGAAAACAACAAAAGAATGGTTGAAAATGTTTAATAAACATGATTTGGAAGAAGAATGCCTACTGGTATCTCTTGTTTGTTCCCATTAATACACTATTAATAGTTGTGCATAATAAAGATATAACCTTTCTAAAAGGGCTATATGTTTCCAATTTTTTTTTTTTTTTACTGCTGTAAACTGAGCTGGCCGATGAGCAGCCTCCAGGGATGGGACAGGATCACCCTTGTTTCCTGTTCAGCCTTGCTGAAGCAAAAACCTAATGAAAGAAAAGAACGTAATGACTTTACAATCCAGGTAAAAGGTTCAGGAGAGCTCACAGGTCAATTGATTTTTAATCCCACCTTTTTTAATGCTAAATCTTGATCACTGAATTTCTTTTCCCAACGAACAAATAGATTCCTAGCCAATAAGTCTGCAAAGCCAATTTAAAAACAAATAATGTATACACAATCATAAATATAAAAACCCAACATAGTAGAGGATAGAATATTTTCATTTATCTAAAGTGTTCTAACGGCCCATTTTAAAGGGCATACAATTTTTATTTAAAATAAATATGTGTGAACATGACTTTCTATGGCTAAATGTATACTGTGGGTGTGAGTGTATAGAGATGTTTAAATTATCTAAGTAAAAACAGCAAATCTGCCTTGCATAGACCATCAGCTAATTTACTGAAAATTGCACTGTTGACCATTTCCTTACTGCCCCATCTCAGAATGGAGAACAGAGATATTAGTTGCATCATTGTGAAGCAATGAGATTTCGGTAAGTCGTGATCTGCTGGCATGTAATAACTCGATCTGCTTCATGCAGACAAAATATATTAAAAGTATGGACGAGTGAAGTTTGTGCCCCAGGGAGAAGGCAAGATAATGCATTGAAATTGTTCAGAGGTAGTTAGATGCCTAATGGTCTAATATGTGAGCTATGTGAGGTCTGGGGTCTGGTTCTCATAAATTCTGGCTAGACTGATCCTGTAATTTCAAGCAAAGGATAAAAGCTTTAGCCAGAGTCATCAGTGTTCAAGGTCCATGATGCTGGATATTATTCATGTAAAGGTTTAAAAAAGGAGGAAAAAAACTAAAAGGAAGGCCTTAGTTGATATGCATCGTTCTGTGTTTGTGGGATTGTGTGCATGTTTATTTTTCTAAAACGTCCACACCCTTATACGCAGGAAATGTCATTGGAAGAAATAAGCTATCTTGAAATATAACAAGTAAGCTTTCCATGTAGCAGCGATGATGGACTGTGATTTTGGTATGTTACAATCTCTAACATGGCCCATGAAGAATTAAATAGCATCTAATTATTTCAGCTTGAAAATTGACTTCCCTAAAGTTTAAAACTGAAGTAAAAATGTGTTTTTAATAAAATTTTACCATTATGAACAGTCATTTAAAACCAATTTGGATGGATTTAGGAGTGATTAGAGCAAAAATTCCCAAGACATTTGGTAACTTTACAAATGATTTTATAAAATATGCTAAGACCATTCAAACAATTATATTAGCTAAATCGGGATTCTTCTGATTTTGAAATGAAATTAATTCTTCAAGCACTCTGCTTTTAAAATTAGGTTAAAAACATTCAATGACTTCCTCCTCTATATTTTATTCTTCGAGGGGGAAAGGAGGCTTAAGGATTGTATTGTCAATTTCTTTTTTAAAAATATAAAATGTACTTTCCTGAACCTACAATAAATTTATAATATCTGGCTTTCCAGTCAGTACTTTTGACAATATTTTTAAAGGCTGCCTAGGTTATAGAAAAATTCTCCTGAAGTTCCCTAAATTTGTTCCCATTCAAAACGACTTCACAAGTAGAGAAGTTCACAACTATCTAAATAGATTAAAGTTTAAAGTTAATCATCCTTGGTTTCCTTGTAACTCTGGAATTCAGCACAATTTCACAATTCATGAAGGTGGCTGGTCTGTGTTTCTTTTGATTATAGATTGACAAATTGTTTTCATAGCCACCAGGTTACATAATTTGTACTGGTACTGCTTACAATTAATCAATAGGTTTTTTATTCATGTCTGTTTTTATTTTGTACATTTTTCTTAATAGTAAGAGAACGTGGGTGTATACAATTATAGATGGATATGAGTATAGGGATATGCAGAAACAGATATGTATATGTATATATACATACATGATACACAAATGCATATATGTGTGTGCATGCATACTTTTTTTTTTTGGTAACAAAAGATACCCTCAGTCTCTTCTACTAGACTTAGGAAAACCAAAGAGAGTATAGAAATGAGTCATAAACAATTATGTTTCTCTTACCCAGTTTTCATTATGTTCACTTCTTGATTTCTTTCACACTTTGAGCATGTGGACCAGTACTTATTTTTCATAATTTGGATAGATAACATTTCTGGGCTTAAAATTAAGCCATATTTTTGCCTGTAGTTAAGAAATATAGAACCAGAAGAGATGCAGAATTATGAAGGAAAAATCCCACAAGGGCTTCAGTCAGAGACATCGTCAGAGAAAACATCAATAGTTTGATAAATAAAGAAGCCTCTGCTACTATTTTTCTTCCACTATTTCTGTTACTTTGCAGGGCGGCACAGGCCTAAAAGATAAGCCCAAGCTACAGGGCAGAAATGGAGAAAAATTTCAAGTAACCTGTCATTGGTTGGATTTAATTTGATTCTATCTCTGAAGAAGACTTAAGAGTCTAAAAAGAAAATTTTCTGAAAATTTAAAGTTAGTGTCTAGATGACAATGCATAGCTTACTAATTTCAACCAAGAAGTTGACATAAAATTCAGACTCAGTGCTCGAAACCTACCTCTGTATATCCTCTTCAAAATCTTTTCCAGATTGCTTTAAAATAAAATTACATAATTTCACAGAAAATTAGTTCTGAGGGTTTCTAAACTCTATGGAAGAGGGAATCCAGAGTCACCAATCTAAGGACCTGATCTCCTATTAAGACATGACCTTTTTGTTCACTGAAATCTGACCTTGGCTTCAATGGGAGCTCTGTGTTTATACTATCTGAGGCAGTGGCCCTAAAGTACACTGATATTACTATTCACTGGTAATTAGCAAACATTGACTGAGTACATGGTTTATTCAATCCATCGCTAAAAATTTATGAAACACATCACATTTAAAAATAACATGATTATTTCTGAAAATTAAAGATTCTTGACTTTTTTTAACTTCTAAAATCTGTTACACAACTTCATTCATTTCTTTTCAGGTTTAATTTGGAAGTATAAGTATAGAAATAATCTATTTAAAGATCTTTTAATACCCAGTGAGGCACCAGTTCAAAATATGCATCTGTTTAATTATGATAATATTTCTGACTTTGTTTAGCACTTGTTACTATTAAATTTCACTAAAAGAGATATTGGAAATGCAAATTCTCAGTCATCAATCTGAAAATTATAAACTTTTCTACATGCAGGGGGAGGGCGGTACCCAAACTGATTTGACTAATTTGATTCATTATTTCATAGTTATAAAAGCAGAGTAATATGACAATACTCTAGAGTTAAAGGAATCTAATGTAAAAGAGCAAATAATATGTTTTAATGGATAAATTTAAGGAACACACAAATAATGGTGTTTGGTTTTCTTTGGTTTGGATGCTTTCAGTGACTGTAGGAAACATGAAATAGGCTAGGTCATGTTCCACTCTGATCAATGCTTATAAATGGTACAAAGATGGGAAATGAACATTTATTTTTTGCATGTTTTAAGTGTCTAAAATACATTAAATAATATCATGATTTAAAATTTTTCAGTCTTTAAAGATAATTTTAGTTAGTTTAGACTTGTATCTGATACCTTATGAGTAAGCAACATTAAGGTCTGTGAGGTTTAGTGTATCTTTAAATGTCTTGCCTGGTAAGATCAAATTGACGGAGTTAGTGAAAATGTGACCTAACCAGGCTTTGCAAACCAAAACACATCTGGTAGGTCTAATTTTAGGTCTAATAGCCTTGATTGTGTCCCCTGATGAAAGAATAGTGAAGAGAATGTGTCCAAACAGGAAGTGTTGATAAAACTTTTGAGTTTTTTTCCTTTACCTATAGTTTATAGATCAAAGTATGTTCATGCGTGTTTTTAAAAAGAAAATCTTCTTATGGAATTTCAAGGAGAATCAAAGAATTATATCACATTCAATGGATGGCTTGGTGGGATGAAATTTTATAGCATTTGCTTTAGTCTGATACTTAGTAGACAAGTCCCCTGAGTAAGGACTATGGCTAATTCTGTTCCTTTAAAGAGCTTAATATGATGTTGACACTCCAGGGTTTAATAATATATTTTAACACAAAGGGAGAACTCAAGGCTTTCATGTGGAAATATTGCAAAACATCCTGAATCTCTGAAATTAAAGAGACAAAGAAAAGAACTAAAATTCATTTATGCTCCAAATTCTCCTTCCATGCTGATTTTTCCTAGGTTAGGTTTACATTTCATAGAGGTTAAGGGTTCCATCACCTTCCCTGAGACACAATTTCATGATCTATTAACTCTTACTATCAAGATTTACCTATTCATTCAACTCCTTGCACCAGGCTGAATAATGTACCTCCCTCTTCAGTGTTGGCGTTTTTTTAAAGTAGATATCTGCGTCTCTTCTTTTTCTTCCTAACTGAACATATATCTTAGTCAAGTTGTACTTGCTTAGGGAGTCCTTTCAGCTTTCCTCTTAGACCTAGACGTTCGATGTTTAACCTAAAGAGACACTTACAGATCGATTTTTTCAGTGATATTGAGAGAGGGATATTTTGTGTATTTGTCTTAAAATATGGACATGAGCTCAATGGAATTCATAAATTGACACCAATTTCATTGTGTTATCTTCATCTTAACAAATTCCAAACAGTTTTCAACACTGACTTCTTTAAACAATGTAGTGGAGAGATTCAGTTGAACAAATATTTATTATGCAAATATTATATACTAAGTACTAGAGATATAGACACAAAAATGACAGTCCTTAGCCTCAAGGCCTTGATGTCTTCTAGTGGGAGGACAGAATTAGGGACTGCTCCTGTGATTTTTTTTTTTTTGGAATTGAGAATTCTCAGATCAAGAAACACCCTCTACCATTTCAGGCCAGCACCTTCTGTATAACTTAAAGTCTTAGGGAGTACCTGGAACACTAAGCAGTTAAGTGGCTTGCTCAGGGTCTCACAGACAGTATGTGTAGGAGGAGGGACTTTAGCGAAGGCTTTCCTGTCATCCAACTCTATACATTATGCCATACTGCCTTTTTTGAGAAGAGAGAATTCAACTTCTGTATCAATACTAAGTTAAGGTGGGAGTGGGGGATGGGGATGGGGAACAAGAGATCAGATAAAAGACTTCTAGGAGATTTGAGAAAAGAGTGATTGCTAATATCTGAAGGATCTGTTATTATGGTGCCTGAAGAAGCCTTGGAGGAATATGAGGATTCTAAAATGTAGACACAAGAAAGTATATACATTCCAGGCATGAGGGATGACTATGTGAGTACATAGAGAGTGGGGATGCCATGTTAACTTTCAGGAAAATTCAATAATCTCATTTGACTGGAATATAGTACATGAAGGGAAGAAATGTGAAAAGACGAGAAAAGTAGATTGGTGACTGATTGTGGAGGGCCCTGAATGTCACATTAAGAAAGATACATTTTATCCCATCAGCAATAGGGTAACTCCATTTTTGATCATGGGAAAGCAGCTTTGTCAATGAAGGATTAGAAACAAGACAGGATGATAGTAGGGAAACCCATTAGGAAATTGTTATTATTGTCCATGACTGAACTGGACTGAACTAGGGTATATGAATGGAGAGAAATAAAGAGATGTGAAACGCTGGGGATAGAATTGATGAACCTTGGCAACTAAATGGATATTAGAGGACAGGTCAGTGAAGAGAAGGAATAGTCAAAGATGATTCTAAGGTTACATAAGTAGAGATCATAAACATTAGGACTAGAAGAAACTTAGAAATCTAGTCCAATGCCCTCATTACACAAATGAGGAAATTAAAGACAAAAACATTATGTTACTTATATAAGTTAGTGGTAGGGTTAGGACTAGAACCATAAGCACACTTTTCATTCCTTCTATATATTTCAAAAAGTGAATAGTCAATGAATATTTATTTGGCACCAACTCTCCTTCCATCCTCCCCCAAAAAGAATCCCCACTATTAATCTATCATATTAAATCAAACTATATTACCTGTTACTAAAATAGAAGTAGGTAGAATATTCAGATAAGGTATAATTTAAGAAGCACTGGAAAGCCCAACTGATCAAAAAGGCATCTTTTTGAGTCTTTCATCAGAATTATGCTTTAAAGGGCCTTCTTAATGGATAATGATCATAGCCAAAAAGGCAAATATGATATCTAGATGCATTAATAAGAGTATAATTTTAGGAATACAAGAGCTAATTGTCCATGTTAAATGAAAAAGAATTGGGAGTGTTTCACCTAGAGCAGAGAAGCCTCCGTGACATGATGCCAGTCTTCAAATAATTAAAGGTTTGTTATATGAAAGAAGTATTAATCTTGGTCTGCTTAGATTTCAGAGGGCAGAACAAGGACCATGGGTAGACATTAGAATAAAGTAGGTTTCAGCCCCACACAAGGAAAAAGTTCCCCAAAGTTACAGCTATCCAGAGATAGAATTGGCTACATCTTAGAGGTAGTGAGCTATGAATGATGAATTAGGTGATATTGTAGAAGGTGGGATTTGAATTAGATTACCTCTGAGATCTCAATCACAAGATCCCATGATTTACAGAGCTCACCAAGGCAAAAGATTCAAAGATTCTCTTTCTAACACTAATGGTAAAAGATTCTTTGCCATCCATCAACAAACATTTATTAAGCACTTCTTATATTCCAGATCCTAACTTGGTATTGGAAATAAAAATACAATAAAGCAAAGGAAAGATTCATTTTTTATGCTTTTGCTAAGGGCTGGCCTTTCCTGTAATTAAATAAGGTATTAAGGTATATCTTCAAAGTGGAGTGGGACTTGGAATCCCACATTTCCACTTTTCTTTTCCTTTTGTAAGGCAAACTTCCCTCGTGTAATGCTACAGTGTCTATATGCATACATAGTAATAAGAATTCTGGTCATTTGATAAGGCAAGCTATCTTAATTCATAGTAATGTAGTGGAAAATAATGAGTTAACCTTTTGAAAACTCTTTGTAAACCCTTGGATGAATACACATTTTGTTCTGGGGATCTGCCAGATCCTGACTATCTTTTATGAAGGAGGCAGCAAAAGAGCTCTCTCATATGGGGGATTTTTAGGGAGATACTTGGTGGTTATTGTTCTGGGATATTTCCATTGCTAATGGTTATTTATTGTGAATCTCTGCTTTAATAAATCTGCTCCATCTTCCCACAAATCCATTATGTAATGACTTATACAGCATGCCCTGGGGTATTCTGTCCTGGGCTGAGAAGAGCTATTTTCCTCACAACTGTTACCTATTATAACAAATAAAATCATAGCAGCTGTCTGTAGATGATGCTGGTTGGAAATGACAATACTTTTACTCTGTTTCTGTAGGCTCCTAGAGCCAGACAGCAGGGGGAGTGTCAACGCAACCCCTTGTCTCCGAATTCACATCTGTGGTGTTATTGGGAACTTAAAATATAAATAAAAAATCTGCGTGGCTTTGAGACTCCATACAGGGCAAAGCTTCCCCATCCAGAAAAACAACTTATGTTGCCAAGTAGAAAAGGACATAGGCAGTTAAGTAGAAGAGAAGTTTCATTTTCAAGTGCCTGAAAAACTTTTTTCCAGTGCAGCAAGTGAAAAAAAACGTAGAACATAGAGGGATCCAACTTTCAAAAATGATTACAAAGACCAATGAGCTATGATCTCAGTATGGATTTGAATTTTCAGTGTTAAAAAGAGGTCTGCTCAATGTGTTTATCAGATGATGCAGAAAAATTGAACTTATTCATTCAAAAAACATGTATCGATCACCTACTATGTGAAAGGCACATCCTTTCATCTGTTTTTAAAAATGAAGCTTTGCAATTTAGCCATTAGGTCAGGGGATTGACTAGAGCTGAACTTAACAGGGATTCAGTTCAGAGAAGATAAAGGTGGTACACAGGGACATGGAAAAATGTAAGAGAATCTATTCCCCATAGTTGAGAGACATGCTTGTTTTGCTACCGAGGTGTTCGGTCACTGAGTTCCTCTGAAGTAGAATCAAGCATGGCAATGAATGCTGAGAACATTCCAATGATAACAGGCTGGCTAGTTTTTGGAGGCACAAAGGTCAGTCAATACTACCATTTCCTTTCCTCCTGTTTCTTGTGAAAGGTTATCCACAGTAGTTCAAGCATTACCACCTTTCTACAGCCTGTTGTACAGTCCATATGCCTGTATCATCCCTTCCCCTGTTAGTGTTCCTCCTAAGAATTTCTAAATTTGCAAAGTTGGTCTTTAGATCAGTCAGTCTACAATCACTTATGAAGCTGTCTGCTAGGTGCTGAGCAAAAGGGATCCAAGTATAAAGAAGAAGAGAATCCCTACTCTCAAGGCACATTGAAAAGGAGGAGGCGAGAATGTATCTGTGTGTCTATGTGAGTAGACTGATAGTTGGTTCTGTAGATACATGTGCATATGTTTATATAGAATAAATATAAAGATAATAAATACAAAAAAGTTAACCTCGTTGATTATAAGGGAGTAGGGAAGAAAGGTGATAGCAATTAAGGGAATTAGAAAAGATTTCAAGTAAAAGGTACTAACTGTACCTTGAAAGAGAGAGGGATTTTTAGCCTTTTTTTCTTTATCTCTTTCCCTAAAATTGATATGAGATGGAAAGGTCACTCCTCTCCACAGAATGAGCTGCAACTTTGGTATATCACTTATTAAAGTTTACCAGGACCATCCTACATCTGAGGTTACTTCCTGAAAACACTGTTGGAGCTTAGGAACATCTTTTTTGTTTGACCTCAATTCTTTGATATCTGACTTTCTGCCACTCACACTTGAGTGATCACTTGGTTGGATGAATGAAACAGGTTCTCCATAAAACTCTCTACAAAAATATCCCGAAAGATGAATTTGAATGCAGAATAGGTGGAGAGTGGATGAACATATTAGGCAAGGAGCTAGCACTCTGTACTATATTCATTCCCATTTATTCATTCATTCAGCAAACATTTATTAAATTTGCCTGTTGTGTGCCACGCAAGACACTTTATGTTGCATATTCAAATACAAAGTAACAACAACAACAACAATACAAACAGTCCTTGCCATCAAGGCTTACATTTGAGGAAACAACATCTACAAAAATAAGTAAATATAGAATGTATGCAAAGAAAATACAATTCAAGTTAGAAGGGGAAGCTCTAGCAAAGCGGGTTGGGAGATGAAGGGAAAGGACCAAATGGGCCTTATGTAGACAATAGCATGAGCTGAGGCTTGAAGGAAGGAAGCGAAGGCTTCTAAGAGGGAATCATTTTGTTCTATAGAAAGTCTTAAGGGAGTAGGGCCAAGTAATTAGAGATCACTTTTCTTCCTATATATGCATCCAGACGTTTAAAAACAGCTGAGAGGGCTCTCCTGAAAACAGTTTCTATCTCAGAGAACCAGAAGCAGGCAATGCACTAAACTTTCATTTGTAGAACACTAGATCAAGTCTAATAGTGCAAAGCAATATTCCCATTAAGAAATGTTTTGACATTTAAGTAAATGTGCGTGTTTGTGCCATTCATGGTTGTTCTGTTTGATGTATTTTGATCAATTGCTATCCTTGAGTATTGATACAATAAGGTAAATTTGTTGCAAATTACATGATTTAACATAAAAATATAAGTGCCACTTTTGAACAATCTTTCCTTCTGATGAAATAGATGAGGACATTTCACTTTGATTGTCTTCTTAGATTTCAGCCTTTTTCTTTGTTCTTCAAAAAGTTTGTGTCCTAATCCTTGTCAGTTATTGCTGTGGGTTGCAATCACTTATTATGGGTATTTCAAATTCAACCAGGGATATGTTGGACCCAGCTCAAACCAGTGCAAGAAAGCTGATTGTTAAATTTTTTGTGTGAGTGTTTACGTGGTAGATATCAACAAATGTTCAATAATATCTTGATTTGTTATTTTATTGATTTTCTAGACTTAAGAAAACAGTGCAAAATGCTAATAATGCAGATTAAATGTAAATGTACCTCATGTTATACAATGATTTTTTTTTTCTGGCAAGGTGGTTGTTAAAACATTTAGCAGCATACCTCTGGCCTCAACTTTCTAGGTATAGCAAGAAGTTTTATGTAACTTGGGATCTGAGGCTAAACTTTACTTCAGGAAAAATAAAATGTAATCCCAAACAGAAGATGCTGAGGTAGGAAAAGTGACTAGTCATCTAATTCCATATCAGAAATGGAAGGAATTAGTCATTGACTTTGTTTATATTCATGATAAGAGTATGATTTTAGTAGAGATGGTTCTTAGATGGCTATCATTACAGGGGGAATGGCAGAATCTAATTATCTTTCATACAGGCAGATCTTTCTATCATGATTTATGGGACTAGACTTCACAAGACTGGGTTTCTAAGCTGTAACTTCTTTCATAATTGATCTTATTTGAGAAGAAAATAAAATCACAATCAATTTGTTGCTTTATATTCAAAATATCATGGAACTAGACTGAAAACTCCAAACACTTCTGACTTGCTCAAAAAAGCATAATAACATACTTGATTTTGAATGTATCCAAAAAGTGCTAGCTAGATCTACTTGACAAAACAAAAAGTATACAATTCAGTTTTTTGACAGTGATCAAAAACATCATTGTGATGTCAGGAAAAAAAAAAACTTTTCTCTAGTTTAGCAAAGTTTAGGACCAGCCCTAACTTGAAAAATCATTTTTGGCATGAGTTCCAATATCTAAATAAAACGGGAAAGATGTTATTAAACTATTAATAATTATAATTATTATAAAAGTAAAAGTAGGTGAACACTTAATAACTTAAAATGTTATTTTTATGTGATTGCTCATGGCAAAAACCAAACTAGTGAATTAAAAACAAGAAGAGATAAGTAATATGGTTATATTTTTCAAGAATATGTAGCAGATATTTGAAAGGAGATCACGATAATAAATCCCTATGTTTTGCCCTGTCCTTGCTAATAAGATTGTTCTCAGTAAGGGATCACTTTTCTCTTAATATTTTTTGAACTTGAGCAAACTTAAGGTTGAATCTTATGTCACAGACGTGAATTGCTAGTATTATTATTAAAAAACAAATCACTTTATTATCACATTATTGTATTATCACATATATATGTATTATCACATATATAAAGCACATTATTATTTAGAAAAACAAATCACACTGCCTGAAAATCAAATCAAGAGAGAAGCAAAAGAAGAGGAAATAACAACAAAACCAGAAACATAAAAAGAATAATCAGAACCTAGTATACAAAGTCAAATGCTAACAAAAGTGAGAATAGAAAAGAAATGGAGAAATGTTTTCAAAAATACAAAATACCCAAGCTAAAACAGATAAAACAGTGATCTTAAATAATCAAATCTCAGAAAAAGAAGCAGAACAAATTTTAAAGGATCTGTTTAAAGCTAGGGTGTGGTGGGGTAGGTGGGCTTATGATCCTAATGGATACACAAGAGAGTTCAATCAAAATTGTAAAGAACAGTTAGTATCAGTAATACACAATTCTCAAAAGCGTAGAGGAGGAAAGGACTTTACCACACCTCTTTTGTTGGAAAAATGTGGCCCTAATACCTAAACCAAGGAAGGAGAAAGCGCAATAAGGGAATTCTAGAACAATTTCATTATTGAATATACATTCAGAAATTTTAAATTAAAAAAAAATCAAATTGTTATATTTTCCATCCAAAAGTTCCTACAACAATTTAAGCAGAAGTGTGGATTTTTCCATGAAGTTCCTACTTATTTTCACATCAAATCTTTTCAGAAAAGAAAGAGATAAAAAAAAAATCTATCCAGATAATGATTAAAGATTATAAATGAAAATGATATAATCTCCTCCCACTGTTAAAGATGATTTATCATCAGGAACTCTTCCTTCACACAGGGTCTTTCTTTAACCCAGGGTTGACCTCTTAAACAATATAAAGTACATGGCCACAAGGATTCCAGTGTTTAGACCAGTTCCTGGCATTTAGTAGTCACTTAATAAGTTTTTACTGATTGATTGATTCTTATCCTTATAAATTCTTCAAAAGAATTAAGGTGGGACTTAGTCTTGAGGCTGTGATCTAATTTCAATATGATTAAAGATATATATGCACGCCCGTGTGTATGTGTGTGTGTGTGTGTGTGTGTGTGCGCGTTTTAGAAAGCTTCCTTTGCTTTGGGAGTACATGTTCACTTTCAAAAACTTTGACAAATTAGTCATTTTATTTTTGAGTGTGGGGCTATATAGTTTACTGTACAGAGTGCAAGTTCTTAGACCAGAAGACCTGGGTTTGTGTGTACTGCCTCTGAAACTTACTACCTGGGTGACTGTAGACAAGTCCCTTAACATCCTCGGGCCTCATTGTCTTATGAACAAAATGAAGATGTTGGATTAAATGGCCTGTGAGGTCTCTTCTGTATGATATTTAATATTTGATCCCATGGAGATGACTCAGTTTGGTTGTGCAATAGGATTGTTAAAGACCTAGGGGAAAATACGAATGCTCAATCATTCAACTGTTAAATCTATGCAGAATGATCATTTTTATCATTAGAAGTAGCAGCAACGTGAGAGTTTTAAATCAAGTCCACATTGCCCCAAATGCACAGAAAAGAAGAGAAATATTAAAACTCTCAACCCATTGATTTTAAGAGGTCAACTTCTGTTGTGAATTGTAGAGCAGAACAAAACATTTGAAACATAAAGGAACTTGGGATATGGATGATGATGACTTCATATATAATTATACTTGACACATTATAATATGATAATGTTTAAATATGATAGATTAAATACCAGCTTTGTGTTGAGAGACTTACTGAGCAGATAAGGGCATGCATTAAGGAATCAAGGAAAATCAGTTAAGATCTCACCTCTACCACTTGTTTTGTTTTCCTCTCTATATGGTGGTGGTGGAGATACTCTCCTTCTTCCTGGGGACATCAGGGCAATACCTGAACCATTAAATTAAGCAAATATTTATTACTTTGGAAGGTTCCAGGCTTGGTGCTGAGGGTACAAAGATAAAACAGCACAGTCTTCAGTCTTAAGGCCCTAAAAATCTAATCAGGGAGAATAAAATACATTTGTGTGTCACATTTGTGCTACACAAATGAACAAACAAACAAACAAACAAATTAATAGCTAGCTAGAAAGATAGATAAATAGATAAATAAATAAATAAATACAAGTTTAGAAGATGCCATGAGCGGCAAAGTTAGCTAAGCAAAGATATGATATAAGAATTTAAATTGGGAGAAGTCCCTTTGTACTGGGGATCTTAGAGGTCAGGAAAGGCTTCAAATAGGTGAAAACTAATCTGGCCTTGAGGAGAAAAAGATTTCAACAGGAAGTGATGTGGAGAGAATATGTCTCAGACAAGGGAGAATTAATTGAGATCAGAGAAGAGAGGGGAAAAACAAGATTCAGGAATAGCCAGTATCCCAGTTTAGTTGGAATGTAGAATGCAAGAAGAAAAATAGGATAAAGATGAAAAGAAAGGTTGGAGCGAGGGTATCAATGCCAAGTAAAGGAGTGTGTCTATATTATCTAATGGATCTGCTGAAGGTTTTTGAAAAGGGGATGGAGGCATTGTAGAATGGGTCAACCCTTATAAATGAAATTTAATAGATATAAATCTAAGTCTTATATTTAGGCTCAAACAATCACTTTCTTAAGAACCCATTGCAGATTTATGACTAGAAAGAAGTTTGGCTGAAAAATTCCAGGACTATTAGAGGGTGCAGATTTTATATAATTTAATAGAGGAGTGGCAAACATAAACAAAGTATAAGGCAATGTTAAAGTGCATTAAGAAAGGCAGCATCCAGAGCTAGGAGGCTGTGGTGCTGGTATACTCTGCCTTGGTTGAACTATGTCTAGAGTATCATGTTCAGTTTCAAGCGTCACAATTTATGAAAGACGTTGATAAGCTATAGAGTATGCCATATGAGCATTGGTTAAGGAGCTTAGTTTTGTTCAGCCTAGAAAAGAAATTAAGGTAGACAGGATGACTGGCCTTATGTATTTGAAAGGCTATTCTATGGATAAGACATTTTCTGTTGGACCCCAATGAGCAAAACTATGAGCAATCAATAAGCTAATTTAGGTTCAAGGTAAGGAAAAAATTCCTACCAATGAAAGGTATCCAAAAGTAGAAGGGGCCATTTCAGTTGATAGTGGAACACTAAAAGTCTTCATGAATATATTATATGTTCACTTGCTGAGCATATATTGTAGAAGGTATGAGTTAGACAAGATGGTCTATGAGATCCCTACCAACTCTGAAATTCTTTGATTTTCCATATTGGAAAGATGATTTGGGGTATCTATATGAATGATGGATTAGAAGGAGAACTGGAGACAGGGAAACAAATTAGGAGGCTTTTGTAACTGTACAAACAAATAATGAGGACCTGAAATCAGATGATGGCTATGTGAATGGAGAAAAAAATAAGTTGTCACAGAAGCGGAATTGAGAGGACTTGGCTGATTGGCTCTGAGAGATAAGAAAGAAAATCCAAATATATTTAATACTTTGAGCATAAGTGATAGAAAGGATAGTGGTTTCATCAAGAGAAATAGATAAGTGGGGGGGGCAAGTTTTAGAGAAAATGCGATGAGTTCACTTTTAGGTAAATTAAATTTTAGGTATGTTAAACTTGATGTGGAACATTCAAGTGGCAATGTCTTTGCAAGTAGAAGGAAATTTAGAGCTTTCAGAAACCAAGACTGGATCCTTATATCTGAGTCTGTAGACCACATCTAGAGTATTGTGTTCTGTTATAAGCATCCTTCATAGAGATAATAATTGAAGATATGGAAGTGTATGAGATCTCCAGGAAATCAGGAACACAAAGCAAAGATGACCATGGATAGAGACTTGGAGTACATACATATGAAGTGGACAATAGGAGGAAGAGAAACAAGGAAAGAAGATTATGGAGTGTTTGGACAGTTATAAAAGATTGCAGAAAAATGGAGGAAAGTTCAAGAAAAAATTCAGGGTGCCAAAATCGATTTTAAAAGATGAAGACAGAGAAAAGGTCACTGAATTGGGCAGTTATAAGGTCACTTGATGACCCAAGAAAGAGAAGTTTCAGCAGGGAAGTAGAGATAGAAATTTGGTTGCAGGGCTTTAAAGATAAGTCAGCTGGGATGAAATGGAGACAGTGAGTATACGTTAGTGTGACAGGAAAAAAAAAATCTAGAAATCCAAGATTTGGAAGAAAATTCAGAGTAATTAAGCACAATATCTACATGAAGCGTAGATTTCTTCTGTATCATTTCTGCCAGGTGACCATCCAGGCTGGATGAAAAGATTCTCAGCAATGGGAAGAATTACCTCCCAGTCTGTCCTTTTCTATATACCTTACTTAAAACAGGGACTTAGTGAGTTCTGACTGCACGTTTTAACAGCAGTTCATCTGCTTTGCATTTTCCCAGTGTTTTGGTCCCAAGGGCAGGCCTTAACAGTACTCTCTTCCTTTTGTATTTTAGAGGCCATAATTCTACTTACTTTTGTGCTTTACCTACTTATAAAATAGATCATCCGACAGATCCTTCCACAGAATACATACTTCAATCTCTTACTTGGGTTTATATGCATTAACCGCCAATACAAAGCATATGTTTGTCTTTTTGTTTTCTTTTTAAGCTCAAAAAATTTAAGAGGCTTGGGGGAGGGGTAGGAATCAATGGAAATAGCATAACATAGAGTAGGGAGACCTAAACATTTTTATAGGCAAAGGAGAAAGTGCCATTAAATGAGGAGAAATTGAAGACCAGGGAGAGGGAGTAGTTAGGGCAAGGGTTGGGGGAGGAGGGGAAGGAATATGAGACAAGAGGGAATGAAATCAAGAGCACAGCCAGAGGAGTAATTTTGCCAGGGACAGCTAAGTGGCACAGTAGATAGAGTGACAGGCCTGGAATCAAGAAGACCTGAGTTCAAATCTGTTCTCAAATACTTAAGAGCTGTGCAGCCCTAGGCAAGTTACTTAACCTTGCTTGCCTCAGTTTCCTCATCTGTAAAATGAGCTGGAGAAGGCAGTGGCAAACCACTCCCGTATCTTTGCCAAGAAAACCCCAAAAGGGGTCACAATGAGTCAAACACAACTGAACAACAACAAAAATCTTTGGCAAAGAGGAGGTCCACCTTATCCTCCAAGATCAGCGGGAAAGAGAAAAGGATTAATGTAGATAGAGGTTTTGAAGTATGGAAGGAGAGATGAATAGCTTCATATGTTCAGTAATTTAGGAATTGATGTTTATAAAAGTGAATTGCAAAAGCAAACAAAAATTGCTCTAGCCATCATGGTCATATGTGCTCATAATCAAAGTTCCTAGGGAGACCAAGGTTGGCAAATCTCTCAAGTATGGGAGTTCTGAGCTATAGTGCACTAAGCTGATCAGGTCAAGCAAAAATATGGTGAGACCTCCCCCCAAAAAAGGGGAGGTGCCATGTTCCCTAATGAAGCGTACATCATTCCAGATCAAAAACAGAGCAGGTCAAGAAGTCCGTGCTAATTGGTAGTAGGAGTCGGCCTGTCAATAACACCCATACTTTCAGCCTGGGTAAGATAAGAAAACCTGATCTTTAACAACAAAACAAAAAAACTGCTCTAAATTCATAGTGGTAAAAAAAAAAAAAACGAGAGGAGAAATTTCATATTAGATTTGTGCACTACATATGAAGAATCGGGAAGTTCCCTATACCAATGAAATCACAAGTCTATTTCTATCCCCTAACATGTAAATGACTTTAAATGTCAAGCACAGGAGTTTGTATTTTGTCCTAGAGGTGATAATGATCCAGTGGACTTTTTTGAACAGGAGAATGACATGACCAAACCTATGCATTAGGAACATCATTCTGCCAACTCTGAAGACTGTATTATTTCAAGATACTTGAGGCAAGCAGGTGGTTATTTAGGAAGCTGTTGATGTAGTCCAGGAGAGATTATGGAAAGCACAGTGACCATTTGAGTGGAGAGAAAGGGACAGATGTGAGAAATCTTTTATCGGCAGACTGAATGAGACTTGGCAACTGATTGGATATGGGGGTTAGAAAGAGTGATGAATCAAGGATTTCTCAGAGGATGCAAAATAGTGTAACTGGAAGGATAATAATGAGCTTGAAAGAAATAGAGTGGATCAGGTATGGGGGGATCTAAGTCACAAAAAGGGCCAACCTTGGTCTCCCTAGGAACTTTGATTATGAGGGATGAATTCTGCTTTGAGCCTGTTGAGTTCAAGATGCCTAAGGGACATCTAGTTTGAAATGCCCAATAGATAGTTGATAATTCAGGACTGAAGCTCAGGAGAGAGGTTAGAGCTGGATATATAGAACCAAAGGTTATCTGCAAAGAGATGATAATTGAATCCACGGGCAGAGAAGGAGAGGGTATAGAAAGAGGTAAAAAGGACCCAGGATAAAACTTGGGTGGGGGTGGGGGTGAGGAGACACAAGACATGATTGGTGATCAACATCATTGAGCACCTATTAAGTATGAGCTATCACAATAAGCATCCATGCTTTTTATCAGCACCAAGCAAAGTGCTTTGGCACATAGGAGGCAATTAAGTACTTACAATTTACACTCCATCCCATATACTCTGAGATCCCTCTTTCCTGTGACACACACAGTAGATACAGTAGATACAGCCCATAAAATCATTACAAACAAATAGGTAAGCTACACTTTCCAGCATAGTAGAAAGAATACTGGCTCTGAAATCAGAGGATCTGGGTTCACATCTCATCTCTGATATTTACAACCTGCAGTGTGACCTTGACCAAGGCATTTAACCTCCATAGTTCTGTTTCCTCATCTGTCAAATTAAAGAGTTAGACTTGATCATGGGTTCTTAACCTTTTTGTGTATGGTGGACTCCTCTGACAATCTGGTGAAGCCTATGTATCCTTTCTTAGAATAATGTTTTTAAATGCATAGAATATAGTACATAGAATTTCAAAGGAAACCAATATACATTTCAAAAAAATAAGTAAATTCACTGAACCCAGGTTGAGAACTTTTGGAGATGGTCTCTAGGTTCCAAGTTCTAATCAATGATCATGTTAACCAACATTCTCATCACCAGATCATAGATCTAGCATTGGGAGAAAAGAACAACAAAAAAATCCCCAAACCTCAGAGGTCATTTAGCCAAACTGCTCACTTTACAAATGAGGAAACTGAGGCCCAGGAATATTAAATAACTTTCCAGAGGTTGTCGAGGTGGCAAATGTAAAGATGGTATTTGACTCTAGGTCCTTTGACTCCTGAGTCTGTGCTCTTATCAGCCTATCTGTCCACAATCATGAGATAGAAGCTTAGTGATCAAGGTAATAATTGCTATCTAAGTATCCAACTACTATACCAGAGAGCAAAAGTGCTTGACCAAACAGCTAGCTGTTGACTAAGCAAAGGCTCAAAATAAGAACTGGTTTTTTGGTCATTGTGTACATTTGCAAGAATATGTATACATATGATAAATCTGTGCATATAGCTAGATAAAAATGTAATATGGGTTGTACTTTTCACTTTGAAAAAGGTTCTCCTTTAGTCAGACTGTTCAGTGGGCTTCCTTACGGCCAAGTAATACAGTTCACCTCTATAGACTTTTAAAATACAGAAATTAGATTCAAACTAAAAAAGCCAGGCAGTTGCCTCATTACTTGTAGCCTCTGATTCATGGAAAATATAACAGTGTGAATTGCCTGAAATTGGGTCCTCTCTATGTTTTCCTGAAAAAAAAGTGACACTATCTATGCACTGTAAACTCAGACTCCAAAAAATATGAAGGTCATTCTGAAATTGAGAGAAATGGTAGTGGAGAGTAATGTCCCTGGAAACTGTGTAGCCATATTGCAACTTATCTTCAAGAAGAAGAAAGAAAAGAAATCCAGAAAAAGACATAGGAGTGGAAAGCGAGTTCTAATACGAAAGGTAAAAATAAATGAAGAAAAATAACTAGCATTTATAGAGTACTTATTGTGTGCCAGAGACCGTGCTATGCATTTCAAAATTATGATCTCATTCGACACATGTTGAAATTATAAAATGAACACGGATTATGGCTTTCTTTGGATTCACTGAAGCCAGAGAAAAAGGAAGTGTTTTGTACATTTGGCAAAAAATGCTGATTCATGCTTCTATGGAGATAACTTCTTCATATCTGACTGAATAGCAAACTTTGGCCATATCTAGCTATGGTTAGTGAAAGCTGACATAATTGAGCTATCAAGTTGCTAGAACGTTCTGTGATTCATTAAAATAGCTGGGATTTATGGGGACCTGACATTCATTTGGCTGTATGAACAAGTCACAAAAATCAAGAACAATTATTCCTGTATAGATAGAACTTCCATGTCATCAGCCATGCCCTTTATTTCAAGTTCCTTAGGGCTGCCTTAGAGTTATCTTTTCCAAACCGAGGAAAGGCGTCGTGTCATGATGAATGGAGAACTGGACTTGAGACTAGAAAGACGTGAGTTTGAATTCCAATTTGGGTACTTAGTATGACCCTGGGCAAGACTCCCTTTGGCCTCAGTGTCCTCATCTGTACAATAGAGAGGCTAGACTCAATCACCTCCAAGGTTCCTTCCAGCTGAAAATCTTTGATTTCATCATCTGTAAGCCCGTCACTGTGGTGTTTCAGTTTCAAATTGTAGCTTTCAACTAACTCTATTCTCAACCTGCCAGACACAGTCCTAGCTGCCTTACCGTCTTCACTGAAATGAATTTTTGAGCTTTTTTTGTTTTGTTTTAATTTTCTTTTAGCTAAAAGATCCAAAAATGCTGTCCAAATACACAGTTTTTCCTTGTGCAACAAAGTGAGCTAGGTTGGAGAGTCAGATTCTGCTACTTTCTACCTCAATTATATGAAAATCCCCCGTATGCAGAGTGTAAAATCTCCTAAGTATTTGTATTAAGAGTAATGCATGTTGCTTAGGCTGTTAAAGAAATATTGATTTCTGACCCTTAACTGGAATACTTAGCTTTCCTTTTTCGTCTTTTTGCATAAATTGTGTATATTGTGTTCCCCTCAGGGAGGACTTAAAAGCATTTTGTGTTATGAAGGCTCCATTCTAGAATCTTATTCCTTTTGAGATGAATAAATGGAAGTCTTGCTATCACTGGAACAAGCCTTTTTTTTTTTTTTTTTTTTTTTTTTTTTTACCCCTTTCTGTATAACAAGGATCACAAGTTACCACAGGGCTGAATTTGACCCCAACTGCTCAACTTCTGCCGAAGTTCCAAAGCCACTTTCTTTTAGGGCCGAAATTGAGCTTCTCCCTTTTCACTGATGAGGAGCTTTGGCACGAACACAATTTAATTTGTGCTACATGTCAACAGTTTGATTTTTAATTATTTCGGTAGTTCTGTGTGAGCTTTAACCTTTCTCAGAGAGAAATGTAGTCACAAGCAGTGGATTAGAAGTCAGTTTACCTTAAAGGTACTTCGGACCTGCCTCTGAGGTATTAGATTTGAATGGGTTTTCCATGAAACATTTAAATACACTATAACAAATACCATATAGTCAAATAGGATTTCATTTTTCTGGCAGTTCCTCTCCTTTCCTCCCCTTTCCCCCAAACACACACATACCTTGTTTCTAGCTTGAGGCTATCAAATTGACCTACGTTTCTCCTTTAGTCTGTTTGTTTGTTTTTTTCAATCATCTTCCTCGTGGGAAGTTTGAATTTCCCCCCTCCCCCATTTTTGAATGAATTAAAGAGAAAACTGAGAGGTTTTTCAATGTCTGTCTATTTATCTATAGATAGAGAAACTGCTGTTAGAAGGATTTCATATTACTAATTAATTTAATTGCACATACTGTAGTCTGTGTTAACACGTTTTCTATTATTTCCTTTAATGTGATACAAGGCCCTCCCACAGCCACCTTACCTTAGAGACTTAATTGCTCTGCTCGAAGCCTCAGCTCATGTTTGATTTATCTGATTTCTTTGTATAAAGATTCTCTAGTTTACAATGTGTATACAAATCATTAAATTGGTGTTGATGTTTATCCAGTGAACTTGCCAATTGGTTACAGCAGGCATCCCTTTATGAATTTATGACTAGGCAATAAAGACAAATGTCAGGAGCCCCTTGTCTGTATTTGGATTACTTTCCCCTAGCATGGCCAGGAAAACAATATGGATGCTTCCATGGGTTTATATAGTGCACTGGAATATCAAAGGCCTAATCTTGAAATCCTGGGCCTTCTCTAAATTCCTAAAATGACAGAATGTACTGGTGAGGCAAGGAGGATTGGGGGCTGGGGAAAGTATCTGTATATGAGCCTTTTTGTGGCTTAAGGAGACATCATTGTTAGTTGGGAGAATTTTAATCAAGTAATTACTACTGGTATACACTTCTAGATATTTTCAGTTCGGGATACAGTCAACGAACACATGAAATACTTGAAGTAAAGTAGGACTACATTTCCAGCTTTTTGAACAATCCTTAAAAGGGCTGCATAATATTTTAAAGCATTCTGTTTCAATGACCTAAAACTTACATTTATTTGTCAGGAATAATAATAGCAGCTAGCAGTTCTATAGCACTTAAAGGTTTGAAAAGAGTTTTATATGCACTAGCCTATTCTGATCCTCATAACAACCTTGCAGAACCGGTGCCTTTATAACCCCCATTTTACAGATAAGGAGACTAAGACGAAGAGAAGTTGTCATTTTCACAGAATCACATTTTCCTAACTCCAGGTCTGACATTCCATCCACTGAACTGCCTAGCACCATAAAGAATTTTTTTTAATTGTGGATGTGAGTTCTTCACTCATATTCAGGAGAATACAACTAGTTCTTTTATGTATTGATGACACAAAATATGCTAATTTAGTCTTAATGATGTTTTGTATTTTCATGCTCAAAAACCCTTTAGACTTCAGTACTACTTAATAGTATTTGAAATTAAGATTCAGAAAATGTTCTTTTTTTGCCTTTTTGAAGGAGGGAAGGTAGGGCAGTTGGGGTTAAGTGACTTGCCCAAGGTCACGTGGCTAGTTTTTGCATTAAGTGTCTGAGATAAGATTTGAACTCAGGTCCTCCTGACTCTAGGGCCAGTGCTCTATTCACTGTACCACCTAGCCACCCCAAGAAATTGTTCTTAATCAAAGGAATGTTATGTACAATAATTATTAAAATTTCTTCATATATTTAATATGAATTCCCCAAGAGAGAAAATTACTTGACTTGGAGGGAGAAGTTTTCACATTATACAAATAACCAATATAGTCTCAGAATTAAAGGAAAACATTAAAACTTAGAAGACAAAAATAACAGAATTAAGATAAGAAAATTACATCTTTAAGTTGAAATGGTAGATGGGGTATATCAGAATGAAAAGAAGGAAGCAAGACATTCCAAATGAGATAACTCTGGATTATCAAAGGCTTTGTGAGTAGAATGCAAATTATGCTGGGTTCAACCAAAATGAAAAAGATTGGGCCCACCTTCATGATATTTTCTTAAGAAGATCTTGGCTTAGTTCAAGAAGCCTTATCACCAAAAGACTGGAGCTTGGATGTTTGGTCATAGCAATTCCCACAACCTACGATATCAGAAGGTTATGATCTCTTTCAGTGGAGAGAGAACCTGTGTGTACTAACTGCATCACACATTTTAAAAAAATACTGAAGTAATGACAAGATAGAGGAAAGTTGGTGTCTCTTTCACTTTATAAACACGTCTTCTACCATTTCTATCCCTACTACACATACCCAGATTAAAATTCACCTTCTTTTTCTTCTCTATATGCAAGAGAAAAAAAAAAGATAGAGACTAATGAATTTAAATCTCGCAAGAGTAAGGAAATTGAAAAAGATACAGCATAATTTGCAGCTAGAAAAACTGAAGGCTGATGAAGGCTTCAGGTACCTGCTATGAATCAGGCTTGTCTTGGTAGCAAATGTCATGCAACTCTTCTAATTGTGACTTTTGCCCCTCAGGTAATTACGTTGACATATGTGTAAAACATGGATAAAAAAAAGTTTAACAAGAATTATGAATGGAACAAACATAATTCGATAATTAATCCAGTAATTTGTGACCATAATTTATGGTCAAAATAATTTCATAAAAATGTTTACATTAAGTAATATGACATCCTTAAAACTAATCCCATGCCATTTTCCCCATTCCAACTCATAAGTATTTTTAAAGGTAAACCTCATATGTGTGTTGTATGTGTGTGTACATTTAATGTACAATAAAAGCAAAAATATAAGTTTCTTTTTTCTGTCATACCAGTAAATAGTGTCCTAGAAGAGCTAATTCACCTCATGTGGGCGAACCATTTACTCTTGCAGAGTAGGTTGCTTACTGTAGTATCAGACTCTCTCAGAATGAATTACTAACCCCAGTGTCCTGGCTAAACTCCCATTTGGATAGCATAGAGACTGAGCAAAACCTGGAATCTATCGAAGCAGCCTAGTTGGCGGTCTGCATGTGAATTTTGATACAATAAGTTTCTCTAGAGATTTATGTGTATGCATATATGCCAAATTTTCATGAGCCTACTTTTATTTTATTTTTTATGGTTTTCTTCCTTCATGAGATTTAACCTGTACTTCTTTACCAGCTTCTTTACATCCCAAGTCCCTGAATTTCCCACCTTCGTATTTAACTGCAACTTTCAGATTTCTGTTCTTATCTGGCACCTTCCTCCCCTAACACCTTGCCCTTTACCTGTGTGGCTCTCATCAACAATGCTTTTTTTGTTTCACAACATGATTCATATACCTCTTTGTGTCTCACATTTAGTTTTATCCTCTCGCGATATCCCTTATGGGAAGCCAGGAAGGGGTACCCAAAAGGGGTAGATGTCAGAAGCAAAATCATTCAAAAGTAAATTTGGCCAAATACGGAAGAGGCAGAATGCTGTAGTGAAACAGAGATCTGAATTTGGAGTCAGAAGATTCAGGTTCAAATGTGACTTCTACTGTCTGAGTAACCTTAGGCAAGTCACTTCTAGTTTGCCTGGACCTCACTTTCCTCACTTGTAAAAGAGGGCTAGTTAGATCATCTCCAAAGTCTCTTCTAGCTCCAAGTTTGTCCAATAAAATAAGTGGGAACTGAGAGGGTCCTGTTAGGTCGAGAGCCATGCCTCGAGGATAAAAAAAAGAGGAAGAGGAAAGTCCTACTCTCAGGTAAAAGCTCAGTTAACCCAGGTCTGAGGCCAGTTTTCATCAAAATCTGTCAATCCAGAAATCTCATCAGTCAGGCAAATTCTTTTCTTTTTCTTTTTTTTTTAAATTAAATTAATTTATTAATTTATTTATTTATTTGCTTTTAGTTTACAGTATTCAGTTCCAGAAGCTTTTATGTTCCTAATTTTCTCCTCCTCCCTCTCCTCTAACCTCTTACCCCCCTCCTCCATTGAGGCATGAAATCTGATATAGGCTCTACAAGTTGTAAAGAAGGATTATAACCAATGGAATGAACAATGAGAAAAGAACAAATTAAAACAAAAAAGAGAGAGAGCAAGTAGTTTGCTTCAATCTGCGTTCAGACTATATAAATCTCTATGTGGATAGCCTTTTCCATCATGATCAACTCCTCTGGAGTTGTCTTATAACCTTGCATTGCTGAGAAGAGTCCATTCTATCAAAGTTGGTCATTACACATATGTGCCTGTAATTGTGTATAGATTTCTCCTGGTTCTGCTCTTCTCACTCAGCATCAGTTTGTATAAGCCTCTCCAGTTTATTATGAAGTCCATCTGCTCCTTACTTCTTATAACACAATAATATTCCATTATGTTCATATACCACAACTCATTTAGCCATTCCCTAATTGATAGGCACCTCTTTTATTTCCAATTATTTGCCACCACAGAAAGAGCTGCTATAAATATTTTTGTACATATGGGTCCTTTTCCCACTTGTATGATCTCTTTTAGATACAGTCCTAGAAGTGGTATTGCTGGGTCAAAGGGTATGCACATTTTTGTAGCCCTTTGGGCATAGTTCCAAATTGCTCTCCAGAACAGTTGGATCAGTTCACAACTCCACCAACAATGCGTTAGTGTTCCTATTTTCCCACATCTTTCCCAAAATTTATCATTTTCCTGTTTTGTCATCTTAGTCAATCTGACTGGTGAGATGTGGTACCTCAGAGTTGTTTTGATTTGCATTTCTCGAATCAATAGTAATCTAGAGCATTTTTACATATGATTATAGATATTTTTAATGTCTTCCTCTGAAAACTACCTGTTCATATCCTTTGACCATTTATCAGTTGGGGAATGACTTGTATTCTTATATATTTGACACAATTCTCTGTATATTTTAAAAATGAGGCCTTTATCTGAGATACTGGTTGTAAAAATTCATTCCCAATTCTCCATTTCACTCCTAATCTTGGTTACATTGACTTTGTTTGTGCAAAACTTTTCAATTTAATGTAATCAAAATTATCCATTTTACATTTCATAATACTATCTTTTATTTGGTCATAAATTCTTCCCTTCTCCATAAATCTGACTGATAAACTATTGTTTGCTCTCCCAGATTGCTTACAGTATCAGCCTTTATATCTAGATTGTGAACCCATTTAGACTTCATTTTGGTATTGGTCTATGCCCAGTTTCTGCTGTACTATTTTCCAATTTTCTCTGCACTTTTTGTCAAATAGTGAATTCTTATCCCAGAAGCTGGAGTCTTTGAGTTTATCAAACAGTAGATGATTATAGTCATTGACTTCTGTGTCTCATGTACCTAATCTATTCCACTGATCCACTACTCTGTTCCTCAGTCAGTGCCAAGTAGTGTTGATGACTGCCATTTTATAATATAGTTTAAAATGTGGCATGGCTCCTTTTATTTTTCTACAGATAAATTAATGCAGCTACTATCTAGTAGTAAATGCTCTTCTAGAAATATAAATACAGACATATCCTCTTTATGCCAACTTTAAATGGTCTGTCACTGACTTGCAAAAAAAACTGGGTAAAAAAGGAATTTCAGAGTATGCTAGGTGAGCAACTCTGCAGAGTACACAGTCTTGTGTGGATTTCGCAGCTGTGGAATTGTAGAGTTCTAGATCTGAAATGAACTTTTTTTTTTAGCAAGCTGAGAAAGGCTGTTGATCACCAGCATCAGAAAAGTCTCTGACATTGGCAAATACAGGTCCAGGACAACTTCCTCTAATCAAAGAGGAGGGCCACAAGTGCTGTTGAGATTGTTGCCTGCTTTGACTCCTTTGTGGCTACTTTCCCCCTGCCCTGTAATTTTGCTTTTATTCAGTCTTTCCTTGATGAAAGTTAGCTCCCCTGTCTGTTAGGTCATGGTGAATATAACTTACTGCATATGAACTAGCTTATTTCCTATCTGTGTTCATGCTTGTTTGAGTTTCAGACTCCCAAGTCTGTTCGCTCTTGTTCACTACAATTAATTCATGTCAACAAGAGAAGGAACCTGAGCAAAACTAATGAAATGGGAAATTCTTTCTTACTAGATACAACGAACAATTCTTACTAAGTACTGTATGTATTTGGTCCTTTGATGGGGAACAAAATAATAATTCAGGTCAAAGGGGATTTATTGAGCACCTGCTGTGTGTTGGATACAAAGAAAGGCAAAGAAATAGTCACTTCTCTTAAGTAACTCACAACCTAATGGGCCAGAGGCCATCTAGATGGGTCTTACATATTACTGGGTGTGTATTTTAATATTATAATTATCCCAACTACTAATAAAATGATAAAGAATACCCATCCCCATCCCAAAACTATCCCGTGACTTTTTATTCTCTATCTGAGCTCTTCATTAATAGTCACAAGCAATTTTTCTTGACTTTTGAATCCATATTACATAATACTAAATTACAGAGTTTAGAGGAGATGAAAAAAAGGAATGTATTCCATTAAGCTATCATCACATCTTCCTAAAATAGAACTAAAAAGGGCAAATATCATGGAAATGTATCACAGTATCTATTTAACTTGGAGCCATCATTACAATACTTAAGTCTGGTTGGATGGTATTAATATATCCATTCTTTCTTGGATTTGGGTATTTTTTAGGTCAAATTTGTATCTGCCTTGATGAGTTTCTACTGTAACTTTTCCTCTGAGGTTTCCTCATCTGTAAAATGGGAAAATTAGATTAAGTACCTCTAAGGTCTCTTCCAGCTCTAAACATGCAATCTTGTAAGCATAAGTTTTGATGTACTGAGTCTAAAGAATAAAAGTAGTATTAAATAAATAGTAGTATTAAATAAAAAGTGGTATTAAAATAGCAAGATAATTAATTGGTAGGAAATTGCATGACAAGTACAGGAAGGCATTCAAGATTTAAGACAACATGACCATCTCACTTGTCTTCCCTCCATCTTCATTTCTCCAACTTTAAAAGAGGGAAACAAACCAATGCAACTCATAGAAGCTCCAAACTCTATCTCTTAAAGAACTGTTTGGAGATTCCTGCATAGACTGTGCTATAGATGAAAGCTGTTTGTGAATTCACAGGCTAGATCTCTTTGTACACATTCTATTTCTTGCAGTGTTTTCAAATGCATATCTCACGATTTGGGACAGCTAGGTGACACAGTGTATAGAGCACCAGCCCTGGAGTCAGGAGAACCAGAGTTCAAATTCAAACTCAATAGACACTTAACACTTACTAGCTGTGTGACCTTGGGCGAGTTACTTAACCCTGATTACCTTGTCTTCCTCCCTCAAAAAAAAAACCCAAAAAACAAGTATCTCAGAACCCTACCTGAGATCTGATGACATCATAACATATATGTTTCCTGACTTAACCTAGTCTTTTCAACCTAGATCTACACTTCTAAGACAAATGCCTTTATGCTATCGAATGGGATCATACCATACCATTGATTTAGTTTGGCAGGCACATACCCTTGACTAGTCTAGAGTGGGTCCAACAGAGTTATAGAGTCCTGAGGTTTTGCTGCCTCTTAGTCTATCTGGTTCTAGAAGTGCCTTATGAAGTACAAGGCCTATAGCAGTTATAACTGAAGATGATGTCATACCCCCCAATGGGAAAAACAATCACAAAACAAGAACAAATGCAGCATACCAAGGGTTCCTGAAGAAGCAGCTAAATAGAAGGCCTTCAATCAATCAGTGATAGAGAGAGTTTTCATCTTTACTGCTGCTTTCCATTAGGCAATGATGAAGATCTCAAAGGATCATAGGAAGCTAGAACTGTATACTTAGAGATGGAATGAACCTCAGAGAGCATCTCATTTTGCAAATGAGGAGGGAGAGGTCCAGAGAGGAGGGGCATTTCTTTTCCAGGGCTTCCTTGATGTATCTGGGATGAGAAGATCTCTATGATTCAGGCTGAGGTAACACATGGCATAAACAACTGATTTGAAATTTAAGGATGGGCCCACTTGAGCGTGTCAAAAAGGCATAATTTGCTTTAAGAAAACCTCATATATTAAAATCTAGCTTAACACGCAAGATAAATTAGAGTTGATTATACTCCCTTGTAGCACACAAAAATTCAACACACCAAAATGCCAGACTAATTGTTTCCATGTTTTATAAGGTCAGTGTGAAAGAGGGAAAAAATGTCCTTACTAGGTATACATATGTTATAAGGGTATTTTCCCTTGGAGTTACTCCAGACCAATTCAAGATTAATTAGATGTTTAGACTAGTAGATGTTGAAGATTGTTTATGAAAAAATGTCTCATGCATCTCTCCTGAACATCCTGTTATGTCCTATAGCATATGAAGTTCTATAACTTGACTCCTGAACTTGAGGGGAAAAAAAATTCCCTTTTCTAGTTTCTGCCAGATCTAACTTAAAACAAGGTGGCTGCTGAGTGCTACCTGGAACTACCCAAGGGGAAGCAGATTCTCAATGCATCCTTCAAGCATTTAGGTTTAACCCTGTAGGTGCTTAGAGTTGAGAACTGGATTGTGAATTTTTATTCAGGGAATTGGGTTTAGTGAAAATGATTCTTCAGAAGACTGGATGACAGGGTACTGGGAGGTGGCTCTACCACTTTTCCAACCTCAGGGACAATCCTTCCTCCAATATCCCTTCTGGTCAGATGGGCATGGTTCTAGAGGCATTGGTTGCTGGGGCTTCCTCTGGGGGGGTGCCCTGGAGGGGCACTCCTTAAAAAAAAAAAAAAAAAAAATCTAATGCTAATTGAGGCACTCCACACTAATTGTCAATGTTCATTGCCTCCATTCAATTTTAAAGATGATTCTGCATATTTTGAAATATTATATAGTTAAATATGTGACAGTAAAATTGTATATATTCATATACATAAACATTTTTATTTTGATTATCACACCTTTATTGTATTGCTTTTTTCATGTATTTCTTTTAAAATGAATATGAGTCAAGGAAAAGGGAAAGAATGAAGGAAAAAATATGCAGCCTGCATTTATCCATCTAAAATAATATGCATTCTATTGACATCATATAACTAAATTATTGAATGCATGACTTACATTTCTGTAAGCGTAATTACATGTGTACAATTTTTAAAAGATTAAAGCTGAATTCACACACACACACAAAAGAAAATGATTCTTCAGTTCAGCTATTTCTACGAGCATTTATTACATGCATACTATGTGCTAGGCATTGTGCAAAATGCACCTCTCCTTCCAAATATCCTCTTACTCAGATACTCTAACATATAGCATAACCTACACAGTCAGGCTGTGTATATAAGAATAATGGAATATGAATAATGATTCTTATTCCAGAGAATATTCAAATTCAATCTGGATTGTTCAGCGGAGAGTAAAGTGACTGCCTTTAAACAAAATAAGACCATAAGATGTTAAGCGAACTAAACAAATTACTGATATCTTTTTAAACTACACAATAAGAAAAGTCCTTTCAGCCGAGATTGGATTATAAAGCATCTCTCATCTACTGTCTCAAACTTATAAAAAAATCATAATATATCTCAAAGATAGTATAGTCAAAGGGCCTAAAAATCTGTCTGTTTGAAGCCTGAACAAGAATATTAAGAAATACAGCAATCTTCTAAAAATCAGGGTTCTAGCCTGTTATATTGTATTGTAGTTCATGTTAATTCACCCTACAAAGATGCCTAACTTAAAATCAGGAAGTCATTTAGGACCCAAAAGTACCCTGTTGTGAAAGCATCACCGGAGAGACAGATTTGGTTTATAGTTTATGACTAGAAAAGTAAATTTCAATTTCCAAATTTGGAAAATATGATTATTTGGGGATATTTGAGAGAATTTGATGTTTCATTGGCCAAAGTTAGAAGACATTCAAACTTTACTTCTTCAATATTTGTTTTAGAGGAGACTAATCATTCTCTTAGAATTAATCAAGAAGGGTTACCCTCCAACAACTAAAGAGTTATATCTACTGCCAAAATCAGAGTCAAACTGAGCTTCCTCTGCTCAGGAGCATACGTAGCATGGCTGGGAATACCAGTAGAGCATACACAGGGCAGATTTCTGTAGATGGGAATGACATAGGTACATTTAATCTGTGAAACATTTATGCATGCCAAGAATACAGTCATTTGTTTCCAAAATCATGGAAGCCACAACAATAAACCAATAAGCATTATTATTATACATTTGCCATGTACTCAGGCATTGGTCTAAGTGCAGGGGATATACATACAAACAAAAAGAATATCCCTGCCCTCAAGGAACTTACATTCAAATGAGGGGAAAGCAATAAATTTTTGGTGGCTTGATGGCAAATTTGGAGAGTCAGAAGCAGAGCTGGGAGAAGCTGACTTGGGCTCTTCTTCAAAATGGAAATTCTAGGAGGAATTCACCAATGGAAGGAGGGGAGCCAAAGGGGAAGAGAAGTGTTCCAGGATAAATAAGAAGGCCATGGTACTGGAGGGTAGAGTTAACAAATTCTAATAGATGAGGTGAAAGGAGTAATTTTTTTATGAATTCATTTTACTTAACAGATTAAAAAGTTTTCCCAGTATAATTTGCCTCACATGCTACACATATGAATGAGAACCTTGGAGGTATGCATCGTCATTGTTCCTTTTATCACAAGTCAAATGAGATGTAGGTTTCATAAGGAAGAAAAAATTTAAAGAGTATCATCTGCATTAGTCAGCATATTTACCCATCCTAGAGATTATACATCTTTCAATTCTTTCTGACTTTTCAAAATGAATAAGGAGATATCCTAGAGACCAAACCTTTCATATAATATAAATGTTTATCATCAGCTTATCCCCTTTCAGTATTGTCCCGAATATTTTTGGTTTTCTTTGTTGATGGTACAGGTTTTAGCATACAAGAAGGTGAAGATTTACTCAGCATAGCATTTATAGTATCGAGATATGGGGACACAAATGTCAAAGAATTAGTTGTCCTGCCTTATGAAAGTAATGGATGCCCTAACACCTCATGTACAAGTGTCATTTTGTCCTGAGGGACTAGAGGACAAGGAGCCTTAAATCACAATAATACCATTTTTTAAAAATTGTTGCTTGTTTTATCATTTGAAATAGAACAGATAAACGGGTACTTTGTATTTAGTAAGCAGGATGAGCTCTAACTTTGGGATATTTAAGGAAGTATTTAGAAAATACACTCTCTGTGTCATTCCCTCTGGTTCCAGTATAAATTGGCGCTTGAGACAGGGAAGTGACACTTTGTATGGACTGTTGTACTTGGGATCTTTTATTCACTTAAAATTGCTGTGTGCTCTAAAAGCATGCTTACTCAGGGGTCTGGTGGTAGTCACAAGCTCTATGTCACTTTGATTCTGTTTAATCATTATATACGAGTTAGACTGAGAAAAAAAAAGGGAAGACAGATTGATAAGCTAAACAAAGCTAAGCCACCTGCATTTATGACTCAGTTAAAGTAATTTCTTATCAAATTCTCAATTGTTGAATTATTCATTTGATGAATGTGTAATTTAGGTAAAGAAAGGGTTCTAATAATTTAGTGGACAGAATGGTAGATGATCTTTCTAATGGTAGATCATCTTCTAATACCATTTAATTCCTCAAATGCTAATTATATTTTCCAAAAGTATTTTGGGATAATTTGCATACTAAAGTCAACATATCCAGAATATGTGGCTGATATTAATCAGCACGAGTCAAGTTTTATGAGGCCTTTCATTTGAGTATACATGAGAGCAGGCATGTTGTATATGTGGTTCACTCAAAGGCAGGGAAAGAGCTTTGTCTGGAGGTTGGAACAAGAATCTGCAAAAAAGAGTTTTTTAAGTTATGTCTTTAGAACTTCTCTGGGCTTTACTTTGTCTGTCTGTGGAATGGAAGCCATGACAGTTGTATACCATGGTAGTCATGCTACTTATCAGAGTGAACATGACTCATAGTTTGCAAAGTTCTCTGTAACCCTGATGAAAGATACACTTCCTGTGAAGATCCTGTCTTCTGTCCATTTCAAAAAGTTAACCATTTACAACCACTTTATCTTGACTCGTAGAACTTTTTCAGCTTATGTTTGAGTCAGTTCTCTTATCCTGTACTTCTAGATGAGCAAAGCAGATAATATCCATAACATGTCCATTGCTTACCCTAGAGATAATACCCTCTTTAAAAGATAACCCAGAATTTCATTAAATACTATCTCTTTAAATCCATGTTAGCTTTCCCTTGTCAAATAGACTTTGAGTGTGTTTGTGAGCAAAGACAAAATTGTTGCCAACAATTTCCATAAAGCGATATTGAACTAACCACTCTGGCTTTGTTTATGGTATTTTGTCATTCTGTTAATAATAGCTTAATATTTACCACATTTCCTTTCTCCTGCCTTTTTCATGGCATTAAAGAAATGCTGTCATGAGCTAATTATTAATCCTCGGATCCAGTCTTATGTGATGTTGCATCTAGCTCTATTGAGCAAGGTTGTTGTCATACATGAAATATTAATATCTCCGTTGTCTAAGACATATACTTTCCTAGCACTTATGCATATTTTTTGTTTTAAGCAACTACTTATCATTATACTCAATTTAACATGTCTGTTGGCCTTTTTTTTAAAATATAGACTATGCTTTTATCACCCATATTTTGTGCTGTCAACTACAGTATGAGAACATACATTTTTAAAGAAAAAGTTTTGTATTTTGTTTAGTTATGAACAGATTTTTCATTTTGGAGGAATTTGATGTGGAGTAAAGATTTATATTAGGTCCTTCTTTGAATGTTTCTCTTTTTTTATTTCCCCTCTTCCAAATGACTTTCACATCTCCTTCCCAGGCAAATTTTCCCTTGCCTTGTTGTTCACATTTTCAACAAAGTAACTTTTAGAATAGGCGTGGTCAACTTTTGTGGCTAGATTCTAAGATTGTATGAATATTTGAACACCCTGAAATTTTCTGTCTAGGTTTCATTTCTTATCCACTTTTATTGTCAAAATTCTGGGTGATCTTAGACATTTCTGGGATTGTCTCTACTCTAGGATAAGATTCTACAATAGAAAGATGTTCTGGGCAAAATAATAGAGAAAAGATAACGAACTCTTTAGAGGAGGGCTATACTTCTTAGGTATTTGCATGCTTATATGTGAGTGTGTGTGTGTGTGTGTTTAAATTTGGTGGATCTTTGGTATTAGTGACCTAAAAGTTCAGATTTTCTTGATTTCTCATGGTCTAGTTACATGTTATTATTGTGATCTCTTTTGGAGACTCACTTCCTGCTCCATTTTGAGCACAAATCTGAAGTGATGATTGCTTTTTGGTATACTTAGGGAGAGTTTCTCAACATCAACTACTCCTCCCTTCTCCTGGTTTTCATTATCCATGCCCAGTCTTAGAAATACAGAGGTATTATTTATGCTAGAGAGGAGTATGGTATAATGTTAGTGTTCTTATCTTTTCTTTGCTTACATTATTATGATATATATGTATATATAAGTATATATACATATACATACATATATACACACACATATATTTATATAGAGAGTGAGATATGTATATATAATATACATGTGTTTATAAATCTAGATTCACATGCTTGTATATGTATATACATGCATCTATATGTATATATAAAATGCACTGTAATAATTTCCAGAGTGTGTTTTGACCAGATAGTTCTTACAGCTAGCTGGGACATACTGGCTTCCAGAAAGCCAAATTTCCTGTTGTTTCTCTTATTGACAACTGGTATATCAGTGGATTAGCTTAGGGAAAGGATTGGTGCACACCTAAAAGAAAATCAGTGAATAAATATATAGTTATCTTTAGAATGTACAATTGGTTTTTTGATTCATAATTTGATTCTTTAATTTCAGTCTACCTTTTGAGAGAGAGGCAATTATATGGGGGGTATTATTTAGAGGCAAATATATATATATATACACACCTATATCTGGGTGTATACATGTAATAATAAAGCTTTACTCCCTTCTTGAAGCCTCAGGTATCAAATTAGGTAAAGTATAAGAAAGAATTTGTAAACTATAAAATAACATATTATTATTTAGGAGAAAAACATATTAGATACCTATTTTTATATCTAATTATACTTGCTGTTCTCAAGGAAACACCAGGAGAGGCTGCGTATTTCAATGGAAAGAACACTGACTAGAATTCCAGGGTTCCCATTCCACCCTTGAAATTCCCTTTGTGATCATAAGCAAGTCACTCTACTTCATGGGTCTCAGATTCCTCACCTCTAAAATGAGGAGATTGGATCAGATGGCCTTTAAGGTCTCCTCCCAGTCTAAATTTATGATCTTCTAAATAATACTTTAATAGTTCCAGCTTTTTTGGACATTCATTGATCTGCTTCTTTACCTAGGTATATATATATGTGTGTGTGTGTGTGTGTGTGTGTGTGTGTGTGTGTATATATATGATTCAGAATTCTAACTTGCTTCCCCAAGAGACCTAAGGGGTTCAAATTATTAAGTAATATATTTTAAGTGTCAAGGACACAGAATATTTTGGGACACCTTATACTTCCTCAAAAATTTGTGATGTTGGTTGTTATTGTTTCACCATCATAAGGAATAGGGATAGGAATGGGATCTGTGACTTCATTGGTTGAGGGAATTTCCAGGAAAGAACACCTTCTCTGCAGTCTTTTAGAGTACTGAGATTTTGTGGCCTGTCCAGGGTCATACAGCCATAATATGTCAGAGGAAGGACTTGAACACAGGTGGTTTTCCTTGCTCCAAGGTTAGCAATTTGCCCACTTATACCATACTGATTTTAAGTCTTATATATTCTTCCCTAAATTAAATTACATCTAGGTTCTAAGAATGTCATAACCACAAGAAAAAGCAGTGTTTTAAAAGATGAGATATGGAAAGACCTTGAATCAAAACACCAGGTCTGGAGTCAGAAAGACCTGAGTTCAGATGTGGCCTCAGACACTTACTAGCTGTGTGAACCCAGACAAGTCACTTAACTCACTTGGCCTTAGTTTCTTCAAACTCTAGAATGAGCTGGAGAAGGAAATGACAAACCACTCCTGTATCTTTGCCAGGAAAACCCCAAATGGGATCATGAGAGTCAGACTCTACTGAAGCAACTGAACAACAAAAAGAACATTTTATCAATGTGCTTTTTAACAATGAAGAATGTCTTTATTTCAATTTTAAAAAAACCTAACTGACCCAAATGTACTTTGGAGCTAATCCAGAGACATGTTCATTGAGAGAAATAAACACCAAAGTGAATTCTTTGGGGGAAAAAACTTTCTGAGTTTAGAACTGAGTTTCTATTTAAAAAAAAAAAAATATATATATATATATATATATAAATTGTCTTATAACGTAGACATCTGAAATGTTTGTTAAATAAGTCAGGTCCTTATTTATGACTTGTGTGGCTCATTTACCAAGATCGGACATTAGCCATGCAGGTGATGTAATATGCATGATCAGTCTGTCTGTGTAAGCATCCTTGTTGTTGTTAGATGGTTTCCAACTCTTTGTGACTTTTCTTGGCAAAGACATTGGAGTGGTTGGCTCTTTCCTTGTCCAGCTCATTTTACAGCTGAGGAGCTGAAGTAAACAGAGTTAAGTGACTTGCCCAGGGTTAAACAGCTACGAAATGCCTTAGGGCAGATTTGAACTCAGGAAGATGAGGCTTCCTGATTTCAGGCCAGACTTTGTAATATTTGTACTTTCTAGCTGTCCATTGCACACATCCTAAAATAACTTTTTCTACTTCTCAAAATTCCATTTCTTTCCATTTTTTAAAAAGTGTACTGATTCATGGAACTTTTCTCTAAAGCAGGAATTCTTAACCTTTTTGTGTGTCATGAATGCCTTTGGCAGCCTGAAAAAGTCTATGGGCCACTTCACAGAATAATGGTTTTAAATACACAAAATAAAATACATGGGATTACAAAGGAAGCAAATTATAATTATATTAAAATGGTTATCTTTTTTTTTTAAGTTCGCAAACCCCAGCTTAAGATCTCATACTGTAAAGGGTGTTTGCTAGCAGAATAACAATTTTTCACTATCAAAATTCTGACCTTTGTCTGCAAAGCTTTTCCTCAAATGCCTTTCAGGGAATGAGGAGGTAGGAGGAGTGTTAACAATATTCCAGCCTCACACTATTCAAATCACCTTAACCTCATCATTGCCATCTCTAGAAATTGTGCCTGTCACATTAGAATATTCATCCAGAAGCAACTTTTCTCTGCCTAGCTCTAAGAATCATCCCTTCTTGCTCCCCCTGTTTTGTTGTTTCTTTTTTGGCTTTTGTTTCTGTCTTTAACTTTGCTTTCCAGAAACTCCTCTTTGGTTTTGCTTTTTTATTCATGTCTTGATAATACAGCAGCATCATACCAGTGCTTACAAATTCAGGGTCGTAATCCAGCAGGCTTATTCTAGATGCCTGTGGCATTTCTGCAGAAGGCATTAAGCTTTTCTCTTTGCTCTCCTTAACTATGCCTCCTCACTATGGCCCAAAGTATTAACCAGACATGATAATCTCTTAAAATCTAGCTATCATTATAATCCTTCAAACCTAGTCTGAAGGGGAAAGAAAAGGAACGTGATTATTATTGTTGGAACAATTTATTTCCATGTGATTTCCAGCAGAGATGAATTACCCAAAAGACTACATTTTCATTCTCCCAACTGATATACATTTGACATTACAAAAATTTCATTCTTCATTTAAATCTAAAATGTGCCTTTATGGCACAACTATCTAGGTGAACAATGATTATTTTAGTCAGTGGCTCAGGTTGTATTCAAATATTTTGATGCTTAGGATTTCTAAGATGAACTTCCTAGAGGTAGCACTTTTGAGCTTAAAGTATATTTGCAGAACCATAGGATCATGGAGGTAGGACCAAAAGAAACCTAGTTCAAACCCCCTCAATTTATAGATGGGAAACTGACTTCCAGGGACATTAAATGACTTGTTCAGGGTCACACAGGCAGTAAGAAAAAAAATGTTCTAAAGGCTGATTTTTGAAAGACAGTAACAGCCAGCATTTATATAGCTCTTTGAGTTTTGCAATATGCCTTATATATTTTAAATTATTTGATACTCACTATAACTTTGTGAGGGAGGTGCTATTATTATCCCCTTTTTACAGATTAGGAAACTGAGCCTGAGAGAAAGTAAATGAATTGCCTCAGTTCATATTGCCACTAAGTGTCTAAGGAAGGATTTGAAATTAGGTTTTCCAGAGTCCAAATTTAGCACTCTGTCTGCTAAACAAATCAAGGTGGCTATTCTATTACACAAAATCCCAACCAAAAAACAGGTCCTCCAGGAATGATTTAGGACTAGATTCCTCTTAATTGCGTAGTGTTAACAGGAAACAATCTTTGATCAGTAAACCTATTCTAATTTCCCTAGAGAACTTGAGTTTGGCAAGAAAATTATCCTGAAACTTTACGTATCTTGGATTACTGTCCAGGAAACATTACTAAAGTATTATCTTCTAATCAGTTTTAGATCCAAATCCAATCTTGTTTAGATCCAAAGTTTCCATTGGTCTGTATGTATGTATTATATGGGATATAGCTAGGCATAGGGACTACATCTGTGTGTTAATTTGTATAGGGAACTCCCGCATAAAGAAAAGTCCTTTGCTGATGCAGATCAGAATCACCTGTGAAACGCAGAGTCTTAGAATGTTGCCCAGAGGACTGAGATACTTGGGTGACTTGCCCATATCACATAGCTAGTATGTATTAGAGGTAGAAATTGAACCCAGGTGTTTCCAGTTGTCTCTCCATCTACTGTGCTTTATAGGAATGGATTATTTTCTTTACACTCGTGTATCACTATGGTAGAAAGAGGGATTATATTGGAGTCAGAGGTTTGACATTTTCAGTCATTTCTGACTCTTCATGACCCCATTTGGGGTTTTCTTGGCAAAGATACAGGAGTGGTTTACCATTTCCTTCTCTGGCTCATTTACAAATCAGGAAACTGAGGGAAACAGGGTTAAATAACTTAGCCAGGGTCACACAGCTAGTAAGTCTGAGGCCATATTTGAACTCAGGACTCATCTTCCTGATTCTTGGCCCTGCCCTTCATCCACTGCATCACCTAGCACTCAGAGGACCTGGGCACATATTCCCACTCTACTGCTACTACTTGTAAGACCCTGGGCAAATCAATTAGTCTCTCTGTGCCTCAGTTCCCTCATGTGTTAAACAAGACAATTGTAAATGGTTGAATTGTCAGGTTCCTTTCAGCTTTAAATCCTATGAAATATTATTAATTTATAGATTTAGAACTGGCAGGGACCTTAGAAACCAATTAGTCCTATCTCTTCACTTTGGGTAGTGACTTGCTCAAAGTTACCCAGAAGCAAGTGACCGAAGTAGGATTTGATCCCAGGTCCTCTGACTTTGATTCCAGTACTTTTCCACTGTATGAAACTGCCTCCTCTCAGTCATCTGATTTCTGAGATCTCTTGAGTACTATTCTCGTGGGAAACCAGTTTTAAAATCCTTAACTTCAGAAATTTTTGCCATGTTTGGCCAGAATTATGGATTGGGACGAAAGCAATATGTTGCTGTTTTTATCAGTGATCAGTAATTCTCGGGGGATGAGCTAAGAGGGGAGGGAAAGAGAAAATTCCAAATGATATAATTCATCATGCACTATTTCCTATAAGTCAGAACTTCCCCATTTTCACAAGAGTGGTTTCCTCACTTGGGAAATATGGGAAGGGAGAGGAGGAGGAGAAAGTGTTCAATTGCAAAGCTCCACATGGTACACTTCAGTTCAGAATGTCAGTAAAAAGGAAATTTGTGTTTTGTTATCAATTTTATTTGAATACTGACCACATTAATCCTTCTCCTTCCTTCCCTGGCATAGGCTATTCTAACACAAGTCTGTAAAAGGTTCACCTCTATCAGAGGTTCATAAGTAGTTTTGTGTTAAACGCGGGCCCCTCGGGTAGTCTAGTGAAGCCTATGGCTACCTTCTCATAGCAGTGTTTTTAAATGCAAAAAAATAAGTATGGTTATGAGGGATACCAACTGAAACATAATTATCAAATATTCTTTAAAAGTTCACAGACCTAAAGTCAAGAACTCCAACTCTAGAATCAATCTGTTGTTTAATAGTTCCAGTCTTATCTGACTCTTCATGACCCCATTTATGGTTTTCCTCGGCAGAGATACTAGAGTGTTTTGTCATTTCTTTCTCCAGAATATTGTACAGATAAGAAAACTGAGGCAAACAGGGTGAAGTGACTTGCCCAGGGCCACACAGCTATTAAATGTCTGAGTTGGGATTTGAACTTAGGTCCTCCTAACTCCAGGCTCAGTGCTATATCCACTACCACCTAGGTATTATTCTCTAAACTGGTATGGATTAATTTGTGTTTATAACTTTATGCTTGCCAATGAAAAAGTAAAAATACTGATTCATGCAAAATTGAACTCATCAAATGAGAGAACATATATAAAGCAATTTCAAACCTTAAAATACTATATTCCTATTAGCTACTAATACTACCACTCCAACCACCACCACCACCACCACTACTGATACTATTATCTATACTGATATGACTAACAGAATTTAACACAAACTGATGATTCTGACTCCATTTGGTTTCTTACCTTGTGAAACAGTGGTGCACTGAATTTGGAGTCAGAGGGTCTGGGTTTGAATTCTAGCTCTGCAACCTCAGACAAGTTACTGGACCTCTCTGGGTCTTGGTTTCCTCATTTGTACAATTATGGGGTTGAGTTAGATGACTTCTTAGGTCCTTCACAGCTCTAAAACCTATGATTCTATGTCTCTGTGATCCAAACCCAACCAGCTGAATATAAGCACATCCCACTTGTCCACAAGAATAACTTGGTGGTCTCCAGCAGGATGCTTGTCTGAAATTTAAAATGAGAAATAGAAGCTATGATTATCTGGCATTCATATCACCAATTCATTTTATGCCTCAGTTCCTTCATTTGTAAAATGAGTTGGTTGGACTTGATAGCATCTACAATCCCTTCAGATGATCTAACTTTAAATCTCTGATCTTCTGATCAGTAGCTCCCTGCTCCCATATCTAATACAGAATTGCTGGCATGGCTTTATAGTTTAGCCATGCTGCTTTTCTTTCTTTCCTGAGTTAAATAAAGTATCACAGGACTTCAGAGCTGGAAGGCACCTTAAGAGTCATCTAGCTGAACTCACATCTGATAGAAAGAACTCATTCTACTACACACCCTACAAATGGTTATCCAGCCTTTACTTAAAGCCTCCAGTGAGTAAGAATGTATGACCTCCCCAGGCAGTACATTCCACTTTGGGATAACCCTAACTGTTGGAAGTATTTTTCCTTATGACAAACCCAAATTTGTCTCTTTACCACTTTACTCCTAGTTATGCCAGCTGGGGTCAAACAGAGCAAGCCTAATCCTGCCTCCAAATGACAACCCCTCAGTTACTTAGCTATATGCCACCCTTGTTCCCAAAGATTCTCATCAATAGGCTTTATTAGCCCAATTCTTTAAAAAAAAAACTCATATACTCTAGAGATTAAAACTTAAACTACAACTCTCCTGGTTGCGATAAATTGGAGGCTCTCCCCAGGGCTATACATCTTCCTTAGAGGCAAAGGAACCATTGTAATACAAATATCAGAGCCAGGAATTGATCCCAGGTCTCCTGACTCCAGGTCTGACATCCTTTCCAACATTGCTTTTCAACAGAAGCTGATCAGTGATAAAAAAACAAGTTTATTTTCATTA
>CM053598.1:149834617-149899089 GCA_028646575.1 Pseudocheirus occidentalis | reverse complement strand
CTTACTTCACTCTGCATCAGTTCATATAAGTCTTCCCAAGTTTATCTGAATTCCTCATGTTCACCATTTCTTCTTGTGCAATGATATTTCTTGACATTCATATACCACCATTTCTTCAGCCATTCCTCAATCAATGAGCACCCATTTTGCCCTTGAATTTCTTAACACATTTAAAAAAGTCCAACTATAAATCTTTTTAATAAAGTTCTTTTACCAACACCCTTAAAAAAGGTGTATTGAAAAGGAAAAGTACCTTATAAATATGTTGAAATTTCAGCATATATATTCTATTAAATCTTTGAAAACTTTTCTTTGAGCATCATACTAAGAGAATCCATGTGATAAGTCTCTCTTATTCTGATTGGCCTCTGTCAAAGCTATGCTATCTTTGCTTTTATGCCTTTAAACTTTTCATATGAAAAGTTTTGAACTATTCTTCATTTCATTCTGGTTCTCTCTTGATTAAGGGAATCATCATCATTCTTATTATGTTACCATACGTGTTCTTAAGAGAAAGTTGAGCCACCTCTGAACCACTGGACCAGAGAGGGTTGGCACCCAACAGTGTACAGACTAAACTATAGATTTGGTCCAAGAATATGGAAACTGACAACAAATTATTACTCATGGTTTCCTTTCAGTTTTCAAGTGCAAACATACCAAGGTTTATTTTAAATTTGATCCAGTCAGACATTTAGTAAAATAGATCAAAGAAGAAGTAAAGGCCTCCCATGTTTATTATTTCAATATGATGTCTGTTCTAATAAAGTGTAAGAATGCATATGACAGACTAAGTTGTAAGAATTTTCTGGTTCCATAGTTTAGCCTTAAATATATACACATATTTGTAAATTAATCCAAAACACATTGCCATGGCTTCAGTTCCTCTAAATGTTGATTGTTTTCCATCCCTTTTTTAATTTTAGAAATATGGTGGCAGTTTGCCAGAACACTTTCAGATAAACAGTCCACTCCGTATATAAAAGGTCATAGAATCACTGATGTTCAAAAACCACAAAATGCTATTTCAATAAGTTAAGGTTGTAATTATCTTCCCTATTGTTTTTTTTTAAACCATCTGTGCAAGGTAAATTTTGGTAATACCTCATCTTTTCTAAGGATGTGTGGATAGAGTTTACAACTTTCTTCACATTGATGGTACTGTTCAGGGATTCCCAGGATATATCATGTTGTTGTAATTCTCTGGCCATTTGGTTAAATTCATAGTAAAACATTCCTGCTTAGTGTAATCAGAATTTCCAGTCAAGCTGAAAGGAACAGGTTGCTGCTCCCTTCCTATCTTCACCATCCCTTACCTCTCACAGCTCTTCACATTCATAAGTGAGCGTGCACGCATGTGCACACACACATACATGCACACATGCACACACATTCCCATACACACAAAAAACTTTTATTTACAAGGCTGTATCAGACAAGTATGTCACCACAATTTGTGAAACCAAATACCAAAAGGATGGAGAATGATTATTGCTAAAATAGTACATGGCATGATTGTGCCAGCAAGGCTATACTCTAGCAATGCAGTCTTATTTTAATAACTCCTTTTTCCCTGAATGAACAGACAATAGATCTAGCTAGCCTCTCTAAAGCTAAGGGGGAAAGTGTGTCAAAAGTTATTCACTTGAGCAGGAACATATGAAAAAGAAAAGGATTTTTTTCCTTCGCTTTTTTCCCCCCTAACCAGTGTTTTCAATCAATTAAAATTTGTATTAGAGCCTTTTCCCCCTTTGGGTTGAAGTCACCCCAGTATCTGATGAGCAATCCTTCTTGTTTGTGCAGTCATTCATTATCTCCATTACCAAGAGGAGAATAGAGGACAATTACATTGTTTGGACGAATCAGAGTGTTAGGAGGAGTATTTGTCATGGTGGCAGAGTGCAGCACCTGACAGTCAGCGATTGATGGCCAGGGATGAGCGTGAGTGGCCGAAGCAGCCTCATATGATGCAAATTACTGACTGTGGATTCCAATTTATCCTGTTCATTTTTCTTGCCTGTGCTGAAGACTATTAGTGGTTTTTGAAGCAGTGAAGGGGTCATTACTAATGTGGGCAGGCTAGAAGCAGGAGGGGGAAGGAGGGGAAAAGCCTTCTGTAATTACACAGCTTTCAAGAACAGGCTGGAGGCCCTAGCCAAAAAAGTGTCAACACCTCGCAATCAGAAAAATTTATTTTCATTTTATGCTTAACCCATATTAACTCAACATTATCATCTTTCTTTGTTAACATTTGCAGAATATTAAAAGCCTGGCTTCTATATTAGTACAAATCTAGTTAACCCCTTTTGCTGTACAGGAGATATTGTTTAACCTAAGGGCATTTGGTTTTGCTACTAAGTCCTTGGACATCTTATAGATAACATACATTAGTATGAGAGATGAAATACCTGAAGAACAGAATATGAGACGACTGAAATATCTCACTGGCAAGCATCAGAAATATTAGAGTAGTTTAAGTGGAATATTTCTGTTGTTCTTGTTTGGTGCCACTCTTTATTAGCATAGGAGAAAATGTTTATTACTTGAGGATTTCTTGAGGGTAAAAGTCTTTCAGATAAGAAATGAGAGTTCAATAAAGATGAGCCATATTTAACTCATGTGTGCACTATAGTGTAGTAACTCTTAAGGACCTATGTAAGGCCAAAACATTAATCTTTGACTTGCAAGAATGAAGAACGTATTGATGATGTCACAGCTACTCCCCCAAGATGCTTTTGGTGGATGGTCATGGGGAGGGAAGAGTGGGAGTAGTAAAGTTTGTGGGCAAATTCTGCTCATTGGCATCATGTAAATTTAAATCTGAAATTTTGCATCAAGCCTTGCACATAGTGAATTAATTTGAATATTTGCTTCTTGCCTGCCCATTTACCCCAGTAGAATAATAGTCAACCATGGGAGAATCTTCCCATTCCTCCGTAAAGGAGACTGCATAGATATCTCGTCGATAAACCATATACATAATTGAATTTGTTGTCATGACTCCTGAGAATGTCCTTAATTATCCCATAGTGCTCTCCAAACTTATATGCTGTCAAGCAGCGTACTTCAACTGGAAGAAAATGGTTTAGTTGAGCCCTCTTAGTTGGATAACCTTATGGTAGTTACTGCACACATGTGTTTTAGTTAGCAAAGCAAAATACTAATATAACAAGTTGCCTTTTGTGCAACTACAATATTTTGTATAGGATTTAACGTGGCCTAACGTTGAAACAGTTGCATAGATACATGACCAATTAAAAAAAATCTAGTAACCAATATTTACATAATTTTTTGTTTCATGAACTGAAATCTGTTTCAAGCTATCTTTGGATTTGATCTATATTCTATGGTTTATCTTCATATATTAAAAAAAAAGACTGTTCCTTGAAAAAAGTCAAACCATAGAGAACTGGAAACCACAAGTGGGAATTTCTTTCTTATATGCAAGTGTATCTTTCTTAAGCACTAATTAATCTTTTTTTATTTACTTATTTTTTTTAGCATCCATATCCTTCAGAGGAGCAGAAAAAACAGTTAGCCCAGGACACAGGACTTACAATTCTACAAGTAAACAACTGGTGAGTGATGCTAAAAATCAGTATTTCTGTTTCCATAGCTAAATTGCAATTTGTAAATAATCGTTTGATTGGATTTTTTTCCCATTTCTAAGGCAAATGAGATTGAGCGAACCTCATAGTGTTGCTACCTTTAAGTATGTAATAAGTATTTGATAAAGCTAACCTGAATACATTACTTTGGAAGATTTTTTTCTCCCTTTTTCTTCCTTATACTCCTGTGTTCTCGGAGGCCTCCTTCTTCCTCACTCTTTCCCTGTACTTTCTCTAAAACTTTGGAATTCTCTGCTTAAACCTCAAGTTTTGTTCATGACATTACTACTGAAAATAACTAAAAAGTAGCAAGCTTTTGTTAAGTCCTAATGCTGAATTCTCAGTTTGGGTCTAGTTTCCCTTGGTATTTTTTTTAAACCCTGAGTGGTGATTTAGATACTGGCTTGTAAATATATCTTAATAAGAATGTATTTACTTTAATATTTATTACATAGGGGGGAAAGGTCCCCTACCTCCCATTTTCAGCTTTGTGGTATGGTAGATTGCTGTTATGGAAGTGTGTAGACCATCCACCCTTTGTACATGGCTTAGAGTATAACTGAGGAAAAAGTGGGGGGTGGGGGAGTGGAGGAAGCAGAGGATTAAATAAAATGATCACAGTAGCCAAGAAATGATATAGGAATTACTTATCAAAATACTGGCCCAGGTTTTATCAGCAGCTTAATTTTGTTCAGTACATTCTTGGGGTGATGTTCAGATTAATTGAACTGACAGTTCTCTTTCAAAATTCAGGGAAAGTATTTGCACGGATTTCAGGCCTTATACAAACTTAATTACATGGAACTCCATTTTATCATTCTAATTCCATGTAGCAGAGGTTGTATTTACAAATGAGAAGTCTCTGCCTTTATTCACAGCTTTCCTTAATATATTTATCAAAGCAGGTTCATTTACAAAGTGCTCTATCTGTGGGATACAGGCAGGCAGACATTAACAAAGCTTTTAGGTTTATCAGGCTCGCTGCCTGATGAGCTACCCGAGGGTCAATTGATTTTGTGGTTCTGTGATTCATTTTTTTCTCATTTTTCTAGGATCACAATGAGAGACATGCTTGGAGAATTAGCCAGTTTGTCTGCCTTATCTGTCAGGCAATTTTTTTTTTTCCCAGGGAAGTCAAGCTACTTAAATTGGCCACAGGAACTGCCGTTATCTGACTTTAATGCACCCTATAGTGTGGATAGCATTTCAATTACACCAGTAACCAAAGCTTAGCTGCAGCCCTTTTCATGCCTAGTGTGGTACAGAAAGTGATGTGCCTACCTACAGAAGCAGAAAATTGAGTTGCCTTGCTTCTGTCAGGGTGATTAATGCAGAAATAAACTGCTAACCTGAAAAGAAAGACAGAAAGGAAGGATAGACAATATAGACTTGAATTCACTTTAATTTTCTTCTGAAGATTGGAACAAAGTACATTTAAAGATACCGCTCATGCCAAAAACTTGGAATAAAGGTGTTAATCTCATAAGGAGGTAGAAATGTATATGTTTATGCATTGATATGTACCCCACAAGTACATATAACACATTAATATTTATATATATACATATATGTATATATACTTAGAGAGAGAGCCAAACACTCATCACAAACTATAAACGGATAGTCTATAATAAATGACTGTAGGGTTGTTGGTTTGTTTTGTTTTTAAATTCTTAGATATTTGGGAGAATCATCTGAATTATGCCTTATTTTATAACATGCTGTTTACCAAACTATAACTGAGAAAATGGAAATTTGCTGCATGATCATGATGAACTTGCTTCAGACCCATCCCATCTGTCAAGTTTTAGCCAGTAGAGAGGAGGTTAGGATAAGCTGTGTAAAAAGAGGAAATGAAATGTTTCTATAGGGATCTCCCACTAAGTATCTGTTTTGCTGAAATTTGCTGAAAATTTACTGAAGAATTAATTGCCTTTTGATTTTTTTGGTGGGGAGGGGGAGAATCCCATCCCATCATAATCATTACTTGCACTTTTCATATAGTCATTAGATTTGAGAGGAATAATTGATTTTCAGTATCTATGGAGTCCTTGGTCAGAGCTTAGTCAAAAAGTGATATATTCTCACAGTTAGACAACTAGTCTAACTTGTGGAATCTGAGAAGGGCACTCCTATTCTGAATCCACCTTTCATCACAAGTTGACATGATCTTTTGGGTTTGTATGTTTCTAAGAAATATAATACTCTTTTGCTTTGAGTAATGTTTGTCACAGTCTTCCAAGAGTTATGATATTTTGGGTTATTCTTTTCATAATAAGTAATAAAAGTTCAAACAACTAGATTTTTGTGCCAAATTGAAAACTCTGTAATTTTTCTACTCTTTCCTGAAAAATCCCGTAACACTACCTCCAATTTGGGCACAATAACTGTAACATGTAGTAACATCTGCACAATGATTACATACCAAACTTCATATCACATAACAATGAGCCAGTAAGAAATTATCTTTTCTCTAAAATGTAACATGGAAATTAATATGGGACCCTAATTTATGACAGGGTGATTGTGCAGAGTTGGGGAAAAAAATGAAAAGGGAATATTGGCAATTCTAGGTCTTCCTTCCATCCCTTTAGGCATTCAGACAGAGGTTAATTGACTATTTTGTCAGAGAGTTGGGGAGGGGGGAGAAGGATGAAGAGTGGAAGAGAAGAGAGGAGAGGAGAGGAGAGGAGAGGAGAGGAGAGGAGAGGAGAGGAGAGGAGAGGAGAGGAGAGAAAATTTTAAATGAATCTTCTGGTTGGGTCTGAAAGCTACCAGCAATACAAAGCAGTAGAACAGAGTTCTAATCTTATTTTTTATACAAAATTTAATCAGTTGGAATTTCTATAGAAATAGTGACCACTCTATCTAATACCAAAGATTAATTAAGAGTGGAAGGTCCTAGAGACAAGTTTTCTAAGCTAATGGATTAGAGGAAAAAATATCACTATTATTATTACTATATGGAGCTTATTGAAGAATTACTTTCAATTCCAATTCCCGTACTCCCATTTATCTCTTAATATATAAAGGTCAAACAATGTCAAGGTGGCTAAGTAGTGATAGAAAGTAACATCTACAGTCATAAGCAATAGAACACGGCAATAAGCACTATATTATGGCAATAAGCAATGAGAGCAAGACTGTTAAAGATCAATTTGTAATCATGAACTTAGAAACAAATAAGCAAAAGGGAGTTTAAATGATACGTTAAAATGCATTATTGGCTAATTGTAAAAGTGACGCTAATGGGTTTTTCCAGCATAGTTGTCATAGGCAGTGAGTATAAATTGATAATATAACCAATCAGAAAATAGATTAAAGGAAAGGTATCTTTTTTAAAAAAAAGTCCTTCCTTCCTATAATCAACTCTCAGTAATTTTCAATACTACAGATAACTGTAGACAACTGAAATCCCCAAAATGAATTTTATTCTCTAGCACAGAAGCAATTACACTTTTTTAGAATGGTAAGGAACCAAAATGGCTTCCTGTGCCTCCTTTGGTGATGATTTAACTCATCTATGAAATAGCTAAAAATCAGGCAATAAGAGAAAGAAAATTAATTCAGCAACATGATTAAGTACCAAGTATGAGGAAAGCCTTCCAAGGTGCAAATATTTAAAAATACAAAAAACAATAACAATAACATAGCCCCTTTTCTCAAGGAGATTACCATTTAATTTAATGATGGAGGGGAGGAAGGAGGGAGTGGGTAGATTAAACAGTAAGTAAACTAGAAGATTATAGTATAATAAGAGCAAATGAGAGTTCCAGACACCCCACCCCACCAGAGAAATAAAAAAGAGAAAGAAAGGAAAAAATCAAGAGAGATAGATCACTTTCAGTTGTGGAGATCGGAAAAGGCTTCATAGAGAAAACAGTGCCTATGTTGGTCCTTGGAGAAAAAGGATTTCAACAGTTGGAGATGAGGAGTGTCCCCCTGGCAAAAGGGACAGCCTGCATAAATTCATGGTAGCCAAAGAGGTGAGCGCAGGATGAGATGGCAGAAAATTATGTTCTATCTTGTATCAAATATAGACTGAAAGTATAAAGGGATATTGTATGAAATAAGGTAAGGGATGCGAGGGGAATCTTTACTGTGGCAGGTCTTCAATGTCAGACTTCGAAGTCATTTTATTCTCTCGTCAAGAGAGAGCCATTGTAGCTTTCTGAGGCTAGAAGTGATGTGGTTGGCCTTGTTTCTACCTTAGGGATCCTAAGTGAAGGATAGATTTGAGAGGGAAGACGCCGGAGGCAGGGAGAATTTATAAGAAGCTCTCATAGTAGTCCAGATGAGAGAGAATGAGGGTCCAAACTGGCATGGTACCAGTGTGAATAGCACTGTCATGTAAAAGTAAGCATGAGATGAGAGTGAATTGATCAGGCCTTGGTGGCTGATTGGACATGTGGGATAAAGAAAGTGGAAGACTCAAAGTTAACCCATGAGGTAGAGTGTGGGTGATTCGTAGGATGGTGGTGCTCTCACCAGAAACGGAAAACGTAGAAAGGAAAAGTCAAGTCTGGCTTGTTCATCTTATTTATTAATATTGTTATTGACAATTCTGCTACTAATAGGAGTTGACTGCTATTCTTATTAGGTCACTACTGAAACTGAACTCTGATTTCATCCATTCAGCCAGTTCTCCTACTGATGCAGACTAAAATCCCTCCGTGTCTTAAATGGTTTCATGAGTTGCTATGATTAGAAGTCTTCAACCTTCTTATAATAAAACTCTCTAAACTTAGCCAGATAGATACTTGTACAAAAACCATACAGTCCATCAGTGGGCTGTTCCTTGGTGAGATCTGTGAGAGTCTCTGCTCACCTGGGCTAGGTTAGGTGAGCATCAAAGTAAGGCATCAGAGTAGATCTTGTTAATTGTGCTAATAGTGGAGAGCTGACTTGTAGAAATGAGAAGACAACCTGGTCATTTCTTATCATTAAAACCTGACAGAAGGCACCAGTTTCTAAACTAAAACGGAGATGTGTGGGGAGGGGGGAAATAGGCATTCTTAAGAGGAAATAAACGTTCAGGTACTGATGACTTTACGTGAATAGCTTCAATGCCAGTAAAGATGGGATTCTGTAGTTTTTAGATGATCATTTCTGTAGGTCTTTGATGTGAAGGCAGGAGGATTAGAGAGCCCTAGGAGGTAACTGGCTTCAAATGGCTGTGGATGGTAGACTTGGGAAATATTTTAGGAATATTGGGAGCATAATGCTGTAAGATTTTCTAGAGAGACATCTTCATAGGCATAAATTGACAAAAGACCAAAAAAAAAATACTTTAAAAAAAAGGTCTTGTTTGAGTAATTTATTGAAAAATGCCCCTAGATCTCTGACAGTAGCCATGGGCTATGGCTCTGTATTTGTATTATTCTCTTCTGATGGAGTGGCAGTACAAAAATGTACAATAGTACTGAACTGAAAATCAAATGTGCATGACGAAAAATTCAGCAATTTGCTGGGTCCTTGTATACCTTTCTTCTGATATCTATTGCGTGGTATTAAAAAAACAACAACAACAGCAAATAAACCCAAATCATCAATTTTGCAGATTTTTAAATGGAAACACAGGAAAGAACCTATTGAATTTCATGTATCAAAATTAAGTGCCGATGATTATAATCCTACCCATACACACCCCCCTTTAATCCAACCCCCACCCCACACACACACATGCATTAGAATCCACATGGTTAATTATCAGCAGACTAAAGTGACAGGAATACAAAGTTTGCTTTCTTGAAAGAATATCTCCAGAGTCCAAAATAAAAGAACCTATATGTTAAATTTCAAAGAATTCTCTACTTGGAGTTGGTTCAGAGAATTTCTTTGTGTACTAGAAAAAATGTCCTAGTGAGGCCTGTCAAACAGAAGATATTAAATAACTACATCCTGTTTGCCCCACCCTCCTTCCAATAGTCTTAGAGTCTGGTTTTTCTGATCTCACAAGTTCTGATAGCTAGCACATCTACCTTTTAAAATAACATCATGGATTCCTTTACTGCACCGGCTGACCAGTCTTTCTGTAATATAACTTTTCACTTATATATAAGTAAAATTATTATTTATTATTACATTTTATTAATTTATTAATTAAAATTAATATTATTAAATATTATATATATAATATAACCTTTCACTTAACAAGAACATTGACTTCAGAAGTCAAGAAAAGGATCTCTATTGTGGTTTTGTTTCCTGGGAAAAATCTCTTTCAGTGCTCAAGGTAACTCAATTTTCCTGCAAATAAAATAAGGTGATTCAAAGAATCAAAGAGAATATCCATAATAATTAATAATAATAATATTCAGCACTTGGATAGCACTTTTAAAACTTGCAAGGCACTTTATGGAGATTATCTTATTTATCTTCAAGACAGTCCTGGATATAATTATTATCTTCATTTTACAAATGAGGAAGCAGAGACTAAAAGGTGGTTAGGTGACTTGTCCAGGTTCATACAGCCAGTTAAATGTCTCAGGCCTCATTTGAACTCAGGTCCTTCTCATACTAGGTCCAGGACTCTAACCTCTGAGCCACCTAACTATAGATAAAGATACAGAAAATCTGTATGAAAACACTTTGGGATTTTAAAAAGTGCTCTGAAAATATAAAGTGATGTTAAGAACACCAGTCATCTTACATTCAAATCAGAATAATGCCAGAGAATTTCTCTAGCTTAGGCAAGAGTTTTTCCCAAAAGCTCTCAATATCTTTGTTTATTAGCAGCAACCAGAACGCCCTAATATATGCTCCCTAACACTGAGGCTAGGTAAGACTACATCAGTACTCTTTCCCTTTCAGATTCTAAGCCTAATGTTGGTAGGACATGCAATAACAGAGGGGGCCTCTTTTCAACAGAGAAAAGTCACAGCAAAGTAATTTTTTAAAAGGTACGAATGAGCTTTGGCCATGTGGAACAAGATGACCTGTTCCTACTACAATAAGAATTTCAAACACCAGGAAACACATTGTAGAATTAGGAAATTGAGAATAAACAGGGTATTGAGCAAAATAATTTTGACTGAAGCAGTAGTAAACATATGGAATAATTGGCCAGTGATGCAAGTGAACTAAATGAGTTTAAGAGACAGCTGGACACTTTTTATCTCAAGAGAGAAAGGAGTGAAGGATATGGTGATAGACCAGGGAGGTAGAGTTGAGATTAAACCAAAAGGGTAGAAGCTTGCTGAGCTAAATACCTCTGCCCAGCTCAGCATTTTCTTTTGCTCTCATTTGTTAAGCACATAGCTCCCGTCTTCAGTGATTATTTCCAAGTAACATCTATGTTTCTGAAAAAAAAAATCCATTTAAAATCTGGAGTCAGATTTGCAAGGTGCTATAGGCATTGTCAGCATTTAAGATACTGGAACTGCCAATACCAGGGAATTACTAGACACAAAGAAATGTGCTTCTGAACAACAATTTAGTGTATTTGATATTGGATGTTCTTAATTGCTGCTATTTAGGATTGCTTCCTAGGTTAGAAAATCAGTGGCCATGAGTTGAAGTCCCAAATAGCTCCAAGAGGGAGGGCATCTGCTGAATTTTCTTGTTAGGGTTTTCTTTTACAACAGTCAGTAATAGGCGGAAGTACTAAGTTTGTATCAGTAAGCGGACATAAGTATCTTCCCTCATCCCAACACAATCATTCTAGCTCCTTAGTCATGTTACCATTTCCCCAAGATCACCATAGAAAAAAAGGTGGGGGGGGGGGGAAGAAAAGAGAGATTAACAGAGGCTGAAAAGAAAACCACACATGATTGATGTTTAACTGGAAGGACTGTCCTGAAATTTAAATGGATTTCATTTTGTTCTGGTCTTCTGAGAGTTATAGCATCTGAATCCAGGAGTTGGGCAAAGCACAACAGCATCTCTGCTGTATACCGCAGCTTTGCAATTCATTTTTTGAATAAGAAGTAGTATCACCCCCTTTTCTCAGTTCACACGTGGGGACTGTCTCTTAGAATCCCTACTTAAACCTTAAAATCGAAGACATTTTTGATGCGTAGGATGCTGTGCCTCTAATTTCTGTGTCCAATCAGCTTTTCTGGAAACCTTGTGGCCTGTTAGAGGTAGTGTCATTTCAAGAAATTTAGATTCAGTCCAGTCCTAGGCAAGCAGCTCAGCCACCACAAGACTCATTTAAAAGTGGTAAACAAAAGGAGGGGAGGAAGGAAGGAGATGCCAGAGAGGGGACTCAAAGGGGAGTGGGTGTATAACAACCCTTTACATTCAATTATACCAGTTCTTTTGTGGTAGAGGGAGTTTTTTGTTTTGTTTTTTTTTGTTTTGGTTTGGTTTTTTTTTCTTTTTCTCTGCAAAGGGAGAATGAAAAATGGCTTTTATACAAAGCTGGCAGCATTATCTCAGGATGCATATTTCTTTGCAAGGTTAGAATGCCAATCAAGAGTTTAAAAAATGTTGCTACTTTTGAGAGCAATACAGTGCTATTGGGGGAAAAAAAGTGCACCAAATTTATGAACCATTGAAATAAAGGTTCATTCAGAAAAATTTGTAACCTAAGATTTCACTTGAAGAGAAATGCTTTTATCCCCACACTATATGTGGGGCATTACTTTCTTAAAATATCTAAATTTGGAAAGAAATTGGCCAAAAAGAAGTAGAGATCTCTTTTTCTTTTGAGGCTGGAAGATTTTCAGAATTAATCCCCTCCCTTTCATTGGTGAAGACAATCAACCGCAAAGACAAATTGTGTGTTAGGCACAAGTCTTTACCTATTTCTGCACTTCATTAGAGCGGAATTTGGAAGAGAGACAAAATGTGCTTAAGTAAGCCTCTTTATCTCCTTCCTTTGGCATAACATAGTTTGAGAAATAATGTTTTATGTGATTTCTTTAAATGACATAGAAGTGTATAAAGTCTGCCTTTTGGTGTTGTGTGCATTCTTAATTAGTAAAATGCTAAAAAATCATTTTCTTTGCTTTTCCTTCTTCCTTTAAAAATGTATATTTGAAAAAAATCAGCAACTGATAATTGACAACAGTACTACAGTACTTGATTTAATAAATGTTGCTGACCAAGTCACAACTGGTGAATATAGATGTCACACTTCAAATAAGGGGGGAAAGTTAATATACACTAAAACAAAACAAAAAGCTCTCCCTCCATGTTATTTTTGAAAAGCAGAGGATGAAAAGAGATTGAAAACTGATAATGTTCCCACTCTAAAGTTGAGAATTATTCCCTGAGCTGGAGCCCAATCAGAGAAAGGAAAGAAAAGAGACTGGAATACCAATCTCATATTGATTATCTTCTCTATATTTTTCCCCCAAGAAGAATTTCCATCATAGTAGACTGGTAGTTACTGTAAAAATCTACTTTTTCATCCCATCTTTTTGCCACTGACTGGTGTATAACATTGAATTTTCTTTCTTTCTTTCTTTCTTTCTTTTTTTTTTTTGCTAACTTCATCCTTTGGGAAAATCACAACAACATTTATAAATATGAATTTGTATAGTATTATGTTCAAAGGCCTTCTGGAAAAAGGTCCTATCCAAGTATTATATGTCTGGCCATTGGACTAGATTTTCATTCTAAGGAGAATACTCCCAGAGAATTGCCTAATTTGAAAAGCTGGTCTGTTATGAATAAATTTAGGTCCTATTAACCTTGGGATCTGGAACAGGGGGGTTTTGTACTGTTCTTTTTTGTATTCAAAGAATAGTGTTAGTTAGGTGGAGTTAAAGCATGTGCATTTCAGGTTTTACACCAGTAGTTGAATTTCACAGGAATTCAACTGGAATTCTGACATTGAGAATTGTATAGTTGTTACTCTGAACAATAGGAAATGCTAACCTCCCTCCGCTACCCCCCACACAAAATAGGAGAAACTTGCAAAGGAGAAACATGGAGAGCACGGTGTGTGTGTGTGTGTGTGTGTGTGTGTGTGTGTGTGTGTGTGTGTGTGTGTGAGTGTGAGTGTGTTTTAAGTTTAAAATATTTCTTCTGTGCTATCAAGTTCTATTTCCTGATTCATTGTTTTATTGTGATTATAAAAGAAAACATTTTTTCCCAGCTCTTTGTACATGACTCATAATCATTGTTGCTGACTGTTCATTCAGTATAAACTTGCCTCACTCTCCCAGTCACATTATTTCTGCACTTAGGTTGAATTTTTTTTCACTCTCCCACACTCCCCCCCTTTTTTTACCTTGGAAGGTAAACATTGAGAGATATGAAATTTACCATGTGTTTCTAGATATGCTTATCTTTCAGATTAGCTACTGCAAACTGAGGTTTCAGTCTGTTTCATGCTGACCTCTTGAGTAGCAAACTTCCTTGAAACAAAGATAAGAAACAAACTTTAGCAGCAATTACTAAGGGAGTGGGGCAGTATAGAGAATTAATGCCCAAGCCTTTCACCTCTGAAGATCTGAATTCAAATCTGTTTCAAAGCTCATAGGCGGTGAAAAAATACAAACACACACACACACACACACACACACACACACACAAAAGCTTAATAGTTTCAGTGAAAACATAGGGGAAAGAATGAGTCACTTTTCAAAAATAGCATTGGGTGAGACGTATGTATTCAAGTAACTATTTCCCTTTCGTGACAGACCAGTCTCCATCTTAGGGCTTCTTAATCACTTCTTGTGATAGTTAGGCAATTTGAAGATTAAGTGGTCTCTAATTTTGGAGAAGCAGAGTGGATATTGGGTAAACAACAGGCTTCATGAAATCAATCTTGACACAAACTAGCTGCATTACCCTGAAGAAGTCTTTTAACTTCTCAGTACCCTAGTCAGTCCTCTAAGATTTTAAGTCACGAAGAACTTACCAACCTGCATCCGTGGAGGGGGTCTCCTCTCTGGGAGTTCCCTCCATCTATGAAATCAAAGATCTGGGCAAAGATGAAAGGTCTCTTGTTTTGAGCCTGAAATGCTGGGTGGTTTAATTTTTTTTAAACTATTGATGAAATTATGTCAGTGTCATATTGCTTTCATATGTGAGATGTGGTATACATCAAGCATTTTTCCAGGAACTACAATGTTTATTATTCCAGAAGTATGATGAACAAAATATTCAAAATCATACATTGAGATGCATTAAACATTGTTAAAGTCATTTATTAAAAGGTTTGGGATTGATTCCAATTTTTGCTACGTGCCGGTGTAGCTGGAAGGATACTTGAGTATACTTGCACATTCTCTCCCTCCCCTTCTGTTTCTTCACTGAAGAAGGTTGGTAGCAGACAAAATACTATACGATAGTCCCAGCAGTCAACACTCTATAACTGGGCTAGGTGAGAATATCAACTCGTCTATGAGTGGCCATGTATCCAGGTCATTTTGCCTATATGTGATTATGACTGTTGGTACATCTCAATATTATAGGTTTACTGTTATCCTGGAGTGTTCCAAAAGCATCTGTGTTTTTGTGCTGATATGTGGCAGAGTCTGGGGGGGGGGGGCGGGGGTTGGAGGAAAAGGGTCTAAAAAAGGAGTAATGTCGAAACTCCCAATGAAGCAGAGTAGGAAAAGTAATCTAGATTGACTTTCCGGTAATTTTCTAGTAATAAAGTGACGAAGGCAATGTCAGTAAACTGGGAACAAGTGATATGTAAAATAATTAGCACCAAAGGGAGCATAATAAGTAACTTGTTAAAAATCCATAGACGGATTATATGACCCTATAGGGTATAGGGCCCAGGGATCATGTGACTCAGCATGCCTCTTCTGATGTGAGCACCCCATTGCACTCTGTCAGATTACTGGCTCCTGACATTAAATAAGCTTCAGGTATGATTTATTGAGTGGCCTTTTGACAGGAGCTAGAAACTGAAATGTTCTAGTCCTTGCTGAGCCTTGCCACTGTTTTCATTACCTTCTCCAAGTATTACATTTAGTCAACCGAGTTATGTGTAGTTCTGGGAGAATCCTTCCTCTCCCAGAAGTCATTGTTTCACTCATAATAAAATTATGCTATCAATTTGCCACAAGAGGAACACTAGAGTTCACTAAATTATTGCCATGTGTGTTTGCACTAAAGACAAAGTGATGCCAATTTAAAAAAAAAAGCCACCCGAGCAACCTGCTTTTTTTTTTTTTTTAATGATGCATGGGGAAGAGTGAGACTGGCCCACAAGGGAGGTCATATCTCCCTTCTAAACATTACAAATTTCATTTGACTTAATTAGAAAATGGTACTTCTGGAGAAAGAGTTGGGGGAAGGGAGCAGTAAGAGAATGAGTAGGGAAGGAAGAAAGAATGAAACCTGAGTTGAGTCCTAAATAATATGTCAGAAAATGACAACCTGCCTCCCATAAGGCTATTTCATTTGAAAGATTTGCTGGGTTACATTAGGCTCCAATGGATTTTTCTGGAAATGGGGCCATAACCCATGAACTGAAAAAAAATGTCCCAGTTCCAAGCACTGAAGATCAGTCAAATTCATCCTTTTGGTCCCACAACAGAGAATAGTGCTTTGTAGGCTGCAGTTAAGGTAACGTTGTCAGGGCATTCTCACACTGGCTATATGGCCATTATGAACGATATAAAAAAAAAAAGATGAGAGCAGGAAGAAGGCGACACAGAGTAGAAAGAGAGCTGAATCTGAAACTCAACCCTTAATTAGTTCTGTGACTTTGGCTAAGTCATTTCGACACCCTGATGCTCAGTTTCCTCTTTTGTGAAATGAGGTCTTTGCATGAAACAATTGCTAAGCTCCTCCTATCTCTAACATTTTGTGATTCTAGGTTTATATTACCAACAGGAGTTAGGGCAAAAATACTCTGATCTCTAATCACTTTTTGCTGGACCTGTTTTTATCAGTATTTTACTAGCATTTGATCCTCTATAGGAAAGCTTGCCCAGCCCAGAGAGTTTTTATTCTGTGGAATATTCCTGTTGAGTGGTGTAGCTTCTTCTGTGGTCTAATAATAGCATTAATAGTGAATGACTACCTAAGGAAAAGGCAAAAAGGGGCCCAAAGGGAAAATGACAGTTCTAGATATAACAATGGAATAGTACTTGGGCTCAGTCTTTTGGAACTGACCCTTGACCTTTGGCTATGGGCCCAAGACGAATAACTGTCTGAAATCATATTGACTTTTTTTTTCCATTTTATTTGGCACACAGGTTAGAAACTAGAATAGAGAGAGGGAAAAGTGCTAGTCAGTCAGGCAACCAGCATTTATTAAGTGTTTAATGTGTGCTGGGCACTTTACCAAGGACTGGGAATATAAAGAAAGGCAAAAAAAAATGTCTCTACCTTCAAGAAATTCACATGAGGGAGGCAACATGCAAACAGCTAGACACATCCAAGATATATGCAGAGTAAATGAAGGCAATCTGAAAGAGGAAGGCATTGGGGGGTAGTGCTGGAGGAGACCGGGAAAGTCTTTCTGCAGAAGGTAGGGTCTGAGCCTAGATTCTTGAAGGAAGTCAAGGCGGTAGAGGTGAGGAGAAAGGACATTCCAGGAATGGGGACAGTTAGCCAATGAAAACACGCAGAGAAGGGAGATGGAATATTTGAGGAAAGATGAGTGGATCATTGCAGTTAGAATATATAGTGTATGTTTGTGGGGAAGCGACAGGGAGGTAATGTGTAATAAGGCTGGAAAGATAGAACAGGCCAGGTCATGAAGAACTTTGAATGCCAGAGGGCTTTATATTTGTTCCTGGCAGTAATAGGGAACCATCGGATCTCACTAAACAGTGGGGTGACATGATCTGACCTGCAGCATATAAAAAAATCACCTTGATAGCTGAGGGGAAGATGGAATGAATTAAGAGAGACACTTAGTAGGGAAACCATTAGTAGGCCATAGCAATAGCACAGGCTATAATAGATAATAAAGGCATGAACCCAAGTTGGGGCTGATGAATAAAGAGTAGAGGAACTATATAGGAGGTATGAAGGCTAGAAAAAAGATTTTGTAATAGATTGGTTACGTAGCATGAGAGAGAGAGTGAGGAGTCGAGGAAACACTGAAGTTGCAAGTCTAGATGATTGGGAGGATGGTGGCTCCTTAGATTATAATGGGAAAGTTTGGAAGGGAGAGTGTTTTCAGGGGGAAAGATATAGTTTTGTGCTAGGGATGTCTTAGGATATGTGTTTATGTCATCTTCACTATTTACAGTGTTTTTCATGTCCAAAATAGTGGTTTTATCTTTATCTATTCCTCTTCCATATCTTATATAGACATCTTGATCCTGGTTCCAAATCATCTCTCACCTCCAAACCTTCCCCTCTATTCTCACTGCTACCAACCTAGTATAGCTTTACAACCACATAGATTATTACAATAGTCTCAAAACAAGTCTTTCTCTTTACCCACCAATCTACCCTTCACGTTGCCTGATGGAGTGAGGTTTCTCAGCTGTATATCTGACCATTTCATTCTCCTTCTACTAACTACTACTCAGATTCAAGCTCCTTTACTTGTCATTCAAGGTCCACCACAATTTGGTCCCAGTCCACCTTTTCCTGAAAGCACTGTGCTAGTCCCTTTGACATGGTCTATACATAAACAAAACTGAATCGATCTCTCTTTCCTCTGAGTGTATCCTCTGCTTTTCTCCCTTTATACCTTTGCTCATGCTGTTCCCAAAGTCTTCAATATCCTTCTTCCTCTTCGCCTGAATTCCTTCCCAACCTGTAAAGTTCAATTCAAATCTCAGTTCATCCAGGAAGTCTTTCGGTGATGACCTTTCCCCTCAGGCCTCTCATACTATTACAGCACCCTGTTTTGTAACTCTTCTATACTTATCATGTAATATGTCATATCCTCCTTCTAAATCAAGGTCCACAAGGGCAGAGACTGTGTCTTATCAAAACGTATTATCTTTTTCAGGGCCTAGTACACTGTTTTGAACAAAGTAGGCATTTTAACAGATGATTGTGAACGAATATATGAGATTATGAATATCTTGATGCTATTTTACTTAAGTTTTAGATTTGAAGTTATTGTTGACTGTCCCTAGAAGGTTCTTCCTTCTTATCTCAGCTGCCTAGTTTCCTTCAAATTCCAGCTAATATCCCTACAGGAAGTCTTTTCTAATCCCTCTTAGTTTTTTATCCCTTTCCTCATTCATTATCTCCAATTTATCTTGACTATGGCTTCTTTGTACATAGTAGTTTAAATGTTGTTTCCCCATTAATCTGTGAGCTACTTGAGAGCAGGGATAGTCTTTTGCCTTTCTTTTGGGTTCTCAGAGCTAATCACAATGCTTGGCATATACCAAAAGCTTTATTATTCACTCATCTCACTTTCATCCAACTCTTCATGACCCAATTTGGGGTTTTCTTGGCAAAGATACTAGAGTGCTTGCCATTTCTGTCTCCAGCTCATTTTACAGATGAGGAAACTGAGGCAAACAAGGTTAAGTAACTTTACCCAGAGTCACTCAGCTAATAAGTGGCTGAGACCAGATTTGGATTCAGGAAGATCAGTCTTCCTGATTTCAGGCGCAGTTCTCTATCCACTGCATCGTCCAACCAAAAGCTGGGTAAATATTTATTGACATGGGGGCGGCTAGGTGGCACAGTGAATAGAGCACCGGCCCTGGAGTCAGGAGGACCTGAGTTCAAATCCGGACTCAGACACTTAACACAAAAACTAACCGCATGACCTTGGGCAAGTCACTTAATCCCCAACTGCCCTCCAAAAAAGCAAAAAAAAAAAAAAAAAAGCAAAAAGAAATATTTATTGACTAATTCTAGGTCATGTGAAAATAAACTAGCTTATTCCAACTAAGCACAGAGTCTTGTGCTTTATTTGAAGGGAATAACTGCGGTGTCACTAGTATGGGTCACAACTGTCCTATTTTAAAAAAAAACTTCAGGTCATTTTCAGGCTACTACTGTATTGCTTACTGGACTTGAGAATACATTTTAAATTGTAAATCAGCTTCTCTATTCCCACTCCCTCCATAAATTAGTATTACTGCTTCAAGACACCAAACTGAATTTGCCAGTGCCTTCTTTATATCTGTGGATATTCTTTCATTAGCTACTTCCTCATTTGCATACCTTTATTTGCACCAGGATCCATAAGATATGATGACTAAGTCATTGTGGGCTGGGAAGAGCACAAGGCTTAAAGTCCAAAGATCTGGGTTTAATTATGTTTGCACTGTTTGTCCCTAGAACAAATATGTTGCTTAAAAAAATAAAAATAGCTGCTCTTCAAAGTTTGTAATGCGTTATATCAGTATGAGTCATTAATATTTGGAGATAATATATTTAAAGTACTTTGTAAACTCTAAAGCACCATACATACGTGGTAGCTGTTATTACAATTTGTACGTTCTTTCCAAAATAAGGCTATTTGCAACCAGGTCTTGTAACATTTTATTTTTAGCATTTCTATTTGTTAATAGTTTGACATTTTTCTGAAACAATTATCTTCTTAGATCAAGTTTTTCATTTTTATTCTCCCTAGTTTTGATTTTATGAATGGTGCAATGTATATAAAAATTTCCCCTTACTTCAGGCTAAGCATTCAAATAAAATACAATGGTTAAAGCAAATCAAGTAAAGTTCAAAAAGCATTTATTAAAGGCCTACCAAATGCTGAGCATTGGTTAGTGGCTGGGTTTGATTCATTTCATGAAAATATACAATTTTAACCAGGAAATATTTCATTAAAACTAAATGTGAATTGCTGTAATGTCATTGAGATGATGATTGACCTAAAATAAAATTCTAACTTCCAGATACTACTCCCAGGGATAGATGCTTTACAATGTCTCCTGGCTTTAAAGCTATTATATGCTTTTAAATATTGGTGGAAGAAAAGTAGGCTGAGTTAATCTGTTTATGGGGCCCACTTTGCTTGACCTTCAGTTGGCTGTAGTTGATTTTTAAGTGGCTACAAGTGAAGGCAAGATCACTTTACTTCCCACAAATTAAAGCTCTTCTATGTCTATATGGGTATCTGTCTCAGAAGAAAACCCAAAAAGGACAATGTTTGAGTAAAATATATTTATACAAGAGAGACTATGTAGTAGAATCAATAATAAGCTTGCCTTTAGAGTCAGAAAGATATAAATTGGAAGGGGAACTAGTCCTGGAGTCTGGAGAACATGAGTTCAAATTTGACCTCAGACGCCTGATGCCTACTAGCTGTGTTACCCTAGACAAGTAATTTAACCCTGATTCACTCACACACACACACACACACACACACACACACACACACACAGAGATATAGATTGGAGTCAAGAAGGTATGGGTTCAAGTGTCTCTTTTCATATGTTGTGGCTTTGTGACCCTAAGCAAGTCACTTAAATTCTCCATGCTCTAGGTCAACTTTCTAAGACTTTAAGTTTTAAAGAAGGTGTTGATCTGTCTAGGTAGAGGAAGTTCTTCACTGGGAACTCCCTACACAGATGAAATGATATGCCTGCTATGTGTGTTTGTGTGTGTGTGTCCCAAAAGTCTTAGTGCAACATGGAGCTTATTAAAGGTCAAAACTGCACTATACAACTTTTGGGACACCTTGTTGTCACACCTGTAGTAGTTCTATATCAAGATTTACTAGGAAAGAAATAATGGTTAAAAACTTAAAAGAATATTGACTTAGAAATGAATTGGCAAAAATGAAATGGAAATTGAAGATATTGTTTAAATAAGTCAAGAAAAATCTTAGAAATTATGACACTGGAAAGAGTAGATACTAAGATTAGAGATAATCCAATCTGACCACTTCCTTTTACATATGACAAAAATGAGGCCCAGAGTGTTTGACTTAAGCATTTATACAAGGAGATGGAGCTGAGACTGGAACCCAAGTCTCCTGATACTCAGCCTATTATTCTTCATATTATGTCATATGCTTCCTCAAACACTGACTTTATTGATTAAAGTTAATCAGGTGTTAGTTAAGCAATTAAGATATTTTAGGAGAAAACTTCCAAATCTTGATACTTGCTGAATCAGATAACTGAATTCCTCAGTTTTCCACTTTGATTTTTTCGGTGTTGTCTTGGTCTCAGCCGTGGCTGAAAAAAAAAAGTAGAGCCTTCATCCAATGTAGCACTAAAGCAATCGTTCTCAATTATTTTTTCTCACAGCATGGTTCCTCTACTATGAGGAGTCATGGTATACTGAAATTTTAATCTTCCAACAGAGAAAGGGTCTTAGGCATTCAGGCTTCCAGAAACAATGCCCATACCTTGAGATTCCTCTACTTGTCTTTCACCTCCCTCACTCCTTCATATTCTATTTCTTTGCTTCCCCAAGACTCACAGTGAAGGAGACAGTTTTGTAGTTTCCATATGGCTACTCTTGTGACTTTTCTAGAGGCCAAGCTGGAAAGAGCATGCGACAAACAGCAGCTGATATCAGGGGCTAGGAAGAATGGACATCTCAGAGGATAGGGATTCTTTCATGGCACACTAACTCTTGAAATTGGAGTATGGCATGGCACACTCTTTGAGAGCCATCACACCAAGGCACAGTGCCTACTGCCTCATCTTATCAGATAACCTAACTACAGAATAAGGTAATCAAAACTTAGTTGACTAAGAAGTTGGATGGTGGTTCTTACTACCCTCAAGTTAACATACCATAGGGAACTCTGGTAGTAAGTGGAATAAGTATAGTCTGCCTAAAAGACTTAGACAAAACACTTGTGAGAAATATCAGTCTTTTAAAAAGAGTCTATAGAAATGCTCTCTTTATCTAAATTTCATAAATTTCAAGCTAGAAGGGGCTTTAGAGGTCACCTAGTTTAACTCTATCATTTGATGGATGGGAAAATTGAAGGTCAGAGAAGTGAAGGGATTTGTTCAAAATCACAAGTTATCTGAGTGGTAGTGGTTGGATTCAGTCAGCCAACATTTATTAAGTATTTTCTATAGATAAGGAACTGTACTAAGTGTTGCAGACATAAAGAAAGGCAGATATGGCCCTTACCTTCAAGGAGCTTATATTCTAATTGGGCAAAGATTCTCCTTAGGCAGATAACATAAATAAATAGTTATATAAAAAAATACAAAGTAGATGAAATATACCTTAAAGGGAAATGCCTTGGGGGACCAAAAAAAGCCTCCTGCATAAGGTGGTATTTATTTAAATCCAACACTTTCTACAATATCATGCTCCATCTTGGGCAAGAAACTTCTTCACTTGACTTGGTCTTTGGGCAGCCACCTCTTAAAATGAAAAGTACATCTAGGCATTCAAGTAAAAGGCTTTTATTTGCAGCGTCAGCACCAAATCTTGTGACTTCGGTATGACTAAAATAGTTTGTCCATTTGGTAATCATAGTCCTATAACAAAAACTACCATTAAAAATTAAATAGCCAGAATAGATTGGGAGCATGTCATTTACTGTATGCTATAGCCATGTTGAATTTGTGACCCTGGAATCTAAGCCATTGAAAAGGCCCCATTTAGTCAGTGAGCAGAGCAATTGACAGGAGAGTCAACCTATTAGGGAGCAGAGTTCAGTAGGTTTATTTTTTTTTATCACTGCAAGGGTAGAACTAGAAAGCTTTGTTAATGGGAATAGAATAGTGTGAATCTTTTCTCTGAGTTGTTGGAAACAAGTTACAATATATTTTAATCCATACAGATTCTTCATTTTGATCAGTGTGGGAGCAGCTCTTTTATTTCTAAAATGTATATTTGTAAACATTGGAATTGAAGTAACTAGTAGCATAAAATTTCCAGTTATTTAACTGCGGAGGGACTTGTAACACAATTGAGTTGGCAGATTTTTTTTTTTTGGCTGTAACTCTCAGGTAAATTTTACTCCATGACAGTGTTTCATGCAGGCAAAGCTTATACAGGAGATGAGAAAAGGATGGAGCATAACAAACACAAAGCCAGTACCATTTCTTGTTTATTAAAGGAAAAACAAGGAATGTTAGCTAAATAGAAAGGTGCTGGTTGAAAGATATCTTTAATGCTTGTGAGTTTAAAAAAAAATCAGCTCTCAGAAAGCAGAAGGCAGGTTCCAGGGGCTAGTACACCAAGGGAAGAGACTGATGAATTGCCTTGTGCACATTTTAATTAAACTATCATCTTGAGATTTTTTTGTGTATTGATTTGCACAGTACTTAAAAAAGCTCCCTCTTCTTCCCCCCCTCCCCCTGCCTTTGAATGTTAAAGCTTTGTGCTTTTAGCTTGCCTCTATGAAAAGAAATTACTCATCTTTGGGACTGTTAAGGAGGAAAGAAGAAAAAAAACCAAATGGGTGGACATGTTCTCTTCTCCTTTTCAATATGTTTAAATTTCAACTGTTCATATAATTATGCTGGCATGTATTTCTTCCTGGCTCTAGTCATGCAGAAAAATTTAAAACATGAGAAATTGGACAACTCTAATGTGGTGTAAAATCTACTTACGCATTGTATTTCTTTCAATATTCTTTACCAATAGCATGCACATTGTTAAAATTAAAAGAAAATGTTAGCTTTTATGCACTAGTGCATTTACGTGACATACACAGCTGCCAAATATTTTATTAACATTGAGAAAAGGAAGTGTAAAAAATAAAAGAAATGTTAGAGATAGGCTTGACATCAGGCAGAGGTGACAATGACAGTCATTTAATTGTAATCACCACTTATACGGAACCCTTTATGAGAGCGCTTTACAAACAGTTGCTAGTTGTATAACGCCCTTGTGAGCTGGTTATTATTACATATCAGTAAACTGAGATATCAGTAGTCTAAATGGCAAGACAGAATAGAGTCAAGCAAGAATATCAGGCTCCCCAATATTTTCTCCTAAATGCAGAACTATATAACTCTAGGTATTACTTTCCTGCAAGAATACTTACGTGGTGCCAGAATTTCTTTTTTTATTTTTTCTAAATAAATAGAGGATCTGGGCCTTCCTTTTGGATCCATTAATACTAGCAAGAATAGCTGGCATTAACCTATAAGAATGCATTGCCAAACTGCCTCTTCTTTGGGTATTAATAGCTAATACTGTCCCTGAGCATCTATAAGTATTCAAAAGTAGCAAGGTTGAATGTTGGGAAAAGTAGAGGGCATTTTGATAAAGGATATTTGTTGTGTCCTACCTCTAACCCCTGGCAGCTATTTGGGGAACTAACCTAAGACTAAAGATAGGTATCAAGACTAAGGGCCTCCCACACCTAAAGTCAAACTAATCCACATTTTGAGTTCTTTAAAATTCAAAGAATTCCTAAGACCAAGTGACAACTCTGGACCTGAAAAAGTGGGATCAAATCACCCAATTTGTCCTTGGTCTACACTAATTTGGATATGAACCCAAATGGGACCATATCTTTCTGAATCAATTTGCAAGTAGGACGAATCATGCTAAACCTCTCAGATCAAGACTACACTAGGGGAAAACAAAAATAAAAACTTATCTTGCATTTAGAGTGAAGGGACAGAGATAGTAAGCAGGGTCTGAGATGAGCAGATTAAAGTTGCCTATAAAATTAACAGTCTAAGTAGTGGCTGTGTATAGGAATTTTCTTGAGATATTAGAGTGCTCGCTCGCTTTCTCCTTCTCTCTCTCTCTCTGTCTCTCTCTCTCTGTCTCTCTCTCTCTCTGTGTATGTGTGTGTCTCTGTGTGCATGTCTGTCTCTCTCTCTCTGTCTCTGTGTGTGTGTCTCTCTCTCTCATCCCTTTTGGTCTCTGTGGGGAGCTCATTTTTCCATCTGCTATAATACAAACTCTTACTGGACAGAGAATTCTTTTGCTTCTTGTTTTTCAGCTACTAAATCTAAAACTGCATACAATGTTTTACTCAGCTCTCACTTCTTTTACTCAAATAAATTTGATAGAAGTAGGCTACTAAGCCTCAAAAAATTAACAGAAAATACCATTCTTGCCATCTTCCCTCTATACAATCACTTGTCTTCCTTCTACTGGCAGTGGAAATTTTTAAATTAGTTGCCTGAGTTAAAAAAATACATATATTGTAACTTTATTCTGCTTTAAAATGCTCAGAAAAAGAGCCAGGAGATAAAGGTATAGTTGAGTCAGGAAGACTTAGGTTCAAGTTTTGCTCTTAACCTGTACTGTATTTGTTACCATGGGTGAATCATTCAACTTCTTGGAGCCTCACACAAATCTCTAAGTCTGTAAATTATAGATGAATTATTTCTTTGCATTCGTGGAGGGAATATTTCTACACCAGAAGTTCCCAACACTGATGGAATCACAAAAATGTATATATGTGTATACACTCAAACATACCCACACATAAATTCTTCTGGGATCAGTGATTGTATTGATTTGATACTCAGACTTAGGGTGCTAGGTGGTTCAAAGGCTAAAGAAGTAGGCCTGGAATCAGGAAGTCCTGAGTCCTAGTACAGCCTTAGACATTTGCTAGCTCTGTGGCTCTGGTCAAGTAACTTAAGCTCTGTCTACCTCAATTATTCAACTCTAAAATGGGGATAATAATCAGAGTTGTTGTGAAAGTCAAGCAAGATAGCATTTGTGAAGGCTTAGCACAGAGCCCAGCTGATGGTAGGCACTTTATAAATGTTTGTTCCTTTCTTATCCATATATGTGGACTGATGTATCTCTATATACTGATATGAGTCATACCTTTGCCTTGTATAATGTTTACTACATTATGGTTATTGAGTTGACTATTGGAACCCAAAGAGACTATCAAGTTGAGTAAAATGACATTTGAATCATTAGCCACGCCACTTGCTTTGGTTGAAATATTATTGTGTTTTGTATTTGTTTTTATACCTGTACTTTTAAAAATCTTTATATGTTAATAATGCCAATTAGTCAACTACCTTAAGTAATTCCACTGTTCAACATAAACTTTTCTTCTTTGGTTAGTCTAATGTTAATAGGGTCCTTATTATAGCTTTGCCATGATTTGTGAGCTACTTAGAGCCTGGCCTTGTGAAATATCGGAATGTCTTTGTGTCTGTCTATTAATTTGTTTATCTTTCTATCTGTCTACCTATCTGCAGAAATTTTAAACGGTGTAATAACTTTGGGAACAGTGACACTAATGTAGCATTAGATTAAAAGAATGTTACTTTATACAGGCGTTAATGTAATTTAGAGGCACTTAGAGGAAGCTATATACTTAGCATGATTCTTGGCCAGTGAAGACAGGTTGATCCCACTCATTTTGGGATTGCTAATTTGCCGTTAATTAGGAAGATTGATTCTGTTCTGTGATGCATAGGCCCAACCCCAAATGCATTTTTCTGGTTTCTGTAGCACTCTACTTGTTAATACTGTCACCACACATGTATAGGTGAATGACACAGAGCAGCATAAAGCAACAGTACTTTCTGAAGGTTAAAAACACAAATATAGGACATTATCAACCACTTCTCTGATTTCTTCTTTATGCCTCTGATTTGTTCTATATACATCCTGATTTAAAATAATCTTTGGTTGAAATTCAGTTAAAATGGTTTGGGCTTTGTTTTGTCTTATGGAGATATTTTTGCTAATTAATACAGCGATGCTGAACTATGACTTGAATCTCTAATAGAAAAAGAACACAGAATTATAGCCCTTTTGTAGCAAAATCCTTTACTCATATTTTCTGAGAATAAAACTGACTTTAAAAGCAGTTGGTGAGAATCACTTATCATGGTAATACATATACATATGTATATAGATAGATAGATACATACATACATATACAGAGAGAGATATGTATATACACACACCCACATATAATCACATTGTGTACAAAAATAACATTTTTCCCCAATATGTTTATTCTGCTTATATTCTTTCTGATATATCAAGTTTCCTACTATAACGTGAAGCTTTTTTTCTCTTGGCTGATGACAAATTTTAATCATTTTAAGTGTTCTTCAGGACAATTAATTCAACTAAAATGAATTATATCCCCTTTATTGGAATGAAGTAGAGAAATCTATCAAAACTAGTCAAAGGAAAATTCCTAGAAATGGTTTTTTTTAAACAGTCATTAACAATGGGCAGAACCAATGTAGAAAAATGTGGATAGTTGGGAGTGTGAAGGAAACCATTTACCCACAACAATTTTGGAAGTCAATTTTACCAGTTGGATAGCTCAGACTCCTTTTGAACCACATGATTTCATAATGGTGGGAATGGCAAGAGCAAAGAATGTGATGTCCATAAAGTATATATTCACTATGTATGGCACATTTTTACATATGTATATTTGTTGCATGCATACATATTGTGTCTATGTTTGTAATCTTGCCCTTCCTATCTTTTTTGATTCTTTTCCATATTTACCCTTGCATTTTCCATAAATGATTTACCTAAAACTCTAGAGGTAGATAAATGAATGGGGCTAGAACTGAAAGGGTCTTCAGGAGTCATCTAGCCCCGTAGCTTTATTTCATAGATGAGGAAACCAAAGCCCCTTGAACAGAGGAGCTGAATTGCCCAAGGTCTCACAGATAGTAAATGGTCAATTCAGAACTAGGTCATTCGTTTCCATAATTAGTGCTCTTTCCACTTTAGCACAGTGCCTCCCTCTTTTTTCTTTTCACATCTCAGGGATACCACTGTATCCCTCAAGCTACCTACCTAGTTTTTTTTCTCATTCTAGGTACACTTCCATAGGATAGCCTTTTCAGGCCATGCCGGTCTTTAAGACTGTTGTTATACCACTTCTCAGGTATAAGTCGTCTTGTTAAAACAATGTAGCCCACCTTGTTGTTTGTCATTTGAATTTTGCCCAGATTTTGCTGTTCCATGATTCACCTCCATATCATATATAACCAGACATTTGGTGCTAAAGACATGGGCTTTTTTAGTCATGAGGTATTTGAGGTTATGAAGGCAATGTGAAATTTCCCAAATCTAATCCCTACACAACCATCCACACATATGTGTACATGTAAGTGCCTTTAACACACAAATACATGTATTCAATTCAAAGCCAGTGACCTCTTCCCCAATTATCTTGGTGATTGCTTCTGGTTCCCCCAATCATTTATGGCTTCCTTTTCATGTTACTTCAGTTACAAGATTAACATTACTGCTTTAATAATAAATTTAAATTAGGGTGGGGGTTTTTTGAGAGTAAAGAGTAAAAAAGAAAGTGAGTGCAGTGATTTCATTGGTTTAGTGGATTTTAGGTGAGAAAACTGCCTCAATAAATATAGATCTGCAATTTAAAGGTATAGTCCTAAAGAGTTGCTTAGACATGCTAAAGAGGTTAAATAAAGTGTCTAGGCAGAGTCACACAGACAGTGAGTGTATGGCAGAGGCAAGACTGGAACCCAGAGCCTTCTGACTGTGAGACCTCTCCATGATGCCTCTTAAATGTGCTAGCTGTAATCTCAGAAATGAACAAGGATAAATGAAAGGAAGTAGAAGAGCAGAAAGGGAAGGAATATTACAGAAAAGAAAGACTTTTTAACATCTGGTTTTGCATATCATCTGCCTTAAGAACAAGGTATGTGCTAATAGAATAGCACTTGCCCTGTACCTTACCTTGAGTATCATTAAGCACTCAGCAACCTCAGTGACATCTCACAACATTACTGTGATTCAAATGGATTGCATTTGGTGCTAACCTCTGGATCTTTAATATGACAACAATTCTTTGTGCAATCAACTCTACTTATCTCTGTGGATTATCTGTTTTGTCTATTGTCTGTAGCAAAACTATAATCCCCTCCTGGCTTCTCCCCGACACCCAACATTTTGCTGAGCCAACACCTCTACTATCAATTTGTGTATGCTCAGGGAATAGAAACTAATCCTAATATTTGCCTAAGCAAAGCATAACCAGGGAATTACCTCCCCAGCCCCCAGCCAAAAAAAAAAATCATAAGCGGCTCTCCAGGGTGTAATAGAACTAATTTTGGATTATCCACTAATTTAGAACTCCCCAGTTTAAAAACAGGTTGTGATCCAAAGGTTTGAAAGTTAGCTGTTTGGAACTTCAAACACATTTTCTCATAGAAAAAAAAATGATTGCCTGAGTGCCAGGTTCTTCTTACCAACTGAGTTAATCAGACATTGACTGTAATTATGTACAGCCTTTCCTTTAAATAGCTCAAAACACTTCACAGATATTATCCAATTAATCTTTATAAAAATCCTTCTCAGATAGGAAACATATATGTGTGTACACACATATGTTTTCCCCATTTAACAGATTAGGAACATGCAATAAAATGACTTACATCTAATTACAAAGAATAGTCCTCGATGAAGTAGCAGAGCACCAGACTAATCTGTTATTAGAAAAAAAAATGGGTTCACATCATAGATCTGTACTTGCTAGCCTTGTGACCTTGAACATGTCACTTAACCTGTTAGCCTCAGTTTTCTCATCTTTAAAATGGGGATAGCAATATGTGCCTGTCTACTTCAACATTGTTGAGAGTGTTTTAGAAAGTTTATACAAAAATGTAATCAATTGCTATTTTTAAATCTTTTCACATGAATCTGTGTGCTGCTTCAGTAAGTTGTCCTAAGCTCTTTCTTGTAAATACATTGGGTACAGTCCAGCTTGGCTATAAAATATGTGAGCAGGATCATGATATAATAGGATTTAGAGTAGAAAGAGACCTTGGAGGTCATCTAGTCCAATCCATTCATTAAAACAGATTCTGTTTCCTTTCTGTCTTTTGACAATGAAATACATTATCACAGAGGCACCCAAATTGAATATAGCATCACCCAATTTGAGAGCTGGAAAGGACCTCAGAAGCCAACTGATCCAACCTATATGTCAAAGTGTCCATCCTACACAACCTATAACAACAAGTTACCATCCAGCTACCACTGGAAAAATTCCAAAGAAGGGGAACCCATCACACCTCTAAGCAGCACATTTAGTTTTTGTATAGTTTAAATTGTTAGTTCACACTAAGCAAAACTGCAAGAAAAATGGAAGTCCTAGGCAGTGTCACACACTCTTGTAGTAGTTTGTTTGGTTTTGTTTTTTAAACTCCATTATGGGTTTGTGGCAACAGGGAAAAGAGGGTAAGAAGTTGGTCTTGGAAACCTATGTCCTCTCTCTGATCCTTCCTGGAATATCATGATTCCGGACAAGCCATTTAGCCTCTCAGTCCCCCAGGCAACTTGTTCAAATTTGAAGTTGCCAAAGAGCTGCTGCTTTGCACTGATAGAGGGAATTCCTTCACTGGGAGTTCCCAATGCTCATGAAATCATTTGTTTATCTACATTATTTATTATTTAAAAAATATGTGGGAAAATGGTCCTTTGAAGAGTTTTTCAAATTACCACCTCTAAGTTGCCTACATCTGACAGTTATATCCAAATTGTCCGTTTACATTTCCTTTTTAAAAAAAAAAAAGCTTGTGTTGTAAATCATATAGCATAAGCATTAGAGGAGCAAATATGGTTTACAGTAGAAATTCTTAATTTTTTGTGTCATAGACTGATGGCAGTTAAGTCTATGAACTCATATTTTAAAAATCATGTTTTTAAGTGCATAAAATGCAATATATAGGATTACAAAGAAAACTAATTGTATTTAAATGCACTTTAAAAAAAATGTTTTTAAGTTCATAGACCCAGGTTAAGAATCTCAAATTTAGATAATTTTAAGTTAACATTGCATCACTTCTAAGATATTCTTAGGCAGCATTATTTAGAATTATGAATATTAAAACATGTTAAGTGTGCCCCCCCACCTCTCCATTGCCACCCTTCCCTTATAGATCTCTCTGGAGGGGGAACAAAAAGTTCTGAGTTTACATTGAGGTGCTAATACTGGAAAACAGAACATTTAAACAGCCTAGAGTTGAGTAATGTAAATAGATGGATAACATTTCAGTTTACAGTTTATTATACTTCTCTCTAGACAGGAGCGATCCCAGAAATCATTTTTTAAGCAATTTTTTCCATCTCCCTTTTCTGAATCTTCTCTCCACCCCTCTTCTAATAAGAGCTTTTTACTTACCTTTTCTTTACTCCAGGTTCTCTGGCCCCGTCTCTGCCTCCCACCCCACCCCCATCCCCTGTATCTCTATAGAAATATTTTCTCTCTGCTCCTTCATGCTGCTTGTTTCGACATTCCCTTACAGCAGACCCTTTTGTATCTTATCGTGGGCTCCCTTATCTTCAGGGGTGTTAGCCTCTTAGCAGGATTGGCAGGCCTTGCAAATCTTTTGGATGCCATAATAAAATCTACAGTTCTTGAGATTTATGAGTTCAGATGTATGTAGAAAAGGAAGCAGAGTTCATGAAATGGCATGGAATGCCAAGTCCATGGAGAGGAGGGAAAAAAAGATGTCCTTTCTTTGTGACAGCTCATGATGGCCTCAATCTGGTTTGTCTAGTAAGAATATTCTGCTTAATTCAACTAACAGGTATTCAGAACCTCACTCTGGAACCCGCTCAAAAGATCACTTTGCTCAGTTCATAGAAGTTCACCAGAAGGTGGTTGGTTAGTTGCTCCTGGAGTCCTAGCTCTTTGCATCTAATTTTTTTTCTTTCTTCTTTTGAGGAATCACATTGCAATGGGTGTAAATATATGTATATGTACAAAATACTTAAAAGCAGGTTCACCATCCCTATAGACCAGAGAATAACGTTACATTGCCAGCATATGTGTTCAAAATGCAAAAGTAGGAAAGCAATATTGATCTGTACTTTGTATGTTTATTTACATCAGCTGAGCAGTGTTAAGATGTCTGGCAATAATTATCAAGACCTGCCCACCTGTCAAAGAGCAATTGGGTTGTTCCACCATTGTCTGGCAGCAGTAAATCTCTGGGTCAGGATGAGCATTGCATAAATGGGAGAGGGGGAGGCAAGGGTACTTTACCAGGATTCCTAATTCATTATGAAAAACAGGTGCCTGCAGAAGGTTTTCCTTTAATGCAGACATATTTTATTATTCATAAAATATTAATGTGGGTTGCAATACTAGAGTCGTGTAGGTTGTTTTCATGTAAAAAAAAATTTGGTTCTAAGATGAGGAGAGAGTGTTCGCCAAACTGTGCTTTAAAAAAAAAAATAGGTAAATCTGTTCTATAAATAGTTCCAATTTCTTGCTCTACCAAAATAGGTCTGTATGACCCTGTCTCCCATTTACATAATATGTGAAAATAAGACTACCTTCATGTGGCATGTGGAGGGTTTTCCACCAAGGAACAACCTTGCAGTAGGGACAGAGTGACCTTTTAGGAAAAATTGAAATGAAATACACTTTCATTTTCTAGAAATATGCATGAAAGTAAAAATTTGACAGCCTGGAAGAACATAAGCAAATATATCTTTTTATTTGAAGATAAAAAAGAAGCAGGGGCTGGATAGGGAAAGGGAAAAAACCTGTGAAAAAAACGGATGATGCAGTTTTTACGAATAAGCAGCTTAATGTATCTTGGCACCCACAGTAAGCCTTGTAGGAGCTCAAAGTGCCTCAGGCAATCTGTGAGCAGAATAGCAATTTTATTACTTTGTCATTAAACCAATTTCACAGCAGTATTGTTTGTTAATGAGCAGCGGCAAACGAGCGAAGATGTCACACACTGGAATAGCAGAGAGATTTGTGACCCAAGCTCAGAGCACTAAGATGGAAAGACCATGGCTATAAAAAAAGGAAATACTTGGGGATGAAATGCAAAGTCTATACAGCAGAGCTTGTGTTTATGAGCTACCATTTTGCTAAGAGCTGTGAGGGAAATAAAGGTCTGGAAATACGCAGTTAAAACAGGGCCTATAAAATTAAAACCAAATTAAAGTATAGCAGAGGATTACTGCACAGGCTGTACTCTACAAAATATATTTTAAGTGACGAGGTGAAATCTAAATCAGTTTGGTTTGAATTTGGTTGGTATTTATGAAATTCAATAAAAGAAATGAAAAAAAAATACCCAAACAAAGCAGCTGCCTCACCATTCTGTGGTCTGTGAACCATAAACATGCATCACTTTGAGGAAATTCAACTTGCCAATTCTTAAATAATTAGCAACTTCTTGATTTACGCCGCGCACCTCTCTGTCTCCATGCAAACCTTCTATGTCAGTTTATATATATTCAGATGGATATTACACATGTATAATAAACACCCAGACGCAGACCCTGATCTGACTCACTCCATGACTCAAGAGCACCTCGCAAAGACAGATTTACATGAAACTGAGCTGCATCATTTGATGGGACTCTCTCCCCCCCCCCTTTCCTTTCCTTTTTTTTCCCTTTTCCTTTCCTTTCCTTTTCTTTTCTTTTTTCTTTTCTTTTTTTTTTTTGAGCCAGGGCTGGTCTTACAAAGAGATTGGGAGACAGCCTTGAGGGATACAAGAAACAGTGCCAGGCTGGCACATTACTGAATCCCTGCAAGGCATCCCGAGGTGAGTTTGCTGCCTGAGCTGTCTTTCCATGTTTATACACAGGGAAAACTAGTTCAAGCAATGCAGTAAGTGGATCAGCATAACCAACTTCAGGAAGGGAGTAAAGGAGGTAGGAGTTAAACTCGTGGATTGGTAGAAGGTTAAGGAATAAAGGAAAATCAAACCAACTATTTTTTTTTTTGGTTTTGTTGTGTGGTTTTTTTTTTCCCCTTTGCATTGGAGGTACAAAAATACTTTTGGTTGTTGAGACTTGCTGAGGAACCACCCCCATTTCTTTGTCAAAGGAACCCAACCCCTTTTGGCTTCTGTATGATTGAATTTATTTTTGCCTCATTTCTGAAATACCTAAAACTGAACAGTTGTTCCCTCATACAGATTGCCCTCCCCCAACTCCCATCCCTAAATCAATACCAAATTTGCTACAAAAGGTGAATTAAAACTTGTGGCGTGTGTACATAGTTAAATTTAACAGCCTCTGGGATAATGTTTCAGTTCACATTGACCTCCTTTACAATTTGAGGTTAGGAGGAGATGCTGGATTTTGAGGTTTGGGGGGGGGCAGTGTTCTTTAAGATTCTCTGTAAACTCATAACTTGAAGAATTAGGGTATGAGTAATTTTTTGCTGTTGTTTTTTCCCCCTCTTCCTTTTGTCTTTCCTTCTTTTTTTTTTTTTCATTTTAAAAGTGATTTTTAGACTAATTTGGTGAAAGGGGAGCCTGCAGGAAATGTTCATTGTTGAACTGTAGGCGGTGCTCACAGTTGTGGGAGTTCAGCTCTAAGACTGTTTTCTGCCTGACAGGGCAAGACCCCCAGACAAATCACTGGCTGGGTCTGTGGTAGTTGGCAGCCATTCAAGACTGGTCCTGTGCCAGGACTATTACTAGATAGCCAGACAGATCAATTCACTTTTACATTCCCGCCATTATTTATAGCCCCACTGTATATCTACTCTTGCTTATGAACTAATGATTAGCAAATACAGTGCACATAAAACATAAGCATTTGTCCTGGAGAAGGCTTTCTCCTGCTGATAGTGCAGATAGTTTTACAGGTCACAGAGCCTTAAAAAGGATTTAAAAGGGCATGTCTTGTGTAACATTTGTTCCTTTGAAAATGATGCTCCTTTCCCATTTTTGTGTAATTGAAGAGGATAGAAAGGTTTTCTCATTGCTTATGTTTCACTGAATTCTCCGCAGCCCCCTTTCCCACAGATGTTTCAGCCAAACCTGTATGAAGGGAGGTTAACACAGCACGGGATGCCATTTCAGACCACTGCTTATGCATTTCCTTTGAGAGTTTGTCAAGGTGAACAAAACCAGTGCTGCTTGCATTTTGGCAGGGAATTGGAGCTCACCTGACCCTAGTGTATTGGTCAGAATGATTTGGTTGTAGATTTTGTTTGGTGTCCCTCCCCCCTACACATACACCTATGGGCTCAGTCCCGCCACTTTGGCGAGTTTAAGGGGATGCAGGTTTCTAACAGTGTTCCCCTTTTTAACAAATGCTTCTGGGTCCCACTTAAATTTGTCAGCGAGTAATGGCAATGCCTCCACCAGTTTCCGTGGGGATTGTCACTGGATTAATGCTTTTAAGATGTGCTAATTCAGTTCAGAGATATGACTTTGAAGTATACAGGCAAGTCTGGGTCATAACAGCTTTGCTTTTTTCTGTAGGATAGATGGTGGTCATAAACATTAGCCATTTGGAATCTTGCATTTAGTGTGACTGGGGCTGGTATGAAACCCACAGTATCTTATATGTTTTGCTTTCCCATCAGAATAAACAGATGAGGAAGGAGACAATTTGAGAGAAAGATACAATTGGAAAGGGTAAAGAAGAATAAACTAGAACCTGAAGACACAATACTTGTTGGCGAACCACTATGCTCTAATTCTTCCATGCTTGTTTTGCTTTAGAATGGGTTTAATCCAGGTTTCAATATTATAAGCATATTCCTTCGTGCCCTCCAGCAACTTAACATATTTTGTACTATACCTATATCTTGTTTCCCATGTAATGCCACGGCCAGAGTTGGTGGTAAAGAGGTGGTACCAGAGGTAGTAAAGATACCAGAAACTCATAAATCTATGTCAGTTAGCAAGCATTTCTTAAGTGCCTACTACATGCCTACTAAGTGCAGGGGCATACAAAGAAAGATAAAAATGTGGTCTCTGCCCTCAAGATCCTTATGTTTTAATGGAGGAGAGAGCATGTGACTAACTATGCACATACTACATATAATCAGAATGTGATCTCATAGGAAGGTACTGGGGATTGGTGGGAAGGACCTGGAGGACCTTCTATAAAAGGTGAGACTTGAGCTGAATCTTGAAGGAAGCTAGGAAAGCCAGGATGTGGAAGCAAGGAGAGAGAGTAATGCAGGCATGAAGAGAAGCCAGTGAAAAAGCACTGAGTCAGTAGTCGAAGTACTCAGAGTGCAAGGGACAGTTCAGTTGGATCTCAGAGTATGTAGAGGGAAGCAAAACATAGGAAAACTGGAAAGATAGGAAGGGGCTGTGTTGCATGGGGCTTTAAATGCCAAACACAGCATTTTCTCTTTGATCTTGGTATAGAGAGTCACTGAAATTTATGAAGCATTTGGGGGAAGAGGTGACATGGCAAGACGGTACTTTGGGCCAATCTCTTTGGCAGCTGAGTGGAGAGTGGAGTGGAGTGGGGAGTCTTGAGGTGGGGAGATAAACCAGAGAGCTACTCCAAAAGTCCAAGCTTAGGTGATGAGGCTTCTGCCAAGGTAATGGGGTGGTGATTATGGGACAGGAGAGAAGGGAACATATAAAAATTAAGAGAACAATGAGATAACATTTGTGAAGGGCTTAGAACAGTGCCTGGCACATAGGCACAGTACAGATGCTAGGTAATGGTGGTGGTGGTAGTAGTAGGAGTAATAGTCTGGATATATCTTTTTCTCCTGTAGAAGTTTGTAGTAATTACAGATTATAACAATGCTACACACACACACACACACACACACACACAGAACCTGTTTTTGTAAGTACTTAAACAACTGGATGAAACCCTCTAATATCCTTCTAATCCTTCTATCACAGATGGGAAAAACTGAGGGGTCATAAAGTGACTTAATCAACTTTACACAGCAAGGAAGAGAGATATTCAAGTTCAAGATATAGGTTCTTCTCGTAAACTTTCTGCCCTTTTACAATGACTCTAGTAAAATATACTACTTTCAGGAGAATAAGGATAATCTACAGAGAAAAGGTACAGTCAGGTAAAAAAAAAACTGATACTTTTTAGAAAATGTTTCCCTTTTCTCGTAGGAAGGACTTTACTTTCTTTATCTTGTTATCAGCATAGATAACAGCCTGGCCTTACCAAAGGGAAAAAAAGTTCTCTTTTGCTTGTATATTATGCTATAATTTATATATGACTATATTGATTTCAGTGTTATTCCACCAAAAAAAAATGAATGAATGAAGATAGGTTCCTTTACATGCCTTTTAATTACTTATTTGTTCTTGATTTCCTTTAGGGATAAGACTTACCACAGTCATTTTCTCAGTCATATAATTTTCCATTGCTACCTTTATGTCTGTGTGTGTGTGTGTGTGTGTATGAGAGAGACAGAGAGAGAGAGACAGAGACAGAGACAGAGACAGAGAGAGAGAGACAGAGAGAGAGAGAGACAGAGACAGAGAGAGAGAGAGAAAGAAAGAGAGAGTGGAAGGGTGGGGAGAGAGAGAAAGTCTGAGAGGGAGGCAGAGACAAAGACAGACAGAGACAGAGTCAGAGACAGACAAAACACAGAGGAAAGTGATTCCACCTCCCCCCACTTCCATATTGCCTTTTGTTCTTTTCTTTTTCTGTAACTGTTTGTCCTTTTGCTGTACATTGTCCATTGGTATTTAATTTTGTGTTCTCTGATTATGTGTCAGTGACAACTTGAATTTCATTTTCCCCTAAGATTCTGGGAGGTCATTGGCATGCCAGTGCTCCCATTGCTTTTCATTCTCCGAGCTATTGCTAAGTGGTGCTGATATCTGAGCTGTGGGAACAAATCAGAAGGTTGGGGATATGCTTTTGTATTTGCCAAATTCTTTCCCAATTTGTGACAGAAGAAAGGAGAGAGGTTGAAAGAAAAGCAGAAATTAACTTACAAACTCATGAAGTAAAGTGAGAAACTAAGAGAGATTGTGAAGACTTATTTAGTTTTTTTTTTCTTTTATAATAATGTAAGGGAAAGGGCAGTCCTTTGAAATTATTTAGGAATGGCGCAGCATGTAAGACAAATGGGTTTCTATAACAGAGGCTTTAATCAGCCAGTTGGAGGGTAGGAAGATGGGTCACTTCTCATCCTTCCTGATATGACCAATCTTGGGACTTAAGTTCAATGCAACCAAACCTACCATTACCCTACTCGACTCTCCTATTCTTCTACTTCCCACTAGGAGTAAACTCCCAGTCTCGCTCCTAGACTATGCATTGACCCCTCAGGGCAGTTTAATTCCACCTCTCCCCAGTGCTCATAGTAGTTGCAGCACAGGTGCCATAGAGAGAAAAAAAAACCCTATCCCAAACCTTGGCATCCTACCACCAACCTTCAAATCAGGTGGCTAAAGCAGGCACCTTTCTGTGGGCTCTGCATTCTTTGGCCGTGGACAGTGACTTGGAGTCCATCCCCTGCCTTCATTTTTGGTGGACCTGAGTGAATCTCGCAGGATGAGCTGGCACGGATGACTTATGACCTTCATTCCACGCTCATCCCATTATCTTTTCCCCCAAACCCACCCTTCTGATGAACTTCCCTATTTTTATCCAGGGCACCATTATCCTTCTCTTCACTCAGCTTTACAACCCAAGTGTGATCTTCAGCTCTTCACTCTCAGTGATGATACGCATCCAGTCAGTTGCCAGATCTTATTATGTTTACTTCCACAACATCTCTTACAGCTTTCTCCCTCCTCGAATCACCCAGCTACCATCCCAGTTCAGGTCATTTGGTCATCTGTTTCTTCTCCAATCCATCCTTCACACAGCTATCAAAATAAATTTCCTAAAACACATTTCTTGACTCAATAAACTCCAATGGCTCCCTATTGACTTAGTATTGAATATTATTTTATGTTTTTTCATCCTTTTAAAATTTCTATATAGGAATGTTTTATACTGTGCATTATTATTAATACAATAGTACATTAGATAATGTTTGAATAAATATATTCATGTTGGCAGTACATGCTCAAATATGTAAATACATGTGTGTGTTTATGCCTGTATACACACACATGGATCCGATTTGGTGTGTTTTATCAAAAAAAACTTTGAAGACCTTTGGCAAAATGCATAAGAAAAACTAAGCCTAGGGTACAATTAATGATATTAACTGAACAATGACAGTCTTGAAAAAGTATGTTTTTGCTTCATGTTCTATTGGAATGGATAATTTCTGATTTTTCCCCATTCTCCTGCCTTTTACTTTGATCCAGTGATTGATATAATCCATAGGGTGTACATAGAGTTCCACAAGTCAAACATATTTCACCTGAATTGTAGCTGTCTTGGCCATAGCTGTCACTGAGGCAAACACCTCATAAAAAATTCATCTGAAGTAGTTAAGAAGCTTTATTCTTCAAGGATTGCTTTCAGGAGATCCTTATACATATTTTTGGTTAGTTAACATAGAATTTACTGGATTTTATTTGAATCCTCAGGGTTTATATTGAATACCAGGAAATAATAGGAAATATAATTTTTTGACTACCTATGTTCTATAACCTAAGCAGAAGTATTACAGTCATTTCCTTTACCTTCTGATGCACAACTTTCAGGAGTTTTGAATCTCCATCTTCTACATTTCCAGAGATTCAGATTAGGTTCTTTTACTCCACATAAAGGGTCCTAAGCAAACACAATCCCAAACCCACATGGACATGTGTAGTGGGTACTTCTTTTCTGTATTTTATTCAGGATCTGTTAAAACACTGTTACATATCTAAATAGAATGGAAGCTTTTTGAAGGCAGGGCTTATTTCATTCTTCTCTTCACAGTGTCTAGGCACATAATAGGTACTTAATGTATAATTGTTAATTCATTGATTAACTGACCTTTTCCCAGATATTTTGCGATCAAAATTGGAGTTGTCATTGCAATTAACCACTATAAACTAGGACCAGTTTTCTATAGGGAGAAACTAAAGTACCAAGGGATTGACATCTACTAAAAATCACTCTAATTCTTCCAGTCACGTTTGTGTTCATCTTTAGGATAACAATCCCTCATTTGTGCTCAAATTAAAACTTTTAAAATGTTACTTTAGATAATTTTTTCTTTTTTCTTTAAATTTATTTGTTTTTAGTTTTTAACATTCATTTCCACAAAATTTTGAGTTACAGATTTTCTCCCCATATTTCCCCTACCCCTCCATCCCAAGATGGTAAGCATACTGAATACCCCTTCCCGCAATCTGCCCTCTCTTTTATCCCCCTCACCCCTTCTCCCCTTACTTTCTTGGAGAGCAAGATGGATTATTGTCTGTATATCTTATTTCCCGGTTTCGTGTAAAAACAATTCATTTTAGCATTTGCTTTTAAAACTTTGAGTTTAAGTGGAGGGTAAGGAAAAGGCAGGTATAGGTAGTATAGAAGGATGGCAAGTTTGGGAAGGTTTGAGCTCTTAGACTTTGGCTTGCAGGTAAAACATGCTAGCAGTGTATATATTTCTGTGTGTATGTCATCATTTCATAGACTTTCCCCATTTGCCTTCCTTTTCTTCAAGTTCTCACCTGACTTCAACAAACATTTGCTTCCTTTGACCCTGAAACTTTTTCAGGGGGATTTCTAGGAAACTTGAGTTGATGATGCCCTAAGGCAGTGGTTCTCAACCTCCCTAATACCTCAACCCTTTAATACTCATATGTGGGTGTATCTGCATGTGGGTGGACCCACCTGAAGATGGATAGAGGAGCAGTGTCTCAGTACCTAAGACCATCAGAAATATGTGTTTTCCGATGGTCTTAGGTGACTCCTGTGAAAGGGTTGTTGGACCACCAAAGGGCTCACAATGCACAGATTGAGAACCACTATCCTAAGGTATCATCCTCGAATATTTTATAGCATAGCAATATGGTAAGGTTTATCCAATTGTGTTTTGTTTGGACAAATGCAAAAGGTTGAAAAGGACATCTTAATCCAGAATTTCTGATGGCCACATTGAATACACAAAGTCGATTAAGGAAAAAAAAAAGTTGACCTCTATTAGTTTTTAGACAATGCTGAAGAATTAGAAATTTAGCCCGGGCTTGACAAACAGGGATTTAATTTTGAGAATGTTTTAAAAATTCATTTGTTTCTTATTACCTTTCCTAGGGATTCTTCTGCCTACATGTCCAAACTAATTATTTTAATTTTTTAAAGAGAATTGACTTGCTTTTCCTCCTCTAAAGCATTCGAGTCTTTCCTCTGATGTCCCTGCCTGTCTCTTCAGACTCAATTGGGAATAAGAAAGTGATATGTAAAAAAGCCTGGTGTGAGACTGAATCAGCTTTGGAGATGCTGATTAATGTGTGTACCATAACATATGGCAGAAAGATCTGCCACACCCCTACCCTTATCTTTAGCATACATTTTTCCTTCCTGACAGATAATACCAGGTGAAGGGGAAGTTGGAAATGAGCAAGCCCATTAGAGCTAAGAAATCAAGGTTGCCATTTGGGGGATTCCACTGGCTTCTCAGGCATAGACTGGAAGTGGTCTGCTCCCAGCAAAATAGACCTAAAAAAAAGCTCCTGGGCAGAGCTGGTTATCAAGATAGTAAGTCCCCAAAGAATTAAAACCTTATATTTGCTTGCAACCACCAGACCCATGACTTGACAAGCCATCCAGACACCTTCTAGTTATCTTCCCAATTCTAGTGGTATGTCGTTTGCCTTCCCTCTGTTTGATGGTGATGATGGGAGCCACTCATATTTATGTAGCCCTTTAAAACTTAAAGGGAATTTGTTTTTTTCCCCCAAAACAACTCAGTGAGGTTGATTACTTCAAAGAACTACAAATTCAAAGTGTGAATACTTCCTCCCCTGAAAAAATCATAATACTGGTACAGTTTGGGAGATGATCTTTGAGAATTGTAGCCGAAAAATTCATTAATCTAAAGTGAATCTGGTGCTAATCTTTCCCAAAATGAGCTAATCTCATCCTTGGATGATACTTAGAGTGCATCCTGAGCTCATATTCTAATCCTTATTGTATAGCTGACTAAAAGGAAGTTCAGAGAGGTTCAGTAATTTACCCATGGTCACACAGTTAAAAAGTACCAAAGCCAGAATTTAGCTCAGGACTTCAGGGAATCAGGATTCCTGACTCAAAGACTCTTTCCATGATGCCGTTTTGCCTTTCTACATGCTGTCTCTTCTCAAACACAAGCTATCTTGCTTCTTCCCCAGCTAACTTCATACCTCATTAGCCATTGCATCCACCATTCCACAATAAGGATAAGGGACTATTTACATTGCTTGTATACTCAAAGCAGATTGGGTACAGGAGAGATGGGGGAGGGAGAGATAAAAAGGTGCATCTCAGGCAAACGGGAAGAGTGTACAGCCTGATCACTATCCATTGTCTCAAACTTTCCCACAACCCTTTCTCTCTGTATTTTACCTTTTTCATTAGTCATTATATCAGGAGTATGCTTGTAAATGTTTAACAACCAACTCTCCAGGAAAAAGTAAAAGTACATATTGGATACTTTTTCTTCATCTCTTTTTTAGGTCTAGTCAATTAACAAAAACAAGCTATAATTTGTAGTGTTTGCAGATTTCTGAGGTATAAACACTCATACTGAAAATTTAAGCCAATAGTTGACTAATTAACTAATAGTTAAGTGTCAACTAATAAGTGACTAATTAACTAATAGTTAAGTGTCAGTTTGAGCTGGCTCCAGCATACCCTTACATTATATGTGTCCTTGCATGTTATGAGGATTAAGGCATACAAAAACATGACACAGAGCAGCTAAGTGGCATGATTGATGGACCTAACTTCAAATCTGGTCTCACACTTACTGTGTGATCCTGAGCAAATCATCTTACCCTCATCTGCCTCAGTTTCCTCATCTGTAAAATGGAGGTAATAATAGCACCCACTTCCCAAAGCTGTTATGAAGTCAAAATTAGAGAACATTTATTAATTGCTTTGCAAACCTTAAAGTGATAAATAAAAATGCTGCCTAGTATTATTGTTAGCCACATGGAATTAGGAGATTCTAAACATACTAGGAATATCCAGTCTTAATGAACTTCAAAACTTGGTACCTAAAATCTGAATGAATTTTGTCCTTTCTAGATTTTTTTCCTACTAATAACTAGAAACTTAAATCAGATTCCTCAAATCAGATAAAAAGAATCATTTTGACATAATCTTCTACTCAATTCTTTGGTATTTCAAGTGTCCCCATCAAGAAACTGAATCCAGTCCAAAGATTCACCCATTGACCGTTGTAGTGGCTTCTGAAATGAAAATTATTTGAGTTTAAACAATCATCATTCTAATGCTCCCAGTTCATATGATTGTAATCAATTAATTCAAAGCTCTTCTCCCTATTAGTACAGTTACCAGAGAGACAAGAGATAAATATGATTGCAGACAGCTAGTAGTCCAGCAGACCAGCTTCTGGAGGAGAGCCCCAGATGTTATAGCACGTGAGTGGATGAGGTCAGGAACCTAACTCAACATCTATCCCAGGATCCTATGGTGCTGTGGAATTCTTTGGAACCCAACACCTGAGCTGTTAAGGAGTACCATATTTTACTTTAAAAACACAACCCAATGTTTTCACCAGCACTGAAAGACAAGAAGACACCAAATTCCCATAATAACAAATGGAAAAAAAGTTTTTTAATCAAATCAGCAAGCTAGCACATATCCTAGCTGAGCAATAGAATGTCTTGGAAGCTAAAAACTGAAATCCAGGTCATTTATAAGTTGGAAAATAACATTCCAAGGGAGAGTTACCGACAATCCTTAACTAGAACATATTTTATATGTTATACTCAAAAGCTATACTCATCATGACCATCAGCTCAGTATCAGAAAATTGGTGACTGGGTGATGAATTTTTTCAGTCATACCATTACACAATGAACATTGATCACAGTATAGGAGGACAGCAATCTACACATATTTGAATATACTTTCAGAAAGTGGTTATGGAACAGGACCTGTCATTTCATTGGCATAGGACTCTTACAGTAACAAAACTCTGTCCAACAATGCAGACTGGCATATGCTCTGAATCTTAAAGGTTTAGAGACTTTCTAGGGCACTGAGAGTTTAAGTAGCTAGTTTGTTCAGGATCATATACAGAGAGAATATGTTGGAAGTAAGACTGTAACCACAGCTCTTCCTGATGCCCAGGATGACTCTAGGTCCACTATTCTGTACTGCCTCTCATATTCAAAACTTGACATACTAAAGCACAATAAGAAGGCTCTGTAATAATTCACATAGGATCTTAAGGTCCACAAGGAGCTTTCCTCAAAAGAACCCAGTGTGAGTTAAGTAGGTAACTCACGTATGATTAATGACCTCTATTTTTATAGATGATAAAACTAAGACTCAGAGAAATTCAGTCCCACAACTAATGCACCAGAGCCAGAACTCAGATCAAGGAGTATTCGTTCTACCATACCAACAGTGAGATAAATCATAACCATGCTCTGTTCCCTATACTTTGCTCCATTTCTTATCAGATTTGCCATCAGATGAGGGAAAATTAAAGGCCTCTGTTTCTGAATTAGATACAAAAACAAATCATAGGATGCTTAGAGAAAGAAAAGAGCCATGGTTTAAAAAGCTATGTTGTTTGAACTTCTTCCATCATCTAACTTATTTGACTCAAGTACTGCCTGGATCAGACAATTTACAACAGTGTAATTAAGTGTTTTGCTTCACATTTCATTCCTTTTTCCATAGAGCTCCTGATATAGATTTGTGGTTTCTTTTTAATGCCTAGTTAATTGACTGGTATACTAAGAGAAAGCCTGTTGATGTGGTTGAAGGAGGAGGAAAAAAAATAAAGGTTAAGATTTCTTATGAATCTATCACATTTGGGAATTGAGGACCATATAATATTTCTGCCCTCAAGCTACGGATGACTTCTAGTCCCATCAATAGGAGGGCCTTACAGGGATGAAAGCAGCACCCTTTCATAACTTCATCTACTTTTGGAACTAATCTCTATGTCTCTTCAATGACTTTTGAACCTTTTTATAATATCAAGTTTGTTAAAAAGCAGAGTAAAATTCATTGACAGAATAATGGGGGAGTGGGGAATGGAAGAGAACAGTTTTCTGTGGTTGTCTGGCTAATGTTGAAAGTACAGCCTAACCAAACTTCTTCTGGGTTTGCTAATATTCTCTTTGCTGATTAATTTCATAAGATCAATGGATTTAAAAAACACATTATAAGTGCCATATGCCATATTTAGAATACTTCAAAATTCATTCAGATGTATATTTCTTTTTTTTTTTTTGCTTTTTGGAGGGCAGTTGGGGTTAGGTGACTTGCCCAAGGTCACACAGCTAGTTTTTGTGTGTGTGTGTTAAGTGTCTGAGGCCAGATTTGAACTCAGGTACTCCTGACTCCAGGGCTGGTGCTCTATTCACTGCGCCACCTAGCCACCCCCAAATGTATATTTCTTTCTAAAGTCCATAGTAACTGACTTTTTCTGAGTGTTTGATAATCATTAGAGTCCTTTTTTGTACACCCTGTTTTTCCCTATTACATCTCACCCAACTTCTTTGGCATCCTTAGGTCCCTATCCCTACTTGTTTACCTCCTGCACTACATCCCAAATCCTTCACCCTGTCTGAGGGGTTCATTTTGAGTTTGGGGGGAGGATAGAGAATGCTGCTAAAAGCTTGCATGGAAGGAAATACAAGTTATTTTCATGGGTTCAACAAGCTGCAAAAAACTCTCTGCTGCCAATACCCCCTCCAACAACTAGGCCTTAGTAATAAATGAAAGCACTGAGAACATGGACAAGAGATTGTTCATCAAAATACAGTGTGTGTTACTCTTATGGTCACCAGCTGTCTCCACCAGGACCATTTTTTCTATGCCCACCAAAGATGGTTTCCATCCTTCAACAGTATAAAATCAAATGTAGTCAGTCAAATACACTGTCACATCACTACGGTACTATCAGACGTTAACACTTTTATTTATACAATGTAGTAAAAAGACAGAGGAATTAAAAGAAAACGCAAACTAAAACATATACCTGAAATGAGTAAACTCTATAGATACCCTGCCATGAGCATAATGGCGGGTCACAGCCAGAAGTAACTTTTTTTTTTCAGACTCTGAACACATTGGTCAATGCTGAAATATATTGAAATTGAAATTATTGAAAATTGTCCTTCAAGTCAAGTTGTTGTTGTTGTTTTAGTTGAAAGCAAAGTCAGAACAAGCAGAGCTCCTAAAAGTTCTACTAACCCTGGATCTTGTGAATTTTAAAAAAAAAGCCACTTCTTTTTGTTTTGCTTTTGTATACTGAGGATTCCTTGTACATAATAGGTGCTTAATCAATAAAAAGCTGTTAGAGTGACTTGTACTATACCTGTGATAAGGGTCTGATAACCCAAATTTAATTAACATTATCTATCTCTTTTAAATAATAATAATTATTATAGATATTCATATATATGTATGCATATACATACACATATGTGGGTATACACATACATACGTGTATACACACATACTCAATGCATCTATGGTGCCACATTCTCTTCTCTCATTCACTCCTACCCATTACAGTCTGACTTCTGACATCATCATTCCACAGGAACTGCTCTTTCCAAAGTTATCAGTGCTTGCTTAGCTGTTAAATCAGGTTCCCGTTCTCAATCTTGCCTTCCTTGTAACATTTGACACTGTTAATCTTCTCCTCACTACTCTCCTCTTTTGTGAAGTTTGATTCTCTTCCCCCCCCCCGCCCCCCACCCCGCCCCATCTGGCATTTCCTTCTCAACCTCTTTTTGCTAGATCCCCATACCCCACCCTCTAACACTAAATTTACTACAAGGTTCTGTCCTAGGACCTCTTTTCTTTTCTCTGCACATACATTCTATCTTCACAACTTCATCAATTCCTCTAAGTTTAATTATCACTATGCAGCTTCCCAGATCTATATATCCAGCCCTAGTCTCTCTCCTGAGCTCCCTTCCCAAATATTAATTGCCTATTTGACATTCCAAACTGGAAGTCCTATAGGCATCTCAAACTCTTATCCAAAGCAGAACTCATTGTTTCCCTTCCAAACCTCTGCTTAACCTTGCCTGGTACCACTATCTTTCTGATCTCCCAGATTAAAACCTCTGAGTCATCTTCAACTCCTCTCTTTCCCTCACCTGTACTTAACTAGTTGCCAAGTCTTGTCAATTCTATGTCTGTATTTTCTCTCATATTCATTCCCTTATCTCTACCTCACACAAACACCTTCATTCTGTTTCTCATCACCTAGGGCTTGGACTACGGCAGAAACCTTTCTGATTGATTTCCCCAGCTTCACATCTCTCCTCTCCCCATTCCATCCTCCCCACACAGCTGCCAGCGTGATTCTTCAAAACTATAGGAGGCATGATCAAGTCACATATTTGCTCAATAAAATCCAGTGGCTCCCTACTGTCTATGAGACCAAGTATAAACTTCAAGCACTTCACCACCTGGTCCCAACCTATTTTTCCATAAACTCTTCAGTCCATCCAAATGGTCCTTCTTGCTCTTCCTTACAAACTCTTTCTAGTCTCTTTTACACACTCTTCATGCTCTCAGCCTCATGACTGGAATGCATGCTCCTTTCTTACCTTTACCTCTTAGAGCCCCTAATTTCCTTCAGAGTTCAACTCAAGTGCCATCTTCTGCATGAACTTCTTACTCATCCCCCTAGGTATTAGGGATTTCCTCCCACCCCCTGACAAATTACCCTGAATTTATTTTCTATGTATTTTGTATTTATGTCTCCCTTTAATAGGATATAAACTCCTTGAGGGCAGGGACTGTTGCTTTTTTTTTCTTTTTCATCTGGTGCACCTGGAACATGAAAGTGCTTCCTAAATTCTTGATGACTTATTACAGGAATGGGGGAAAATTGTGGAGGGAAAAGAGCCAAGAGAAAGATCAGGCTTCCATCCAAATACACATCAATCGCTTTTTTCCAACCATTCTTCCTTTTTGTTTATAGAGTCTACAAGTGCAAAATCAGCTTTTACTTACGACTGTGTTAAACACTACCTGCCTGCCCCCTAAACCTCACTAGTCCCTGAATGAGGTCAGCCTGGTGCCGGTCTCCATTTCTATAAGCAATCCTGTCATTCAGGCTAACAGCAGTGATTCACTCCCAAGAGGCAAAAATGACTCAATTGTTGGACTTATTGACTCCAGGGAGGGCAGCTACTCTATCATTACCATAGAGTGCAAACAACCTGGGATCTGTGTTGGTCCACTTAAAATTACTATTTGCTGCAAAGGATTGGCAAAGCAATTCTTAAAATGATGGGGGTGAAAGTCAGAGAAGCCCCATTATGAGCTTTTCCTTTCCTTTAAGCAGGATTGAGTAGTGGGTGGCTCTTTGAGTCTGACCCACTTACATACCTTTTGTTCACTTGGTTATATTAGCATATTGTAACTGACTATATTACCACTGGGGAAAAATGTCATATGTTCATGGGCAAGTTCTTCATGGGTGGAAACTGCACCCCAATATAAACGTGCTTTAGAATCCATAGACCTCGAGGGGAGATGTCTAAAACAGGAGGAGCTGGTTGAAAGCGCTGCCCAAAAATAGCTTCAGCAACAACCAAGTGGCTGCTCAAATCACACACCAGAGGATCTACTTGGGAAAAACCAAATAAATTTAATTAAATAAGCAACAAAATTATTTTCCTGTCTCTATCTACTATACTTGGTTAATATCCATGACATACTGATGTTGCATAATTGCTCTTATGGAATGCTGCTGCTCACAGCCAAAATGAGCTGCTTCTGCACAAAGTCAGGCAAACTGGTGTCCCCACAGAGTTATCTCCTAAATTATTTATACTTGCAAAACTTTCACATAATGGCAGTTTTAAACTCAAACAAACAAAGCAAACCATACAACAAAGAAAGAGGACAAGGAGGTGCAGGGACCTTTTTCCTCTTTCTTTCTGAACATCAGAAGGTAGATCAGAAACCCAAATAAACACTGCGGAATTTAGTTCTCTCTGAAAGTCTCAGGGCCTTGAAATCAGGTGATATCAAAGCTTTGGGGGAATTGTCAACCCGGATGAGGGATACAAATACCCACCTTACTTTCAATCTGTGTGCCTAAACAACAAACTTTTTTCTTTACTTTGCAAGTTTGTCTTTCCCTTGAGAAAAGCTCCTGTTGTCATCAGCCCTCCCTTTTGGCCTCTTTATGAAAAAAAAAAAAAAGAAGAAGGAAGGAAGGAAGGAAGGAAGGAAGGAAGGAAGGAAGGAAGGAAGGAAGGAAAAGAAAATTTAGACTGTCAAAATGATGTCAAAGAAAACACATATTGACCTAATGTGTCATAGTTACCTCTTCAGCTATGATTTCAGTGTTTTGTAGCATTTCTTTCTATTGTCCACACCTGCCTTTCATATATAATCCATCAAATAATTAATGAACTTATGGAGTCAACTTTGCTACTCATAGAAAAAGAAAAAAAAAACATTCTTCAGCAAGCAAACTAGATAGCCTGTATATTTTGCATTAATTAAAAATCCTAATTCAGTTTCTAACTGAAGTGCACCACGAGTAATATTAAATAATTTGACTAATATGTTGGCTCCGTCTCCTAAACAAAAAAATGCTTTGCACATAGTAGGCCTCAAATAAATATTTGATGAAAGAAGTAATTATATTAGCAACCAGCATTTGTGAAGTGCTGGGTACTATGCTGTGTTACAGTTACAAATATAGTGAATGAAATAGGCCCTACTCACCAGGAGTAGAGAAAACAAGGGCATAAATAAATTGATAGAGAATAAATTTTAAAAGAATTAATAAAAAATGCAAAGTCATTAACTGTAAGATGGTTTGGAAGGGAGAGCACCAATACATATTGCTAAATGCATATGGGTACTCGGTTTGTTCCAAGATTTTCAAGAGCCTTATGTTTTTAGAATTAAAACTAAATTTTCAACCAGTGAAAAATGTGGGACATTCAAAGAATTGTAGAATTAATGTTAATTACTAAGTAAACATGAATCCTGCCTATAGGAATTAAGTACTAATACAGGGATTTCGACCTAAGAAGAATTTTTGAGATGATAGGATGTTAAATTTAAAGTTGAGTCATCAGTGCAATGTAACGTTTTGCAATAAAGACACTGAGGCCCAGAGAGAATAAATGACTGGTCCCAGGCATTACACAGGTAGCAAGTGGCAAAATCAGGTTTCAACCCCAGTTCCAGACTCTAAATACATCACTATTTCTACTACACCATGTTAAAACATCATATCCACCTTTTTCTTAAATAAGAAAACTGAAGATCATAAAGTTTAAGTGATTTGCCCAAGGTCATTCAGTAATTAGCAAAGACAGGATCTGAACCCATCTCCTCTGACTTTATATTCAGTTCTTTTTTCCATTCTGACACTCCTTGAATACCTGCTCACTTTAGAAAAATGACTATTATCTTTAATTTTTAATTTACACTGTTATAATTCCTTGTTACAAGCAAAGAGATGGGTCATGGCAGTGAAGTAATCACTGTGAATTGAAACTAATTGTCTTTCTAGGATAAACACATACAGTATACACCTACATGAATGTATATGCATAGATGTAAAATATGGAAAGCAGTAAACTGTTCTATCTGGAGATATTATCTATGTATACATGTGTAAGATATATACCTATAAATATGTTACATATAATGTACACATGTAATGCATATATATTATACATATATGTCACCAGATAGAATAACTGACTGGCTTTCTTTTTCTTAAAGTTTTTTTTTATGGAAATAGGAATAGTACAATTTTTACTTAAGTTATAAAAATCTGGGGGAAAAACCTGATCAGATTTTTCTAAGCATATGACCTCCCACAAACACCTTCACCACCAACACCAACACCCCATACACACACACACACACATACATATCCACATATAGCTTCCTCTCTCACAGCTCTGAGCTCATTTAAACTTGCTTCACCCAGAGGTCACCACTCGAGAAATTTCTTTGACTCTAGACCTATTCAGGTTTTCCCCTGAGAGTCAGGAGGACTTGTGTTTGAATCCTCCCTCAGACACTTAGTAGACCCGTGACCCTGGGCAAGTCATTGAACCTTTCTGACTCAGATTCCTCATCTCTAAACTGGGGGTAATAATGGTAGCATCTACCCCGAAGGTTGTTGGGAGAGTCAAACACAAGAACATATGTAAGGCTCTTTTCCAATCTTTAAGAGCGATATAAATGTTAGTGAGGCTAATTTTTTTTAAAGGATTAAAGCTGATATGACAATGTTGCAGGTTTGCTGGGTCTCTTGTGATTTATAAAGATACATTTTATGTCTTTTATGATTATGATGATGATAAAAATTTTGTGGGTGATAATATCGGAAAGACTGGCTGTAACATCTGTGGGAGTTCTACAGGGATAGCAGCATACTTCCTACTTGACCAGCCATCCTTAAACTTTTTTTTTATTATTAAAAAGAGGAAAACTCTTACTCTCTCTCCAATTTGCTCCTTGATTTTAATCAGCTTACTTATTGTTACTATACGAAAGTTTGCATGGGTAAGGAATAGATTTTTTTTTAATTCTAATAGTAACAGAATATATTTTAGTAGTAATTTCATTTTAAAATAATTTAATAGTAATTTTAAGATAATATTATTTGTGTGTAGATAATTTTAAGTGAATTTAAATGTACTTTTCATGGACATTGTCTCTTACTGACATCTCTGTCAAATACTTATATGAGCTGTTTGCACGGCATTTTTTTTAAGCCAATAGAAGAAATATCCTATGCTCTAATTTCCAATAATTTCTGTAACAATCACCTTTATTTTATATGGGTGATTAATCTTAGTGGGGTTTTTCTTTCTTTTCTGTTAAAACAATCCTAAAATCCGTTAGCACTGGATAGCTGTCTTATTTACAGTTCTTTTTTAAAGTGTTAAAAACCTCAGCCTCTCAAACTAGAATACCACCTACAACTTAGCAAAGACCAGGAGGGTTGAGAAAAGGGTCCTCAGAATATTGCCAATCTTCCCCACTTCTTTTCTGCTATATCCTTTCTTCTAAACCAGCAGGAGAACTGAAATAAAGATAAGAGCCTAGCCCATCCAAACACTTCAGGGAAACATCAATCTGATCTTTTTAAGCTCCCCTGCTGGTTTAGAGAAAGGAACCCAGCAAGGAAATGAAAGGGATAGGGGGATATTCACATGCATACCCCCTCCACAGCACCAACCCTTTTAGGTTGCTGATGCTGAGTTAGTTTGTACTGAGTTGAAGGACTGGGACTTCAGAACCATTTGTTTCACCACCAATTTAGGGGAAAGGATAGTCTTTTCACCATAAAAGTCAATTTGAAAAGTAAAATATGGTTTTAAAGGACATTACAGTTTGGGAACCATCGAACCTAGTGGGGGTCTCTTTTAAATGGAACATTTTTTTAAAAAATCAATTCTATTCTAATTTAGTAGGTACCACCTAGAGAAAATTTGCCCTTAAAAAAAAAAAAGATTTATCACCCCATGGGCCTGTTTAACAAGTCTGTAGTCAGTACTCTTAGAATTTTCACAGATGTGATTTTAAAACAACCTTTCATCTAAGTCACCATTGAACAAGACACTAATCATGTATTAGCACAAATTGTGCCTTCTATATTTAAACTGGCCACAGGCCTCCAAAAATTAGGACCACAAATTCTCTGGACAGAGGGAAAAATGAAATGAGACCTAAGAGAAATAAGGCCATGATTTCTTTCATAATGAAATATTTTGGTGATTTTATTTCTCTATTTTGAGGGAATATACTGTGGGAAGAGGGTCATTTGGGGATTTATTGGTTTCTATCAAAGCAAAAGATATTTCATTTAAAAAATAAGATTTTACTGAAAATTGAAAGTTATATGTTGATATACCACAGGGAGTATATTTTTAGACCACTGAACCCTTATCAGGGATACTTTAAAAAAAGGAAATAACATTCTTTTGATACAGGCAGCTGGCTATACTTTCTGTTATGGCCCTGTAATACAGATAATTTGGGAGGGAGGAAGAGAGGAAAGATGAGATGGTCCCCAAATCTATTCATTTGTTCAACAAACATTTATTAAGTTTCTGCAATGTGCAGTGCCCTGAGGTAGACCCTTGGGGGAGATTCAAAGATAAATGAGTCATGTTCTCATCCATTAAAAGGATTATGTTCATATCTATACATTCAGCCCTAACCCTTCTCGCTGTTCATCCAGCTACCTATGTGACATCATGATGTGGTAGAAAGAGTACCGAATTTGAAGCTCACATATGCCGCTTACTACCTGAATAACCCTAGGCAAATCACTTTGATTCTTTGGGTCTCAGTTTCTTCATCTGTTCCTTGGGGGCACTCCCTTCTGACTCTAGATCTATGGTGCCATGAAGAGTCTTAGTAGAGGGAAAATATCTTAAAAATAAAAATAATTTTTAAATTTCATCTTTAACCCATACTTTCACCACCAAGAAGAGATTCTTTCCTAATTTTTACATAGCCATTAATTGTGCTATCATCTTTCCAGGTGACCAGTTTTATCTTGTTTTTCTTTTTTTTTTTTAACTTTCATATGTCTTTCTGTCTCCCACATAACTAATTCATCACCCAATTCAGAAAAATTCATTCTGTGTCACATCTTTAGGATTTTGCTATTCCTTTTACTCTAAGTTTTTGTTCAGATCACCATCACCTCATCCCCATTACAGTCATAAAACTAATGAAATAATTGTCCTCGAGCATGATTTTCTTTCTATGACTCGAGTCTACAGGAACAGAGTATTTGAATCACATTAAATCTAACCTCCATGGCTTGGCATTTAAGAACCATGACAACTTGTCTCTTTCCTAAAGAGTGGTGGCACTAAGTGCTAATGACAATACTACAGATATAGCACAATCAGCACAGAATACAGAGGGTCCATCTGCTCACTCATTTTGGACAATATACCTCTATTACTGTAGCCTTTGGTTTCAGTAGCCTTCTTGGCCAACATATCATTCCACTGACTCATACTAAGTTCAGCCCACTTAACCTCCTCCTGCCCTTGTCTCTGCTCAACAATTCTGTTTCCTCATGAACTGGTGTCTATCCACACCTGCCGCATTCTGAACTTGTGTAATGTTTCTTTGAACATAAAATAATGACTTCCCTGTGAGATTACCTCTAAGTTATTCTGTATATGGCTTTCTTGTACATAACCATTTGTGTGTTCTCTCCGCTTCTCCCTCCCCCATTAGATTGTGAGTTCCTTGGGGGCAGGAGCTGTTTTTAGTGCTTAGGAACAAAATAAGTGGTTAATAAATGCTTGATTACTTGACTTGCTCTCTATTGCTAGTGTATGTTATTATTGATTATCCCTTCATTACTGATGCTCTTTTCTTCCTTAGCTTACCTGACACTGCCCTCTTGTCATTCTTGTCCTACCTTTATTACCACTTCTTGTCACTGGTGCCTCATCTTTCCACTGCTCCATAAATATAAGGTTCCCCCAAGATTCTGTCCTTGGGGCTCACCTCTTCTTGCCTTGGCAAATTTCTTCATTCTGTGACTTTAATTATAAATTTTATCTAAAGATTCCCAAATCTCTCACCAGCCCTTGAACTCTTCAGAGTTCAAGTCTGATGTTCCTGATTTCATGTTCAAGATACCATCTGATGTCCCAGCCACACATCAAACTTAACATGTACAAAACTTAACTAATAACTTCATTCACTATCAACCCTGGGGGGATGTGGGGGGGGTGGACTCTGCCCTCTTCTTTATCTATTTTGCTTCTGATAATGGCACCACTGTAATCTCATTTACCTCTGATATCTTTCTGTATCTGTATCTTTCCTACACCTTCCTGTGTCTAACCAAATTCCAAGTCCTGTTGATTCTAGCTCCTTAAATGTCTCTTGAACCCACCCCTTTCTTTTCATTCTTACTTCTATTGCCTGGATCAAATGAGATATTTATAAAGAATTTAGCAGAGGGGCAGCTAGGTGGTATAGTGAATAGAGCACCAACCCTGGAGTCTGGTGGACCTGAGTTCAAATCCAGCCCCAGACACAACACAAAAACTAGCCATGTGACCTTGGGCAAGTCACTTAACCCCAATTGCCCTCCCCCCAAAAAAAGGCAAAAAGAATTTAGCAGAGTGCAGTCATACATGTGCTTAATAAATGTATGTTACATTTCCTTCCCTTTCTCTCTGGTTCATCAGCTCTCACATGGACTTATTTATTTTAATATATCTAACTGCTCTTCTTGATTAAATGGAGTCATGGAGAGATAGACATGACTGAAAAAAATAACTCAATAAAATTGATAGCTACAACCTACATAAACAAAAGCTCTTTGGGAATTCTTTAATAATTTCTAGGATTGTAGAGGGGGCCTAGACCAAAAGTTTGAGAATTACTGGACTAGATGATCTTCATGGTCTTCTTCCAATTTGGTGCTTCTCTGTATCTTTAGACCAGAAGCCATCTGTTTTCCTCCCTTCTGCAAAAGAAGATTTAGCCAGTTTTGAGTTTCCAAAGGGTTTGTTTACTTACTTAGTTTTTAGATATTCATTCATCACAGCTATATAAGTGGTGAGTTTTAGAAAAAATAATTGTTGAAAATGTTGCAGGTTGATTAAAAAAAATGCTGGCTAGTAAATTCATGAAGCATATCTTCTAGCATACAGAAATAATTTTCTACCTTCCATACAAAGCTTCATTGACCTGGCAGGTTGATCCTCTTGAGAATATAATAATGAGTATGAGGCCATATTAATTCTTAGCAAGTAAGATGTGGGTGGCATGTGTGGTAATTTCCCCAAATGTTATTGAGGGAGGCTTTTGTCAGTATAAGTTGCTGATAATGAGAGCAGCATTATGGGAACCAATGCATTGGTGACTTGGGGGTCACTTTTGCTAAAGTGGTTTAATACATTTTCTTTAGTTTTTAAATGATCAAAATTTTTGTTGAGAGATGGACTTGTAATTTCATCAGTGTGAGGAAATCACTTCTGGTGTGAAAGCTCCCTTCACTGATACAAAGCAAAAAATTACCTGTGCCTTACTATGCTTAGAGAATTGCTTGGGGGTAGTGAGAGGCTGGCTCAGTCATGAAGCTAGCATATATCGGAGGAAGGACTTGAACCCAGATCTCCCTAACACCAAGTCCCTAACACCAGTACCCTGCTTTGTTTCATTACATATAGTAAAAATTATATAAAGATTAGACATCAAATTACTTTGATTTTGGTCTGTTCAGTGACAAGGGAAAAAATAAGTTTTTTCCAGACTATTTTTTCCCTCTTCAACTTAAATATTTTAATGAAAATAGAAGGAGGAAATGATTGAAATTTGGTCATTGAGTAGGTCAGTGGCTCCAAAAATAGAAGCTCACTTAGGGTAAAATTTGCTGTCAGGAAAAATGGAGTGTTCTTTCTGAACTCAGGAACTGGTAGTTCATGAGCAGCTTGGTGTAGATGGTTGCTACAATAAGGCTCCTTTCATACAGGTGTGTTTATGCCCCAGGCTTGCTGGCCAGAGTCCATTCCATTTACAGAAGCTGAATTAAACAATAACTACCGCATTGCAAAAAAAGGGGGGGGGAGGAGTGGGAGGGAGAAAAAGGTGAGCGTCAAAGGAGATGCCTGAGAGCTTTGTTAGGGCCAAGAAAAACCCTGTTGCAGTTGTCAGAGCTTGTTGATGTTGCAGGGAACGGCACTTTTTTTTTTTCTCCTGGATTTTGTGGTTCTGCCTTAGGAAAGAAAGTAAAATAGAACGGAAGAACAAAGTCCTACTCTATAAATCAGCAGCTGCTCCTTGCCAGATCAAAGGAGTGACATTTTTGCTCCTGGACTACTTGTCCACTTGAGGGCTTGACAGGCAGCTAACAGCTGGCCTGCTCTACAGTCTAGGAGAATCAGCCTACATCTTCTTCAGAGCGGATGACAAGCTAATCAGAGATATATCCATAGCACAGGGCATAGGAGTGCACCTTGATCTCTTCAAACACATCTAATACATAATTGCTAAACAGCTCAGTGCGTTTTTTTTTTCCTGGCAAGTTAATGCTTAGGTAGTTTCCACTGAGAAGTAGGATAGAGAATTAATACTTCCATCAAAGGTGAGCATAAAAGTTAAACAGATGTTAAATTCATCAGGATTCCCTCCTCTTAGGGCGAATTAGCAAATGACGAAAACTTAATAGCAACTCTCCAGAAACGTTTGTAACTGACTGTCAGGTGACTTAAGTGGTTGAAAAATCCAGTCTGGAGTATCCAAACAAATGAACAGGTTTGGGAATTAAGGACCCATTCGAAAATGGCTCACAGCCTTTCCTGCTGATAGGCTAGAATAAAATTGCCATATGCCTTTGGTATTTGGTAAAAGAGGTTGTTTTCAGAACTTCTTCTAAGCGGTAAGTATACCACCCTGAAATTTAAATATCAGTAGTAAAACTTTCAAAGTAATTCAGCTTCTAGGTGATTCTCATCAGCAATAAATCAAGTACAGGTTTGAGGTAATAGGCTGCGTCTTATGTCAATAGACTTAGCATTTTATCTTGAAGGGGATAGATCCCAGTGGTGAAAAGCTAGGGAATTTGTGTTTCTCCTCAGGTTTCAGGTAACTCTAGAAGAGTGTATTTATAGTTTATGATAAATAACCACATATGAATAATCAGATGGCATTCTGAAAGAGTAATAGTGCTTCAAAAATCATAACTGGCTGGGATGTTTTGTTATGTGCCATCAGGTGTGATTAAATTCATGGAATAGTGTTTATTGTTGCTCAGCATTTGAAAAGAAATAAAATGTTAATTTTTTATCTAGTTGGAAATTTCTCAAAAGCTTTTGCTCCTCTCCCCACCCTAAAAGCCATATTGTTAGTTACGTAAGGCTTATGAGTATGTACCCCCAATGAATTAGCCTACCAACTGATCTGGTTTTACTGATCTGGCTTTATCTCCAGGAAGTTCATAACCATGTAATAAAATGAATGAAGTTGTTATAAATTGTTCTAGGCCTAGGGCAGGTGAGTAAAATATTGTTTTGGAGTTCAGGATACGCAGAGAGCATGTGCATTAAATTTGATCTGAGCAAACAAGTCTGGCCCTGTGCGTAGGCAGATTAGGTGGCAGCCTATGCAATAAGAATCTGAGAGTGATGAGAAGGCCAAGTGCCCCAAACATCTCCCTGACTACCTGCCACAGAATTTGAAATTCCCACCATCAGAGTTACACAATACACTTTGAATTAAGACACTGTGAACAAAATGCCCCTGATGTGTTGAATGAGTGTTGCCTTGGAGGTATATCATCAAGATGAAATCTTAGCAATTGAAGGAACCTCAGTGATCAGCTGATCTGACTGCCTCATTTTACAGAGATGGAATGTAAAATCCAGAGTGGTTAAGTGACTTGCCTCACATCACATATGGCTTATTAGGTCAGCAAGAGCTTGTTTATAGGATTGGTTAGCTATCCTTTCTGAGAGTACAATCCTTTTTTTTTTTTTTGAAGGACATAGACAAATTTTGAGAGAATTTAGGAGAAAGCCAGAAAAGTCTGACACATGGCATTATTGAATAAGTCAGAGCCCAGGATTGTGTAATTCAGTAGAAGAAACCAGGTAATCAAGGCATCCCCCTGGTCTTAGTCAGGCGAAACAAGAATACTGAATGAACAGGTGGAAGAAAACCAAGAACAAACATTTAGGGTAATCGGGTATATTTCATTGTAAAGGAACTTTAAGATGATCTTGTTTGGGTCCCTTATTTTTCACCTTTACAATTTTCCCTGAAGTCTACTTCTCTAGTAGGCATTCCCATAACGAGAGTGCATTCCTAGATGTACAAAGTATTTGTGACCTTGGCTAGCAAAATGTCTTCATTTCCTCCAGTTTTGTAAGTAGAAAGATATGAGTCAAAATACTACTGGGACTATCCTGGGTAAATCAGTGAACCTCTACGTGTCTCAGTCAACTCCTTAGAACAAGTCTGGTTGTGATCTGCACTGGTGGAGGGAATTCCCTACTTCTAAAAGAAATGCACAGTTGTGGTACAGGTTGAGTTTTGTGTATAAATCTAATATTTCATTACGTTGTCACTCTAAACTAATGGAAATTATTTAAAGCTATGGAAATAATATTAGGCAGCATATGTAATTCTCATTCATTTGCCTACTGTGTACATCTATACAAGACTTACTCTCTAGTCATTGATGTGAAAGGGGTTTGCACACATAACCAGCCATTCATGTGCCTGAGCACTCGTTCTAAATCATCAAACCGGCTTAACTGATTTAGTCGTTTTAATGCATTCTTTGGAAAAGTCTTATTCTTGGCCAGAATCACAGAATAGAGAGAATTGTTTTCTTGTGATCTTAGGTAAAAATGAGGAAGCTAAATAATTGAATGACCTCTATGTGGGTATGAGGAAGAGTTAAAAAAGAAAAAAAAAAAGGCAAAAGCTTTCACTGTTGCCAGGGTACAAACATCTGTCCTGGAACCTTGAACTTCAGGCTTTGAAAATGAGACCTCTATGTATGAATGGTTGTGGTAGGTGAATGTGGAGGTGCTTTTAATTTGTGAAATTTTGAGATCCAGTTTTTTGTGCGGCCTGCAACATCTCTTTGCACTGCCCTCCCCTCCCCAAACACTTATCAGATGCCCCCTCTCTAGTCAACAGTTAAATCCTATCCATGACATTTACTAGTTGTGTGACCCTGAGCAAGTCACTTCACCCTCTTTGCCTCAGTTTCCTCATCTGTAAAATGAGCTGGAGAAGGAAAATGGCAAACCCCTCCAGTATCTTTGCCAAGAAAACCTCAAATAAGATCATGAAAAGTCGTACACAGCTAAAAACAACAGCAACAAAATCAACAACAATTTGCTTAACACTTCCAATGAAAATGACTTCAAGTCTTCATTTTCTTGACTAAAGAGAGTCTACAGGCCTGGAAGACTTCCAGGTGACAGCACTTTGCCTTGCATTTTCTTAGAAAAGGAATACTGCCTAGAGGAGTTGGTTACCAGGTGTGGCATAAAGTAAGTGAACCAGAAAGAAGGGATTTATCAGCCATTTAAAGGAGAGGGGAGGAGGGGGAAGGAAAGAAAAGAAACTCACCAGCAATCAGGAATGACACCCAAGCCTACTTCTGTCAGTCTGAAATATGCTTTAGAGTAAAAAAAATTCTTTAAAAGAAAAACCAAGGTGGTCAGATTTCAGTTGCAGAAACATGTACAAAGCCATGTAGTTAGACTCTCCTTTAAGGGGGTTGTTGGTCTCCAAGACATATCATTCCAGGAAAAAGCTGACTCTCAATGATAACCACTGGATTTTTTTTTAGCATATTTTTTTGCTCTGGGGAAAATATTGAAGGAGAGAAGTTGTATTGCTTTCAGAATGTTACTAGATTCTAAGAAATAGGTTCTCTTAGACATCAAGGTTGGTTATATTTTCAGTATCTGTCACTTGTATTGAAGTGTCTTCTATTTAGATGAATTTTAGATAGAAAGTTTGCGGTCTTATGTATTTAAGCTATATAGAGAGAGCTAAATGTCTGGAATCTAATCTGAGACAATACAAATTGGTAGACCCACCACAAGTTAGGGTGCTCATTTTCTAAGTATTGTACTCACAAATAGAATAATGTGAAGTCCTTAAAACGTCACAAGATGCTAACTTTCCGGACTTCTTCATAAAAAATATTTCTCACACAAACTACACAAACCTCAAAATGATCTTAGCAGCTGTTTGATACCTAGTTTTAGGTATCTCCCCCCCCAAAAAAAAACCCCACCTTTTAGTGATATAATATTTTCTTAAGATGGAGGCCTATCAAATTCTCACAACTGGATCATTATAGAATGACATTATAGCAAATGAATTTTAAAATATTGGATAAAGAAGAAATGAAAATAGGTAATAATGGATAGGACTCTTTTTCTTTTCTTTTTTTTTAAGTTGGGTGAAGCAGGATGCATTTTGGTTCTTTGGATGCCTCGAACAATTTTTTAAATGTTTTGGGTTTGGCAAAATCCAAAAACATTTTTGCCAAGACCCGCTTTTCTTCTTATTTGTAAAACCTGTGTGAAATTCAAGGATAACTTAATCCATATGTGTCTGATTCATTTACACTTAACTCATCAAAATGTTATTTTGTAAGAATCATTTAATGTCCAAGAAACCTTCTGAGCTTTCTTTAAATAAGCCTTTTGTTTCTGAAGCAATAAGTTGAATTTTTCCATGGGAATGGAACTTGGATTTTCAAAGGTTCAAGTTCAATAGTTTGCACATTAGAATCTACAAATTTTACAGGGAATCTAATGGATAGTCATCTACTACTACTAAACCACTCTAACCCAACGTCCATTTCTTTTGCTGAAATATAAAGAATTGCTTTTAAATAGATCAAAGGAAATGGGAAAAAGTTTGCATGTTTGGCATAATTCTATGAAATAATTATGGGTAGAAATTTCCTTTTCACCAATACTAAGCAAATTAATATCAGACCTAGCTTGGGGGAAAAATAATTTAGATGTGCTGAAAAATTTGGTGTGTTTCTCTGGTAGAAAGATTTCTGGCTCCCATGGCAACATGGAGGGGTTTTTTGTTTTTAATGTGAAAGTTTCCTTCTAATGAATGAGCAATTCATATTATTGCTAATTGTTTTTTTAAACCATCTGCAATATTTATAAGTGATCCCTTGGTCAAGAGCCTTAGCTACCTCAATAGTTTATTGTTTAAATCCTATATCATTTTGGAAAGGTGGTAGAATTATGAACCTGTACAGGAATGGTGATGGGAATATATCACATTTGGGTGGGGGAAGGCAATTTTGGAAATTCCAAATGAAATTAGTGGACAAGAGCTAAACCATCATCATCCTTTGAAAAAGAGATCTTATTGACAAAACACTTTGAAAGTTTCTATTCATAAATGCTCCGAAGAACTAGGCTGAATTGGACTCCACCCCGTACCCCCTCTGAAAAAGCCACTGCCATAACTTCTAATGAACATCAAGTCCATACCATGGTAACTTGCTGAAAATGTAATCCTGGAGTGACATTTCCAAGTTCAGTGTGCCTATAAAGACCTGCTAGGACACAGAATGCTTTTTTAATGTCCTGTATTGTTGTGTAAACCTCATTGAAAAACCTTTTGAGCAGACCCCCCCTTTTTTTTTTTTTTACTAATGTAAACATTCTGAGGAGTATCCAAAGAAATGACCTTTAAGTGAACCTTTAACCTTCCCCTTAATTATTTGTTTGAAGACAGTGTGGAGTTCTCCTGCTGAGAACTAAGAACCATGATGCCTTGCTGTTCAGTGAGTGAGGGAGTGTTTTGGGGAACTGGAGAGAGAGAGAGACATAAATAAGGGAACAGCTACCAGATGTAAATAATAAAAGAGTAAAAGGGTGAAATTAAAAAGGGAAAAAATAGCAATTCGTTTTACCCAAGGAGTTGGAGTAAAGGGGAAAAAAAAACCCACCAGGATTAGCACATAGTAGCCCATAAAGGAGTTAAAATCTTGCCCTTCTGAATAGTCCATTAGAAACTCCTAGGAGGAGAGAAAACATTCTTATCTGGCTTTTCTGATAATCTCTATTGACCTTAACTTTAGCTGATAAAAGATGAATGGATGCAAAAGTCTCAGGTCAGTTCTCTGTTGGTTCTGCTACAGAGGTGATAGGAAAAGGTGAGAAATTAAGCCCCCATCTGTGACCCTTTGTCCAGAAGAAGGGAAATGTTGCTGGAAGTCCCAGGGATAGGGTCGGATGCACCTCCACCTGGTTGAAATCACCAGTGGTATCTCAAGATAAGCTGGGGAAGTAATACAGATGAAGATCGCACTTTCTCTTTGTCCTTAACTTGTATCACCCAAGCTTCCCCTTAGCCAATCCAAAGGCATTTTTTGACAACTGAGCAATACTTTCTTAAGGAATCAAGAAGGTTTTGGATGCAAACACCATATGCAAAAGAGCCCTTTGGTGTTCCTTGCAGCATTTCAGCATCTGTCTAGCGGAATTCCCACTAGAGTGCTTACTGCAGGTATAAACAAATAAATGTGTACTGTCTTTTCTCATCTGTGATGGACTTTAACCTTGTAGGAGCCCGAGCTCCGAACGCCTCCTTGACGCTCAGCTAAGAATGCTGGGATTCTGCTGGCTAATCAGCAGAAGTATGAGAGGAAGGTCAGGCAGAATTGAATTTTCAGTTCTTGACTATGGCAGTAGCAGGGGACCATGGGGGCACAATGATGGTGATCTAAGATTCCTGAAGAGGAGGGGAGCTAAAGGCCAAACTTCATTAAGGCAGATTTGTGCTCAAGATTTGAAAGTGGGGAAAAAAAATCTTTGAAGTTATTATTGTTCCATGTTATTTTTATTTTTAAGTCATTACCTACCAGTATTCCGGCATGGAGCATGGCCCGTGCACGTGTGCTAAAAACACAGCGTTATTGAATCTTAATGTAAATTCCACACTGGGCAATGTCTATTTCTCCAAAGTATAGGGATGAGTATTCCTGGCAAGTGGCAGAAATTGCTTGGTTTTCATTAAGTTTAGAGAAATAAAGTGGATTCTTTTTATCATCCTACTTCAGTCTGTACATGAATATTTGATGGGCATTATTAAACATTAAAGTAACGTGAAGTAGGCACTTATTTTTGGGTTGCCAACAAAATTAGATCCAGGCTTCTTTCCCCCCTTTTTTTTAAACCAAGTAACTAACCGACTCTCTCCCCTAACGTTCCTGTGATTCATCCACTACCTGATTTTAAAAAGTTACTTTGGGACTAATATTAAACATGTGTACCTGAGGCACCCCCCTTTCTGGTGAGTTGAAAGGTGCCTTAGTTTATGGTTGGCAGTTACCTTATCCTCTGCCCTGGGTGTCCCAGCATTGGCTGAAAAGGTCGCCCCCAACTGGCACTGACCTCCAAATGACCCCTGACTTTACAGGCTCAAACTGCAGGAGTTGCTGAAGAGCAGAAGTCTTTCTGGGCCAGCACTTATTGCTGCTGTGTTGGTGATAAAACTTCAGACAGCCTAATTGATGGCTTTGCTGACCTAACAATACCTTGTGAAAGCAGAGAGTGCAAAGCCTGGTCCTCATTTATGGCCAGCTGCAAAGGAAAGCTGAATCTCCCAAAGATGGGGGAGTGAGTAGGGGGAGGAGGAAAAGGAGAGGGGGGAGAGGGAGGGAGGAGAAGTCTTCCAGCCTGTGAACTTTAACCAGGTCCCTACTTGTTCGGAGAAGCAAAGGCACAATTGTAATTTAACAGAAGTTCTCCTTCCCATTTAGAAGTTTATTTTCCCAGGCTATCCACCAAATTGGCTTGGAGTTGGCTAGCGAGATGATGGGAGATGAAGAGCCAGTTAACT
>CM053598.1:149822117-149829617 GCA_028646575.1 Pseudocheirus occidentalis | reverse complement strand
ATCCTCTGGAAAAAGACTCCGAGAGTTATAACTACTGTAGTATAAACCATAGGAACTAAGTTAAACTTGTATATTTCTGTTGATCACTCCGTTATGTTGCCTCAAATAGTTTTAGAAGAAAAAAAATATATCCTTGTTTTCCACACTATGTGTGTTGTTCCCAAAAGAATGACTGTCTTGGTTCATCTGTGAATTCACTATCCAGGAAATATTGTGGCATATATTAAACCTTTTGGGCCATTCAGGAAAGAGCTACCCTGGAGATGAACGATGAAAGTTTTGCTGGACTTCAACTACTCAGTATCCAGCTTCAAGAATGTGTTTCCATGCCCAGCTTTTGTTCCTTCATAAATGTGTCCTTTAGTTTCAAAACAGATCTTTATAGTTTGTGCTTCATAAGCCAATCCTTATTATTTTTTTTGGACTCTTCTTCAAAGAGCTTGCCGGTGAAGATTTAAAGACAAAGCAGGAGCTTCTTCCAGTAGTTCTGAGCCTTGGCTTTGGACAAAACAAACTTAAGTTGGGCAGCTTTCCTCAACAACAAAAAAAGTTATTAATGGTCTTTGTACCAAACCTAGAACTTTATCATAAACTCAAAGCTTGGGGAAAAAAGAGCAAGAGAATACTGTAACAAACTTCGTACAGAGTTCGGTCTATTAATTGTTTCATGTTAGATATTCTATGTGTTTACCTCAATTGAAAAAAAAAAGAATGTTTTTGCTAGTATCAGATCTGCTGTGGAATTGGTATTGTATGTCCATGAATTCTTTTTCTCAGCACGTGTTCCTCACTAGAAGAAAATGCTGTTACCTTTAAGCTTTGTCAAATTTACATTAAAATACTTGTATGAGGACTGTGACGTTATGTTTAAAAAAAAGGTGTTAAGTCACAAAATGCGGTAATAAATATTTCATTTTTGATTTTTTGTTAGGCTTTTGTGTTTTTAATCATTTTGAGGAGCGGTTACACAATTTGAAATGTCTAAGGCACTGAAAGGTTGGTGTGTGTGTTTTGTTTTGTTTTGTTTTTGTTTTCACCAGAAGTTGAGTATATTTAAAATTTAACCTACCAGCAGTTTTAAGGTAATCACCGGCCACCTTTCCAATATATGTTTGACCTGTGAGCTCTGCCAGCAGAAAACTTCGAAAGGTACAAAGTTGTATGTGTTATGAGCTAGGCTGAAAGATCACCTTCCACATGACCCTCTCCATTTAGGAGTTATAACATTCTAGAGAAGACTTCTAGATGAAAACTTCCTATGTTTATTCTCTGCAAAAATAGAGGAGGTTTTGTTGTCATTGTTGCTTAGCGATAAAAGTACATTCATTCACCAAAATTTGTCAGAGCATTTTTGTATTAAAAGACAATTCGGCTGTCTGTTTTTTTTTTCTTCAACCTCACTTTCTTAAATGGTGCTGAATATATAGATTTAAAGTCTACTTACGATGAGTAAATCATCCTAGAGTTTCGAAATGTTAAAGCAAAACGAAGTAATCATAGTTGACTAACATATTCTTAAAATGTTTCTCTTCCTCCACCCTGTCCTCTGACACATAACTGTATCTGTGCATGCATACTTATATGTGATGCCTTGTTAAATCACCTTGAGGTATTTTTATTTGTTTTTCATTTTAAAAAATAGACCTCACAAACTCCCCTTTTACCATCTACCCAAAAAGAAGCCATCCAACATTGACTGAAAGTCTGTGCCATTAACTTGTCCATATTGAAAATACAATCTATACTAAATGGATTGAAGAATGGATTTGGAGTCTGACAATCTGGCTTCAAATCCCAATTTTGTCACTATCTCCATGACCTTGAGCAAATCTCTTAACCTCTGTGGTCTCAGTTTCCTCATCAATAAAATGAAGGTGGGGATACTTACTAGCTTTAAATCTATGATCCTATAAAATAACCTCTCGCAAGAAAAATGTAAAAAACAAAAATGACTTGGGAAGTTTTTACTATGAAGTTATTTACCTTAGCAGTCTCTCAAATATTAATATTTTGTCTTTAGATAGGATGATATTAAAAGATATATCCACTGCTACATGTTTTCCAAGTGATAAAGGAGGCATTCATTATCTATGCAAAGCTGGATTTGAAAGTCAAGCAAAATGTCATTGGAATTATTTCAGTTATCCCATTCTAAGAGGAGTGGGGAGGGGTGTGGTTGTGTTAAATGAGGGATAGGGATGAGAACTGGACCTGTGATTTCTTAATACAGGGATTTCTTAATGAGTAAACTCCGTCTACCAGGATAGGTTGACATTTTTTCTACAACTTCTATAGCCTTAGACAGTTGACTAGTGAACTGAGAGGTTAAGTGATTTGCCCAGGATCACAAAATCAGTTTGTGTCTGAGTGAGGATTTGAGTCCAGGTTTTAATGGCTTCTACTTCCCAGTGCCCCTCTCCCTATTTTGTGTGGTGTGTGTGTCTGTGTCTGTGTGTGTGTCTGTGTCTGTGTCCACCCCCCACACATACACTATATCTGTAGAGATGCAGATATACTACATATATAAAAGACGAAAAAGTAGCTTATTTTATATTCATTCCTGAGATATTTTATAAATATTTTGTTAGAACTAATCAGTGAACTATTAGGCTATTGTTTACATATGAAAATCAAGTTTTAGAATGAAAAAGAAAAGGATGAGTGGTCTGCCTCATATTACCACTATTTACCTAACAGAAAACTAAGTTTAAAAAATTATTTAAAGATTTGGACATTTTAACTTTAAGGCACTGCACATTAATTAAATTTTGACTACTTTCCCATTTATAAATTAGAAACCGCTCCTACTAATATTTACTTGTTAATGTTCTTCCATTAGATGCAGTAAATGCTAGAGGATTTGTTTCATAATTGAATGATGTTTAGGGAACATTTTTATGGGATTATTATTACGGCATTCATTTAAATTTAGAAGCCTCAGCTTTCTACCTTTTAATAAATGAAATCATCTCTGGACCTACATTCTCCAAAAAACATACAAAAACCCCAGGTCCTGTCATCCTAACTTTAACACACATTAATATTAAAAGTTAAGCAATAATTAGAATAAGGCTTACTGGAATTGCTCAGCTAACAAAATTGTATACATATATAATTTCAAGATTTCTACCCATCTGTTATGGGTATCAAGAAAAAAAAATTTCAGCCATGCCAAAGTGGGGAGTTTGCATGATTATCTAGGGTTACTTTTGTCATGCTTTTTTGTATCACATTATTCCTATCTGAGGTTTACTATTTAGTATGGAGTGTTCTGATTTGGGTATATTTAAGAAATACTCAGCTGTCAAAAGCAAAGAAGCTGGGGATGGTGTTTTGACAGTGATATAGTGTTAAAGGAAATACTGTAGTCTGAATGAAATTGCTTATGTTCTCAAAAACAAGAGTAATATAAAAACACTTTGTTTATGTGGGGGAAAAAACAGAAGGAAAAAAAACCTTAAGGCTTCCATTTCTTTAAGAAATTCTGAGAGTGGCAATTTAGGCAAGAAAACCCATTTTACAGAAAAAGATTTTTTTTTAAAAGTCTGTCTTTATACATGTCTAGTTTCCTTCCACATCTTTTCTCTCCCCCACCCCCTTGTCGGTCTATCAGTCTCTTCTTCCCTTCCCCCCATGCCTCTCTTTTTCTCATCATAGAAGTTCTGCTTGTAGAGAGATTCATGAGGTAGGGCTCCCCTGTCATGTTAACCCAGAGCAGATTTGGGAGGGAAATGTGGCAAATATCTCTAACAGCTGTCAGACTCCTGAACCTCTTTTCAAAGGGGTTGGAGTAGTGTCCTCCACAAGTTACCTATTAGGCTTACAGCCCAAGAATTTGATAAAGAGTATGAGGTCCTCTGCTTAAGATTCCTGGGTATGAGATGACACTCTGTATATGTGTGCGTGTGTCCGGATTCTTGGAGTGACCAGGGCTTTCGAACAGCAACTCTCTCCCAACCCTGATACAGATGTATCTCTCTAAATAAAGAGGAGGGGGCGGGGACCATGCAAAGGAGAGCAGGATGATTAATATTTTCCATTGACTATTTATTTGAGGTGGCTATTTCAGATAAGCGAGATGTACACTCCAGCTCCACTCCACCCCCATTCCCCCTCTTTCCTACGCTCCCACACAAAAAGAGGTATGGAGGAGAGAAAAGAGGAGGGGGTGTAATCTTCCTTTAAACGCGAAGATAAGGGCATTCTTAACAAAAACAATCACAATAGTAAACAAACATCGCATTTTCTTCCGTCCCGTTCCATTCAGTTTAAGCTAGACTAGAGTTGCAGCTGAGGTGAAATATGGATCTGATTGGGAAGGCCGGGAAGACTATGATGAGAGTAGAGACTGTTGGGGAAGTGTTTGAAGGGAGGTTTTAATATTAATAGTTTCGATGTAGAGACAGAAGGGAGATTGCGTCTACGGCTCCTCGGGGCAGACTCTCAGTGACAGCGATGATGGATGATCCGGCGCAGCAGAACAGCTCCTCCCCTTCAGCCCCAAACAGTGTCAAAGCTACTTTAGTTGAAGCTTTAGAAATAAAATAAATAAAGAGTATCCACTCCCCCTTTGCCTATTCGCCTCGAATCCACCTTCATCCCACCCCCAACTCCTGCTTTCTTACATCGATTTATGGGTCATTATAAATCAATTACTAATCTCAATACTTTTTTTTAAATTTACTTAAATAAAGTAATCGGAAGATGGAAAGGAGGCTTGGTAGGGATCATTCCCCCCTCCCCCCTCCAGTGACAGAGGAATAATCTTGAAATCCATTATATCATAATTAGAGCTACTGAGAACTAGTCGCTAAAGGAAAATGAGGTGCTCACCCAATTTATAACAGGGGAAACCCGGGGTTGAACAGTCCAGCTCCAGTTTGCTGCTCTTTTTTTGTACGTTTTGTTTTATTTTTGTTGTTAATGTTTTTGTTTGTAGTGTCTTTAAACCGAGGGGTTTTCATTTTCTCGCAGCTTTCTCGATGAATCCAGCGCGAGAAATAAATTCCTACAGTTTACCTAACCTAATTATTTAACTCCATGGGAAAACCCTATTTGAATATGTGTCTCAGCAAACATCAGATGTTGTTGGTATTGAGGTCGCAAATGTAAAAAGGTGTGGAGGAATGTATCAGTCTGGAGGGCGAATATTCACTTTGTTGTCAGAAACCAAGAGTGAGGTTGGTGACGGGGATGGGGTTTCTTTTCTTTCCTTCTTTCGGTTTTTTGTTGTTAGTATGGTTTGAGGTCCTCGCCTCATTCTCCACACACACACCCCTACTCTCTTTTCTTCTCCCTTTCTTGCCCCTTTGCAGCAGTGTTAGAGGCTCCCAAGGTGTTTCTATGACTACATTGTATATGTGGGAGGGTCAGATGTGGGGGTTGCCCAAGAGAGGGCCGTTCTTGGGTGATCATTTATCAATGTCACCCACATAATGATTCTCTCTGCAGCCTCCTATTGATGAGGATAATTACATTAGCTCGGAGTGACTGATCAATGAAAAAACCACCAAACAAAAACTTCTTTACTCTTGCATAATACCAAAAACCGATACAGAAATAACACAAAGTCTGATTTCTTCCTTACTCCCCCAATCCACCCAATGAATCCGCCCCCGAAAAAAAAACAAAAACAAAATAGAACAAAACGGAGAGTAAGAAAATAGAACCAGGTCAGTTACATTAAAAGGAGTTTGCAGTTTTGCTCCTGATCATGTTTCTCTTAAGTGTGTTGGTTTCATTGTCCTGGTAAAATCTATCAACGTATTTACAGTTGGGTTGTTTTTATATAGGTCTGTGATTTCCCATTCTTTTCATCTCTTCTTGCTTTCCTTCTCCCCTTATTTTTCTCTTTTTGGGGGGAGTGGGAAGAAAAGGAGAGTTGTTTGTTTTTTTCCGCGTTTCAGAAAAGGCAGCAGCTTAGATGCTTCACAAACTGAGAAATAAAATTACCTTTGGTGCTCTTTTAAAACCATTTCTCTGTCAGGTTTTCTTTTGTTTTTATCACTTCATAAAGTAGCTCAATTAAAAATGGGATCTTGCATCCGTATAAAGGGCATATTCATAAATATGGCTGCAGTTATACCCATAATCTTTCCCCTAAAAGTTTGCAGTTAAATTACGATTTCGCTTTTTCTAGAGTTAAAAAATCAATATTTTTCTCAATTAAAGGGAATTTTAATGCTTTATTTTGTGAGTTGTTAAAGGCGCTGTAAATTTTATTATAATCCTCTGCCTTGGAGTAGATCCTGGAGGAGACTGATTCTAGTCCTTCCCGATCCCCTCCCCCTCTTCTTTCCTTCTCCCCCAGCCATTCCCAGCAAAGTAGATGGTTTCAAACCAAACCAAGGCAACAAAGGTGGGGAGGGGGGCGGGTAGTGAGGCTCGCCAAGAGATCTTTCCATTGCCAAAGGCCATTGTCTTGTATGTTTCCACCTCTACTGGTCCCGCCTCCTGAAAGTGACAAAGTGTCCATTTCAGTCCACTTTTTCTCAGAGGGACAGCACACTGGACTCCATCTGCTTTGACGACGATCAGAAAATGGTTTCATTGAGGAACACCCTAGAGTTTTCCAAACAGCTTCACCGTGTCTTTTTGCTTTTTTTCCCTCCCCCGCTCCCAACCCCAACATGAATTCGAAACTGTGTGGCCGACTTAACTCTACTACTTTGTGTATACCTTGAGTTCTTTCGGGAATAGTCTGCAGGGAGTCCTCTGTAGTTCAGTGTTTACAGATGTGCTTCCATTTCCACATGTGCTACTGACCATGAGCATCCATCCCACAAATTAATTGTAATTGTATTAATAACTCATCTCTACTGCTCTCACCTATCTAACCCAAAGCAAAAACCAGGAAAATCCACGTACAATTCTATTCTGGCTCTAAATGATTGGACATTATTGGCGATCATGTGGATTACCTACCTAACTGTACGAAGCTATTCAGATGCCAGATTAGAGACTTTATAGAAGAAAAAAAAAAGAGTCTAGTGAAAACCTCTGTAAGAATAAGGTAGGTAGAAGAATTAGGAGACGGAGTTACACTAAATCCTTAGATCATATCTAAGTTACACACATTGAAATAGGGAAGGAATAAAATAGAGACAGTGGGGAAAGCTTCGGGACCTTTTTTAACCTCTTTTAACATAAGCATTCATTCAGTTAAGGTGCGCCATCCAATTTCCTAAGCTTAAGGTCCAAAGGGAATCTTCGGGACTGCCAGAAAGGTCCTTGGTATCCTGGAGGATGTGCCCGCAGTGTTTTTTTACAACTTGGTAGAGACCAATTTTCAGCTTGCTTGGGATGAAAGGAGTTCGAGGGAAGGATGTATGTATGAAGTACTGGGGGAAGGGGAGAGGGGGGCAAAGGCCTGACTAGGGGGTTCAGGGGAGGAGACATGTGAATGCTGTTATTCCTAAACTAGTCCGTGGAAGAAAAAAGAGCTAAGAGAAAAAGGCGCATTGGCTCACAATGCATTTTAAAGTAATTGCCTCTCCACCC
>CM053598.1:149800159-149814880 GCA_028646575.1 Pseudocheirus occidentalis | reverse complement strand
TTTTTTTTCACTAGACTATGAACTCCTTGAGAGAAGGGACTGATGTTTACCTTTCTTTGTATCCCAATTGCTTAGCACAGTGTTTGGCACATAGTAGGTGCATAAAAAACATGTATTGACATACTGACTGACAGTGATTTTCCTGCTTATCATACTGATGTACCTCATGTGCCCACAGTAGTCATGCCTCATATGTCATGTTCCCTTTGGACCTGCTCAAGATGACTAGGGAATGCAGTAGGGTTGACTTTTTGTGTTTGTGATATCACCATGGGAATAATCAGGCAGAAGAGAGGAAGCAGTGACTTTGGGAGGAGAAATAGCCCCTATCCCTTTCCTTTGGGTAGCAACAAAGGGAGAAGATTAGTGAGGACTATCTATCATTAGGACTCCTGGAAAGGATATTCTGAAGACCTTACTCTTTCCTAATCTTCGCTTTCTCCCACAGGCTGTCAAACTTGCTGCATCCCAGCACAGGGGAAACTGAAGTGATTTAAATTTGAATATCTACACCATTAATTACCATCTGTTTGTTTTTGATAAAGCCACTTCATCTTTTCCAGTCTGAGTTCCTTTATCTACAGAATGTAGGGCAATAATATTTGCACTTTTTTTTAACATGTCTGTTGTGAGGCTTACATGAAATAAATAGCTGACTTTTTTTCCCCAATAGGATTTAAATTTCTGGTGGGCAGGGATAGCTTTTAATTTTTGGTTTTGTATTTCAATTATTAGCACAGCGTCCTGCACACTGTAGGGGCTTAATAAATGCTTGAGTTATTTGAGAAAAGAAGCCATGAATTACAAATTGTAAGTTCTTCCCATCAGCTGTTTTATCAAATATCAAAATTGTATAGAAGAAGGTTTGTTCTTCAGATACTTTTTTTTATTTAAAAAAGTATTTAGTTTGTTATCAACATTCTTTCCCACAAATTTTGAGTATCAAATTTTCTCCTCATCTCTCCCCTACTTCTACACCAAGATGGTAAGAATATGGATTACCCCTTACCCCAGACTTCCCTCTCTTCTATCTCCCCTCCCCTTAGATATATTCTTTATTTTTTTTTTTGCTTTTTTTTTTGGAGGGCAGTTGGGGTTAAGCGACTTGCCCAAGGTCACATGGCTAGTTTTTTGTGTTAAGTGTCTGAGGCCGGATTGGAACTCAGGTACTCCTGACTCCAGGGCCAGTACTCTATTCACTGCACGACCTAGCCACCCCTAGATACATTCTTTAAAACATTTTGACCCGAAAATAATCTTGTCTTGTAGAAATGGGCTTGCTCTCAGAAAGTTCTTCCTGACATTTAATCTACACCATTCTTATAGTAAACTAAGCCCTGGATACTGATAACAGAATTTTTAAAAATAAAGTTCCCCCTCAGCCTTCTTTTCTAAGTTTTAGTCCAATACTGAAAGAAATGACAGAAATAAGAAAGAAGATGGTATAGGGAAAAGGGTCAAAGAAAGGGAATGAGATTAAAGTTGCTAGGAGCTAGAAATACTTTAGGAAGGTACTTTTCAACTTAGACATTCTCTTTCATCCATGCGCACAACATCTTTGACTCCTTCCCCTTTCTGGAACCAAAACATTCAGCAGACAACTTGTGATGGTTCTATGCCCACAATATATCTTCTGTTTTTATCTTTTTATTGTTCTCACCACCTATTCAATGAATTCTAGTCTCTTACTATCTCATTGCCTACCAAATAAAGTCCACACTCTTTGGCTTCATATTCAAGATACTTTGGAACATCTAGCTCTCCAGCCTTCTGTCATACCATTCCCTTTCATAGTCTCTAACCAAACTCAATTATGTGCCATCCCTTTAATATGTTTTGTGTTCTACTTACATATCTTTACTTTTACTGTTCCCTAGGCATAAAATGGATCCTCCCTTCCCTCCTAATTCAGGATTTTGGAGTTAGGGTAAGGAGTACAGGAAACACATTGACCAAAACCTAAGATGTAATTGCTAAGAATCAAAGAAATTATACCAAAAGAGTTGTTCATACCCTGAATTGGTACATTTATTGAACGCATTAGGATACCTTGGTTCATCCTTGGACATAAAGTCATATGCACTTTGGATAGGAAGTAGGGGGCATGGAGTGGGAGAGAAGCATGATAGCAATTGACTACTCACAACAAGGCCATCCCCCTCCACAAGTCCTAGCAGAAGTGGTCACTTCCTAGCTAGACGTTATGTGTGCTGTGGGTATCCCAAGTTCAAGACAAACCTGTGTGACTCAGGGTGACTGTATCACAGAAGTGGACAATAGTCCCTTTGTACTTATGAAGGAAAGAATGAATGAATGAATGAAAAACGATTGGTTTTTTCATGTCAGTAGTTCACAAATTAGTTTTCTGGTCCTCAATTTTCTGTTTTTTCCTTGAATTTACAAATGAACGATTATGCTCCTATTGCTACCTTTAATTAAGGCTTAGTACCATTGCTATCCTGTGAAAGAAATCTTTCCTCAGACCTTAGTCAAGCCAACAAGCAGAAACCCACTCAAGTTCCCTTCAAAATCTAAACCTATGATCTCTTTGCCTTCAGCTGGAATTGATTCCCTCTCTCATCTTCATTTGTGCTAGGAAGCACTTTCCTCATGCACTTGCCATATTCTAATTTATGCTTGATCTATGTTCATGTCCAATAATGTGGTTTCTTTTGTATACTCCCCAAATAGCAAAGGCTTGTTAATATTCACATCTCTTTCTCACACGCCAATAGAACATTGCACATAGTAGGTGCTTAAAAAGGTTTGATGACTGAATGAGTACATGAATAAAATCTCAGGCAGAAATGATGTTTTGTCCATCAAACCTCTTTACAATTGAATTGTTTACTTTTTCTGAAGTTGTTAACCTTTAAAATCTGTTTCATCCATTGAGCCTGACAAATGGCTGGCTGGGCAGCATCATTAATAGAAGCATCAATTTTAGAAGATATACTTCTGGAAGTGGAATAAAAGGGAGGTGTTACCCAGAGTTTAAGATACCCACTGGTAATGAGGGTATTTGAGTGATAGTAATTGGCAAGGAGAAAGAACTTAAAGATCTATCTGGAGACCTACCATCACAGTCTCTGGGCACCCTGCCAGACACAGGCTAAAAACAGTATGTAAAATGGTAAGGAAAATATGTTATTGGATTTCTTCTTTGCCATAAATGTCATTGGTCAGAGGTTAAAGAGATATTCCTGAATCATAACTTCTAGACTTTTTGTTCTATGATGGGAAGGAACTTGGCTAAACAGGTGCTTTAGATAACTCAGATGGATTTCTAGAAATAGGATAGAGCTTCCTTTTTACAACCCAAAGTAGCCCTCCAATTCCTGGGCCAAAATTTCCTCATGTGAGGGAACTGACAGGGAATATATGTGTGTTTGTGTGTGTGTGTGTGTGTGTGCGGTGTGTACATATACATACATACATACATACATATACACACATACATTTGGGCTTAATGCTAGTCCCATACTTTCAGATCAGTACCTAAAACTAGCTCCTTCCCCCTCTCCCCCCATGCCCGCATTTGATGCTAAAAGATTTTTACTTCCTTAACTTTAAAGATATCCATTTTGTCTGTGATGTGAACTAGATTTTTGTAAAGCTTTCTCTTTAGATCTACCACAGAAAGCCATCAGTTATTAAATATTCAGACAGGAGTTTACTGTTCTCCAGTGGTCTCATTTCTAAACTGGGAAGAAGTCAGACCTATTATGGGGAATAATCACTAGGGGAAGCACACCAGTGGGGGCTCATGAGCTGTAGCATTGGAAAAACACACCCTAAGCCCTCATAGTTACCCTAAGAACACTGAGGCTTGATATATCATGGTATGTCTGGGGATCTAGCCTGTCAATGTGAGAGGGGTTAGGAAAAGTAGCCCCAAAGCATGCTACAATAGTCCATAATTTAAAAGACACTCAACATGTTCATTCCAGCTGTCAAATTGTCTACAAAACCCAAAACAACTGGTCAATTTGGTCAATTCAGTTGAACAAAATAACCTACTCACTGAATAAATCTGTCATACTGGTAGTTTAGCTAAATTGACTGGTTATTTAGCTTCACTGATTAAACTGAAAATCCCGTGTAGACAGAGATACTGCAGGAAATTAAAGAGAAGTTGGGTGTGGTATATTATCCATGGAAAACTAAAATTAGGTTGGAAGAAATATTTATTCCACATGGGCCCTTAGAATTGTATCTAGATGGTATTTGATAAAAGTACTAAACTATAAACACTATAGACATTTTAGAGGTAACTGAATGAATATTGTCAGGCAGCTTGGACAAGTGGGCCATTTGTTTTAGTTTTGATCTGTCTTCTGTTTTATCACCCAAGCCCCATTAGTTTGATTCTTTGGATATATTACTTAGGAAATAGCAGTTGCAACCATTATTTTTCCAATGGTTAAAGAAAAAGAAGAGAGGGATAAATAAGGTATAAATAGAGGGAAAAGTAGTGTTTTAATTTCATGGATTATACATGACATAAAGGTAGAAAACTGTAAAGAGTTAAAGGATGATTTTCATGCTGTGGAGACCCCAATATATTAAGACCATTGGTAGTGAAAAGGTTGCCAACAAAAAAAGCAATAAATAAGTTAAAAGATATGTTTCTCTACAGCACAAGGAAAATATCAAATAACATTGAGACCTTATGTATACAAATGCATTTGTCTTTCTGACCTTCTGAATCTTGATTGGAATTTTGATGCCACTGGCATCAGTGAGGTTACAATTTGGTGGAATTTCTGGATCTCAAGTGTGCTGTCAAAGGGTCATTCTTTCTGGTAATAAGGTAGCTAGTGATCCCTGGGAGAGGAGAAAAAAAAGAAATTGGCTTATGAAAGCAGAAATATACACTGAAACCTAGAGCTGGCTCTTTTCAGGGACCCAACTCTTCTTTCTCAAAGTGTTTGCCATCGTCATAATGAAAAAAATTGTGTGAGTTGTATAGCTCACTGAAAGAAAGGGGGGGATCAAACAGAATAGACAAAACACAATAACAAAAAGAATGAGATTTTAATTCATTTGGGAACTGTATTGTGAAAGCAGGTTGCTTTTGGTTTGCTACACTCTTGGGTTGCTAGCCAAAGATGTGGATCACATTAAATAGAAGTATGTTGCTTATTTTGAAGTAAATTATTATCAAATGACTATACTTCAAACATTTTTTGCTTGAATTTCAAGTCATTTGAGTTTGAAACATATGCAACTACTAAATGGAGAACATTTTGTCACAAAAATAAATCGACAACCTGATTCTTGAATGTTCTTGCTGGCAAAAATGTCAGGGTCCAAATGAAAGAATAAATACTGAATATAAGATTGTTCCAATGTCAAAAGGAAAGTTTTCTCCATTATCCCTAGTGATTTTTTCCATCCATTAAGCCAAAGGTGAGCTTGAGCAATCATCACACTTGACCTGAATGCAGATTTTAATCAACTATCAAATTAAGTCTTTTAAATTCCAACATCAATAACTGAATGAAAAAGAATATCTTTTTCAATAAATGTTTCTTGAAAATCATAGAAACAATCAATGATTACATCAAAAAGATTGACAATAATGACACAGTATTTCAAAATTTATAAGATGCAATCAAAGCAGTACTTAGGGGAAATTTTTATCTCTAAATGCTAACATAATAAAATAGAAAAAATAAAAGCAGATCAATAAATTGGGTATGTAATTTTAAAAACTAGAAAAAGAACAGATTAAAAACTCTAATTAGAGGCCAAATTAGAAATTTTGAAAATCAAAGGAAAGATTAATAAAATTAAAAGTAAGAAAACTATTCAATTAATAAATAAAACTAAGACAATTGTTAGGACCTTTTTTACCCAACTTCATGCCAATAAATTCAATCTAAGTGAAGTAGATGAATATTTACAAAAATATAAATTACCCACATCAACAGAAAAGGAAATAAAATACTTAAATAACCTCATTTTAGGAAAAGAAATTGAGCAAGTCATCAATAAAATCCCTAAGGGAAAAAAACATCTCCAGGGCCAAATGGTTTTTCAAGTGAATCCTACCAAACATTCAAAGAAAAGTTGATCCCAATACTATATAAACTATTTGGACAAATAGATAAAGAAGGAGCTTTACCAAATTCATTTTATGACACAAATATGGTGCTGATACCTAAACCAGGAAAAGCCAGAACATAAAAAGAAAATTATAGATCAACTTCTTTAATGTATATTCATGCAAAAATTTTAAATAAAGTATTAGGAAAGAGAATGCAGCAATTTATCACCAGCGTAATACATTATGACTAGGTGAGATTTATGCCAGGAATGCAAAGTTGGTTCAATATTAGGAAAATTATTAGCATAATTGATCATATCAATAACAAAACCAATATTATTAATTATCTCATAAGATGCAGAAAAAGCTTTTGACAAAATACAGCACCCATTCCTATTAAAGAAAAAACCACTAGATAGCATAGGAATAAATGGAGCTTTCCTTAAAATAATAAGTAGTATCTATACAAAACCATCAACAAGCAGTATCTGTAATGGGGATAAGCTAGAAACCTTTCCAACAAGATCAGGAGTGAAATGAGGATGCCCATTATCACCACCATTATTCAATATTGCGCTAGAAATGTTAGCTTTAGCAATAAGAGAAGAAAAAGAAATCAAAAGAATTAAAATAGGTAATGAGGAAACAAAACTATCACTCTTTGCAAATGATATGATGGTATACTTAGAGAATTCTGGAGAATCAACTAAAAAAACTACTTGAAATAATTAACAACTTATAAAATGAACCCATACAAATCATCAGCAATTCTTTATATTACCAACAAAGCCCAGCAGCAAGAGATAGAAAGAGAAATTCCACTTAAAATAACTTTAGACAATATAAAATATTTGAGAGCCTATTTTTCAATTGTATACAGCAATATATGAACACATTTACAAAATACTTTTCACAAAACTCAGATCTACACAATTGGAAAAATGTCAGTTGCTCATGGACAGGCCCAGATAATATAATAAAAAAAGACAAATCTACCTAAATTAATTTACTTATTCATGTATAAACTATATTAGATTACTTGCCATCTTGGGAAGAAGGGATGGGAAGGTCAAACTACCAAAATAATTTTTATAAAGCTAGAAAGAATAATAACAAAATTCATCTGGAAGAACAGTTCAAGAATATCAATGGAATTAAATGAAAAAAATGCAAAGGAAGGTGCCCTGGCTGTACCAGATCTAAAACTATATTATAAAGCAGCAATCAATAAAACTCTAAGAAATAGTGGTGGGTCAGTGGAATAGATTAGCTAACAAGACACGATATTAAATTATTATGGGAATCTACTGTTTGATATACCCAAAGACTCCAGCTACTGGGATAAGAATTCACTATTTGACAAAAAGTGCTGTGAAAACAGAAAAATTGTGTGACAGAAACTAACTATAGAACAACATCTCACACCGTATACCAAGATAAGGTCAAAATGTTCACATGATTTAAACATAAAGGGTGATGCCATAAACAAATTAGGAGAGTAAGAAATATTTGCCTGTCAGATCTATGGAGAAGGAAAGACCTTTTATGACCAAACAAGAGATAGAGAACATTATGAAGCAGATAATTACATTAAATTAAAAAGATTTTGCACAAACAAAGCCAATGCATTCAAGACTAGAAGAAAAGCAGAAAGCTAGGAAACAATTTTTACTGTGCATGTTTCTGTTAAAGGCCTCATTTCTAAAATATATAGAGAATTAAGTCAAATTTATAAGAATACAAGCCATTCCCCAATTGATAAATGGTCAAAGGATATGAACAGGCAGTTTTCAGGCAGAGAAAGCAAAGCCATACATAATCATATGAAAAAAATACTCTGAATTACTATTGATCAGAAATATGTAAATTAAAACAAATCTGAGGTGCTGCTCACACCTATCAGAACTGCCAATACAATAAAACAGGAAAGTGATAAATATTGGAGATGTGGGAGAATTTGTACACCAATGCATTGCTGGTGGAGTTGTGAACTGATCCATCCATTCTGGAGAGCAATTTAGAACTATGCCCAAAAGGCAATCAAATTGTATATACCCTTAGACCCAGCAATACCACTACTAGGTCTATATCTCAAAGAAATCATTAAAAAACAAGGGAGACCAGGGGTAGAAGGACCTACATGTACAAAAGCAACTCTTTTTTGTGTGGTGGCAAAGAAATGGAAATTGAGGGTATTCTTGTCAATTGGGGAATGGCTGCACAAGTTGTGGCATGTGAATGTAATGAAATACTATTGTGCTATAAAAAATGATGAGTGGGCAGATTTCAGAAAAACCTGGAAAGATTTATATGAACTGATACTGAGTGAATTGAGCAGAAACAAGAGACTATCATATACAGTAACAGCAACATTGTGTGATAATAACTATGATTGACTTAACTCTTCCCAGCAGTACAATTCCAAAAGACTTATGATGGAAAATACTATTCACATCTAGAGAAAGAACTATGGAGTCTAAATGCAGGTCAGAGTATACTATTTTCACTTTTTTGTTTTTGTCTTTTTGTGGCTTTTACCTTTTGTTCTGTTTCTTCTTTCGCATCATGACCAATGTGGAAATATGCTTACGTGATTTCACATATATAAACTGTATCAGATTATTTGCCATCTTGGGGAGGAGGGATGGGAAGGAGGGCAGGAAAAAAAACTTGGAACTCAAAATTTTATGAAAAATGAATGTCAAAAACTCTCTACAAGTAATTGGAAAAAAATAAAATATTATTTGTGTGTGTGTGTGTAAGTGTGTGTGTAGCACATATCAAATGTCTAGTAGTGAAAATATTTTGAAACAGCTTACCTACATTGGTTTATCAAACAAACTACCAGAGGTAGCTAAGTGGCACAAGGGTAAAAAGCAGACCTTGGAGTCAGGAAGACTGAGTTCTAATCTGGTTTCAGAGATATACTGGCTGTGTGACCCTGGGCAAGTCACTTAATTGCTATCTGCTTCAGTTTCCTCAATCATAAAAGGGGGGAAATAACAGCATCTGCCTTACAAAGTTGTCATGAGGGTCAATTGATATAATGTTTATAAAACACTTAACACAGTATTTGGCACATAAGAGATGCTGCTATATAAATGTTCTTCATCCTTCATGATTTAGTAGATTGAACATGAAATTTAAATGCTAGTTTAATCCACGTAGTCTAAGGTCGCCTTCAAACTCTATATGTCTTCTTTTCTCAGTTATTCTTAAGGACGTAATAAATGATTGAAGTGGATGTCTCTCAACATTCAACAGGAGAAAGTTCATACACATAGTGGACAGGTAAAGGAGCTATTAGCCAAATATAGAGGTTCTGCTCAGGGTCTGTGACTCCCTATCACCTATCATATTAAATATCCTCTGTATAGAACTTAAGGATCTTTAGAAAGGACCTTCCCTAGCCTACTTTTCCAAAGTTATCTCTTGATGGTTTCCAGCAGACACCTCTTTTCCAGGAATGCTACTTTGTTATCCTTTTTTTTTTTACAGATCTTGTTAATTAATATCTCAGAGTTAATCATCTGCTATGTCCATTTATTTCAATCACTTTTTTCCCCCCAAAACCCTAGACAAATGTCCCAAGGGCTATAAAACTGTGCATAGCTTTGACCCAGAAATACCACTTTTAGATCTGTATTCAAAAGAGGTCATAAGAAAGGGAAAAGGACCCACATGAACAAAATTATTTACAGCAGCCCTTTTGGTGGTGGCCAACAATCAGAAGTTGAGGGGATGTCCATCAATTGGGGAATGGCTGCACAAGTTGTGGTATATGAATGTAATGGAATACTATTGTGCTAAAAGAAATGATGAGCACGCAAATTTCTGAGAAACACAGAAAGACTTACATGAACTGATGCTGAGTGAAAAGAGCAGAAGCAGGAGAACATTGTATACAGCAACACTGTGGGATGACCAACACTGATAGACTTAGCTCTTCTCAGCAGTACAATAATCTAAGACAACTCTAAAAGACTCTAGATGGATTTTATTCTCATCCAGAGAAAGATCTATAGAGTCTGAATGCAGATCGAAGTGTGTTATTTTCTCACTTTTTTTTCTCATAGTTTTCCCCTTTTATTCAGACTCTTCTTTCACAACACAACTAATGTGGAAATACATTCAATCTGATTGTATATCCTGTATCAAATTGTATGCTGTCTTGGGGAGGAGAGAGGAGAGGAAGGGGAAAAAAGTTGGAACTCAATTTTATAAAATTGAATGTTGAAAACTATTTTTGTATGTAATTGGAAAAAATAAAATACTATTAAGAAAAATAAATGAAATCAGCACGGTGCTGAAAAAATAAAACAGAAGTAATAACATATATAAAACATATATAACATATAATAACATATATATATAAATAAATTTTATTTGTTGGTAGAAACACAAGTAAATTCTTTAGGTATGCGGGAAAGCAAAAATAAAATCATATTAAAATATATTTTGCCTTCAAAAAAACCCTAGACAAAACTAACTTTTTTTCAAATAGGTTTTGCTCTCTTTCTGTCATGCTTAGATCCCCTTCATAATGCAGTGTGGATAAATAATCCATGAATCTACTTAAAACTGTGTGTATTTATATTTTCTCCTTTTACTAAATTTCTGGGCAATTATTATCTCGAACTACTATACTATGTAGTATTTCTTTTCATTTACCTGAAAACAGACACATTTTTTAATTTCACATTCCTCATTCTAGAATCTCAAAATTTACTGAAAGAGTACTTGCTCAGGCCATCCATACCCTTCATGATTTTATACTCTTGAATGATATACCCTCTCCAGATCGCATCCTAATCATTTTAATCTGACCTCAAAAGGCATCCCCTTGATCCTTTGTTTGCCCTTCTCTGGACCTTCTCCAACTCTATTATATCTTTCTCAAAGTGTAGTGGCAGGAAATGAAAAATATATTTCAGGTTCATATGAATCATGCATCCATACAAAGATGGAACGCTGCTTTTGTTTTTTTCTTCTCAGTATCTTTCTTGATGATGTCTAAGATTCTGTTGGCCTTTTTGGCCACAGAAATACATGGTACTGATGTTTTCAGGGAACAGCTTACTTTGAACCTTGGGTCCCTTTCCAGAGCTGTGTCAAAAATGATAACTTAGGGACCATCATCTTTGGTTTCCTTCTTCCTTATGCTTGTACACATCAGAATTCACAAGTCACTTTTTTCTGTTTGATTGTGGAGTAGTGGATCTAAAGTTAGAGGACCCGAGTTTAAATATTGCTTCTATTGTTTTACTGCATTACTTTGGGCAAGTCAATACACCTCTGGGATTCATTTTCCTCATCTAAAAAATGAAGGTGTTTGACTCGATGACCTCTAAGTTTCTTTTGAACTGTAAACCTATGATCCTACGAATGAGAACTTCTTATATAACCTTAACAGATTGGCAACTTGTTCAAACACCCCTTTTGTACACAACAACCTCTTATAAGATAAAGTTCAAATAACGGCATTCGAGACCTTCTAGAACTGACCCCATCTACACTTCCAATTTTATCACCTACTTACTTTCCTTCACTCCACTCAATGCCCTAACCCAGAACATGCAATTCATATTCCTACCTTTGTCCTCTTACTCACAGTCTTTTACCTTTAGAGAATACCCTTTACATATCCTCCTACAGGTTTACCATGGGGGTCTGTCCACTCATTGTATTGAGTGCCTTCCTTACTTCTTGAAATCATGAAGATGCCAGCTGAGTGACCCGCCCATTGGCTACTATTTATTCCACCTTGTCACACATTCTCCTTCCCCACGTTCTTTTCTGCTTATGCATTTCTTTAACAACATTTTTTACACCACTTACCTTTCATAATTGTGCATTTGTAATGTGCTGCACATCGGTAATAGCAAGCATGTATCCCTCCATTCTCTTTTAGATAAATCTTAATTTGAATTTCTTGGAAAAGTGTTCCAGGATTTACAGTCATAAAATAATACCAGAAGAGTGTTATTATTTTTCAGATGAACCTTAATTTCAGAGAGAAGCTTGGTATCATTAAAATAATTTGGCAATTTCCCAAAGGCAAACCAACCTGTTCAGCTATTCATGTTCAGTTCTGGTCTTAACTATTGTCCATTTGTTATGGTTCTCCAAGATAGATAAATTCTACCTAATGTTTGTTCAATTATATGCCATAATCTAGACAATAAATATTTTTTATCCAGTGGTTTTTCTTGGGTAGAGAGGTCTACCTCTTTAGAATGGTTATGATTCTCATTCAGGAGATTCCATATCTTGATGCAGTCCTCATAATATTTTCTATGAACAAGGTCATTTGGAGGACCTCGCCATCCTTAGGGACTTCTCTCTTGTACCCCAGACTTAGACTCCTTCCTGGATATTCATTGACCATGTTGGTTAAAATTTGGTAGGCATCCATTTTTATGTCTGTTTTATACCTTGCTTGATATTAGCTTCCAGAGGGTTATCAAATAAGGTGTTTTGTTTTGTTCTTTAATAGAAAGTAATTGGCACCAGGCCTGGAGTCAGGAAGACCTACCTTCAAATCCAGCCTCAGACATTTACTAGCTGTGTAATGCTGGGCAGGTGACAATCCCCAGTTGCCTCAATTCTCTGTAAAACAGAGACAATAACAACACCCGTCTCCCAAAGTTCTTGGGAGGACCAAATGAAATAATAATTATAAAGCATTTAGCACCGTGCCTGGCACATAGTAAACTCTATACAAATGTTAACTATTATTAACTTTGACATTTGCATATTTTGTTGGAAGAGTGCTCTAAGGTGATATTTTGCATTACTGAATCAAATGCTCTTTTATAGTCAATACAAAAGAAGTGCAGTAGGATCTTGTTTCTTTACAGCTTTGAATCAATTTTGTGATGGTAAAGGGGTACTTAACTGAGAGTTTCATTTATAGAAAGCTTGTCTAGTCTTTATTATGGATGCCCTCAATACATGTATAGATTATTGTCTTAAAACATTCATGTAGATGGTGAAATAGATATATTATTAAGTAGCTTTTTACATTCTTCCATTTGCCTTTTGGGGGGGAGGGAATGGGTGGTGACAATATTGAGATTTGAGGTTTCTTCTACACTATTGTAGATACACTATTGTGTATTCCCACAAATAGGGAAAAACAATAATTCTAGCAACCAGGATCTATGAACTACTACTTTGCCATGTGGGCTCTCTAAATTTCAGACTGCTTTCCACAAGACTCCATATGGATTTGTTGGAAAGTGTGTCATAGACTTGGAAGGAGTGGTGTTTTGTATCAACTGTTTTTACTGTATCACCATTGTAAATAGTCCTTTCTAAAGGGTACTTAAGGCTGGCTGACTAAATTGATTCTGATTTGATCGTATCTGGGTACGCATAACAATGTGGTGAGCTGATAGTAATCAAATGTCCCCCACCTTCTTTAATCCTCTTTTTTTTTCTTCTCTCCACATAGTTTTAAAACCTCTTTTTTGTTGTCTTTAACTTTTCCTGATTGCCTCAGCTCATTCATTCTTTGCTTTAGCACTGGAGGCAGAACTTAAAAAGCACTAGGCCATATTTATCTTGCTTTCACCTTCTGTACATTCCTTTTTTGCTCTAAGTTGGTTCATCAGTTCCCTGTGGATCAACCCGGAAGTTTCCTTATCATAGCCTTGGAACATCTTTATTATAACCCTGCATTGGTGAGTTCCTCCCAGAACTTCTATTTTGAGGAATGGCCCAGGCCAACCATCCTATATTCCTTCCCTGTCTCTCTTCCTGACTTTCTGGACTTTTCTCCAATGTTGTGTCTCCCCCCAAGTCCTTGCTTTTCAGGTCCTTTCTATGTATCATCTTCTCCCTTTAGAATGTAGCTACTTAAAAAGCAACTGGTTACACAATGGGTAGAGTCCTGGAGACTCTAATTAGGAGAATCAGAGTTTAAATTTGTCCTCATACTCTTACCAGTTGTGACACTTAACCTCTGTTTGCCTCAATTTCCTCAATTGCGAAATACGGATAATAAGAACCTCAGGGTTGTTGTAAAGACTAAATGAGATAATATTGACAAAAGTAACTGGAGCATAGTTTGTTGTTGTTGAGTCATGTCAGACTTTTCAGTGACCCCATTTGGGGTTTTCTTGGCAAAGATACTGTTAGTGGTTTGCCATTTCCTTCACCAGCTTATTTTACAGATGAGGAAATTGAGGCAAACAGGGTTAAGTGACTTGCCCAAGGTCACACAGCTAATAAATCACACAGTGAGGCTAGATTTGAATTCATGAGGACTAGTCTTCCTGATTCTAGGTCCCCAGGCTGTATTCACTGCACCAGCTAACTGCCTTAGTACACAGTAGGCACCATAGTAAGATGCTTATTTTCTTCACTTCCCTTTCTTCTACTTGAAGGTAGGGACTTTCTTTCCTTTTGCTTCTATTTATGTTTCTAGAATTTAGGTACACATTAAGTGATTAATGAATGCTTGTTAACTGACCAGATGCATCCACATTTCTATTTTTAGACAAATCCTATTTTTCCTTCTTGTTGAAGTTGTTTCCCTTTGTGCCTATAGAATGTCATTCTTGAGAATCTCCCATTCATCTTGACCTGACTTTACCTGAAACAGTTTACTTCATGTGTCCGTGTCTTTCATCTGAACCCATTGAAATTTGCTCTCCTAAAATATG
>CM053598.1:149775304-149800059 GCA_028646575.1 Pseudocheirus occidentalis | reverse complement strand
CATATTTTCAAGAAATGAAATGAAGGATAATTTCAACATTTTATTTAATTAGCACAAATTTTAGCCATGACAATTTCATATGGAATAAAAACTTTCATTAGCTATTGGGGACTATTTTCCATATTAATGAGATTAATTTAATTAAATTAATTAATGAGATTTCCTATGTGTCTCCTATGTCTTCCTATGAAATCTCATTTATGCTAATTAAATAAAACGTTGTTGAAAATTTCATTCATTTCATTTCTTGAAACTATGCATAGTTAATGAGATTTTCTATGTGTCCAGATTTTAGGGACACCCTGTGGAATGCAGCAGACACTTCTTCCTAGGATTTTCTTAATTTCTATTCTCAATAACTAGTGTTTTGACAATTAGTGAGAAGTAGATCGAGAAAAGAGTTTCCTCTTATTGATTCTATCACTCTCTAATAGCTAACAATTATATAGCACTAATTACACACCAGGCAATTTACATTTACAATAATTTACAATTATTATTTCACTTGATACTATTAATTGGGAAGTAGATGCTATTAATATTCTGATTTTACAGATGAGAAAACTGAGGCAAACAGCTTTTAGGTGACTTGTATGGGATAGTGTTTGAAGGCCAGATTTGAGCTTAGATCTTCCTAACTCCAGGCACAGCACTATACATAGCACTATACCATCTTTCAAATAAGTCAAGAAATGTTTAGTTTCTCTGCTTTTGACAGAGAGAAGGACAGAGTTACAGTAGATGTCTAGATAACTGGAATTCTTTATCTCTGTTTCATCATGGTCTTGTGTCAGACTTGTGACCTTTTATCCCAACATGTCATCTCTTTCTTCTTTCTATTCAGGTGGTCTCTAGTATACTCCCATAACAAAATCACTTCTGTTTCTCCCTACTTTGACTTTTACCTAAATACTTTCTGTCATATATCAACTTCCTTATTTCTGGATTTCCACAAGTGAGTACACTGTCTTAAGATATCATTCTATCATCCACCATCTTTTACCTAGGTTTTGTTTATTCTTTTACTTAATTATTGTTTTGTTTTGTTTTTTCCCTTTAGAAAGTGCCTCTTCATCTCTTTGGACAACTTAGCCATTGGTGAATGGCTCTTAATTTTTTAGACTTATATGACTTTCCTATAGATTTTTGTACGTCACACTTTTTTGTGTTTTTTAATAAAAAAAATTTTTTTGCTTTTTTTTTTTTTGGAGGGGATAGGCCAGAGCAATAGAGGTTAAGAGACTTGCCCAAGGTCATACAGCTAGTACAAGTTAAGTGTTTGAGGCCAAATTTGAACTCAGGTCCTGACTCCAGGGCCAGTTCTCTGTTCATCGCACCACCTAGCCACTCCTAAAAAATATTTTTAATCCATATGTTAACTTCTTACTCTATCTGCATTACTTAATTTGTCTTAAAAGTTTTTTTGAAAATGTATGTAATCAAAATTTTCTAATTTGTATTTTTTAATTTCTATATTGTGACTAATCAGAAATTCCTCCACCCACTGTTCTGCAAGACATAAACTTTGATTTTCCTCTAACTTTTAAATGTAATAACTTTATATTTAGATCATTTTTACAATTTGGAAATTAATTATGGTATTTGGTGCAAGAGGAAGCCTTAAATACAATTTCCATCAAAATGACATCTAGTTTTCTCAGTGATTTTTCTTGAATGATGAATTCCTTTCTTAGTGACTTATATTTTTAAGTCTATCAAACATTATTTTTCTGTTCATAATTGGTTATGTATTTTCCTTGTCTAATTTGTTCTAGACATTTTTTCTTCCATATGACTTTGATGTTATTTCCTATAATTCTATTAAATATTCAATTTATATTCTGTTAAGTATATATGTCATTTCCTTAGATATTATTCCGTTGGTTTGGTCTTTAAGAAGTGTAACTACATGTAGGCTTGGTGGGCTAACTCTTAAGTATTTTATGTATTTTGCTCTCCTATACAATGTTTCTACCAACTTCTCTGCTTTAATATGTGTATATAGAATTCTGATTATTTCTGTGGATTTATTTTTCATCCTGTGATTTTAGTGAAGTTGTATATTATTTCAGCTCTTTTTTTGTCAGTTCTCTAGTGTTTTCAAAGTAAACCATCACAGTCTGTGAATATGAATTTAATTTTTTTCTTGACCATTACCTTATTTGTTATTATCATCATTATTATTATTATTGCCTTAATTGGTTTTTCTTGTCCCATTGTTACAGAAAGCACAGCTAATAATATAATAATATTATATCAAATAATAATGGTGATTCTGAGGACCCTTAGATATTTCAGTGTCTGTCTAATATAAATAATGCTAATCTTGGTTTTAGAAAGATATTTTTAAAATCACATTTAGAAAAATATTATTTTTATTCCTATGCTTTTTGTCTAGTTTTTAATATAAGTGTACAATTTTATCAAATATTTTGTGGCACACATTGGCATAATCATATGGCTTTAATTATTTTAATCAATCACTTCTATGATTTATTGTGGATATTTGTTAATTATGTTATTGCATCAATTGTTCCCCTAATGTTAACTATCCTTGTCTTCCTGGTAAAAGCCCAACATAATCATAATGAATAATTTTTAATACATTGCTGTAGTCTCTTTTCAACATTTTATTTAATATATTCACATCAATATTCATTAGTTATAGGAAATTGCAGAATGTTTTTAATAATCCCACGCTGCTCCCTAGACCCATCTATTAAACACAAATGTTCTCCTAGAAATGCCATATGAATGTGAGCATTTGGAATACTGTTGTCTCCACAGAATCAAGTTATAGATGACCTATATAGGACAAAGGAGAAGTGCATTAGAATTTATGATTGGATAAAGAGGTAGTTCAGTGATTTGGTATGAGTGAGAGATACATTTACCATTTGAAATCCCACCAGTGCAAAGATTCTTTTTAATGAGACTGATCCTAACCCATTCAGGCTCTCTAATTTTAGTGTTACTCCTCTTTCCAGGGCTTTCCCATAAATCCTCCCTACAGGGTCCATATCAATATGCTAGGAGCCTTCATTCCTTTCTCTTGACATCGTGAGGATACAAAAGTTGTCAAAAAAGTTGAAGGATCCTTCTTGGAAAATCTCTGGGAGAATGTGGATTAGAATTGTAGAAGCAGAATAAAACGTTACATCAGTTTCAATCTGCATTAATGAAGGGAACAGCTATTAAGTACAAACACCACAGAATTGTTGAGGTAGAAGTACTGGGTAGTGATACACCTCTAGAGTTCTCCTTTCTTGTATGCTTTTTCTCTAGTTTTGAAACAAGAACCATATTTTTCTTATATGAAAACAGTTGATATGATTTTTCCCTCTTTTTAAAAAAAAGATGTATATAACATGAACTTGATTTGTTCTTTAAGTATTTTATTTTTTAAGATATTCTTTGTCTTTATTTAAATTTTACATTCTAATAGCACATAAGTGGTAGTTTCCAATTTTCAAAAAAATTTTCTTCCATTCATTGTTTTATTACTTCAAATTTTCTACTTCTGTAATTTTCTTTTCTTTATCGCTCCTTTAAAACTCAAATCATTCAATAGCTTATTATTTGTTTGGTTTTATTTGTTGGTTTACAAAACTAGCTCCTTGATTTGCTTATTAATTTTTTTTACATATAACATTTCATTTTTTCACCTTTTAAAGTTCAATATCCATTTGTGCTTGTGTTGAGATTGATAGCATAAAAAGTAATGTGCTCAAGTTCATTAGTCATTTTTTGTGATATATATTCAGGGATATAAATTTGCTCCTAATTTTTAAAAATTGTTTTTGTAACTTGCTCTTTAATACATTATTTAAAAAATAATTTTAACCTTTACTTAGACCTTCAACTTTCTCTTATTGTTTGCTTTTTATTCATTATTATTGTAGACATGTTTGCAGTTTCTACCTGTCAGCATTTACTTATGAGTTCTTTACTAAGGAAGATGATCAATTTTATTTTTAAAAAGTTCCATGCATAATTTAAAAATAATATACTCACTAAGATTCCATTTCAGTTCTCTATGTTTATCAGCTTCAGTTTTTCTGATGCTCCATTCATGTCTGAATGAATTTTAGATTTGTTTATTTTTAGATTTATTTTAGAATTTTCAACCTGTAAGAGAGAAAATGTAAAGCCATCTACCATTAACGCCTTATTAATTAGGTCTTTTGAAAATTTTAATTAACAGTTCCTTTAAGAACTTGGTTTCTATGTTATTTGGTGCATATGTATTTACTGCTATTATTTTCTTGATGCCTTTAATATAATTTGGCTTCCTTATTTTTCTCCTTTTGTGCTTTCTATTTTGACTTCTTCTCTTCAAGATCATAGTTGTATTCATGCTTTCAGGGATTCAGTTGAACTATAATAATGTTTATTATGGCCTTTCATTTTAAACCTGTATGCATCTCGATATTTTACGTATGTTTTCTAGAGGTAAGAAAGCTGTTGGGTTGTATTTTCTAGTCTAACCTCTACCTCTCTTCCTTTATATTGCAGAATTGATTCTATTTACATTGTGTTTGTTTTCCTTTACATCATGCTCCATTAAATCAGTTTGTTTTATTAGCACAAAATACAGCTAGTTGTTTTGCTGGTATCCATTCTATTCTATATTCTTCACAAACACATAGTTTTTCTTTCTTCCACTGAGTGTGTATATATATATATATATTTTTTGACCAATTCTAATGAAAGTCATGTTCAAGCATTGCCCACTACCCCTCCATTTTCATCTCCACTATAAAATCTCTTCTATGTGTGTCTCATTTATTTGAGAAAATTTCCTCCATTCTATTGGTCCCTTCCTCCTTCTTCCAATGCATCCCTCTTTCTCACCCCTTTATTTTTTGGGGGAGAATATTCCAACATAATTGACTCACACCTGTGTCCTCTATTTAAATGGCTTCAAACTGTCCTAATAATGATAAAAAGTTCTTAGAAGTTACATGTATCATCTTCATATATAGGAATGTAAACAGCTTCACTTTATTGAGTCCCTTATGATTATTCTTTCACGTTTACCTTTTTATGCTTTCCCGAGTCTTTTATTTGAATATCAAATTTTCTATTCAGCTATGGTCTTTTCATCAGAAATGCTTGGAAGTCCTTTAGTTCAATAAGTATCCATTTTTCCCCATAAAAGATTATACTCAGTTTTTCTGGGTAGGTTATTCTTGACTATAATCCTAGTTCCTTTGCCTTCTGGAATATCATGTTCCAAGCCCTTTGCTCCTTTAACGTGGAAGTGGCTGGACCGTGTGTGATCCTCATTTTGACTATGCAAATTGTTTCTTTCTGACTGATTGAAATATTTTCTCCTTGTCCTGGGAACTCTGGTCTGGAATTTGGCTATAATATTCCTGGGAGTTTCCATTTTGGATCTAGTTGAGGATGTAATTGGTAGATTCTTTCAATTTCTATTTTACTCTCTGGATCTAAGCTATCAGGGCAGTTTTCCATGATATTTTCTTGAAATATGATGTGTAGCCTCTTTTTTTTATCATGGATTTCAGATAGGCCAATAATTCTTAAATTATTTCTCCTTTATTTTTCAGGTCAGTTCTTCCAATGAGACAGCCCACATTTTCTTCCATTAAAAAAAATCATTTTACTTTGTTTTATTGTTTCTTGGTATCTCATGGAGTCATTAGCTTTTACTTGCCCAGTTTTCATTTTTAAGGTATTATATTCTTCAGTCAACTTTGGTACCTCTTTTTTCCATTTGTTCAATTCTGCTTTTTAAGGAATTATTTTCTTTAGTGAATGTTTGTGTCTCTTACCATTTGACCAATTGTTTTTTTTTAAAGTGTTGTTTTCTGCAGTGTTTTTTGGTGCCTCTTTTACCAAACTATTAATTCTCTTTTCATAATTTTCTTTCATCATTTTTATTTCTTTTCCCATTTTTTTCTGCTACCATTCATCTGTTTTTTAAATTCTTCTAGGAATTCTTACTGGCCTTGGGTCCAGTCAGCATTTTTCTTTGAGGCTTTTCTTATGGCTGTTTTCACATTGTTGTCCTCTAAGTTTATGTCTTGGTCTTCCCTGTCACTATAATAGAATTTTATAGTTAAGTTCTTTTGTTGTTGTTGTTAGTTTGTTTTCCCTTCCTATTTCTTTACTTTGAATTTCATGTTGAAGTTGGGCTCTGCTTACTTGGAGTTAGAGAGATACTATCCCAAGCTTTTGTGCTGCTTTTTTTCAGAACTGGTACTAGGAGTCTACAGAATCTGCAAGTTTTCAGTGCTTCCAGAGTGGTGTAATACAGGGATAGGTGTGGTCTCTGCTCTCCTGATCTGTGCCGTTAGGCTTTGTAAAATCAATCATGAGCAGCTCTCCTGAGGACTGTTGCTGGGAATGACTTAAAGGATCTAATCCCATAGTACAGTGAACTCTTAATTTATTCAGCAATAAACTAAAGCAAAACATTCATTAAACTAAAGCACAACATTCACAACAATATAACATAACAACTTATTTCTAAGGTGGTCACACAGTCTTAAAGAAAACATATCATTCAGTGAGTCACAATCTCACCAGTCCATATAGAATACCCAAGTAAAATCTTCTTTCATCTTGACTGGAGGCTGGCTTCCAATCCTAGGTCACAATCTCACCAGTCCATATAGAGTACCCAAATAAAATCCTCTTTCATCTGAACGCCAGGATGACTTCCAAAACCCATGGCTCCTCCTTCATAGGCTGGCTGCTCCTAGCTCTTGCCTGGATTCACCCAATTCTTGTCTGGATTCACACCTAGGCAGCTCTCCCCTCCTGTTTCATACTTCAGCTCACCACTGTACTCCAAATTCTTCAAAATTTCTGTTTCTAGGAAGACAAAGCTTAACAGAGCTACAATAATACTTACATGCATTGCTGGCACTATCATCTCAATTCACTTTCTCTCTGTCAAAGTAGCACAAATCAACAGATGAGGCTTCTGTCTGAGGAATCAAACAGAAATCAACAGTAAAGGCCTGGGGCTTCTGTAACAGCAGCAAAATTCCCTTTCTGGACTTCTGTCTAAAAACAACAGATAGGATGCTTTTGTCTGACAGAACAACACACAGAGTGCTACAGAGTGCCGAAATCACAAGCATTCTCCCTCTCAGTTCTGCTTCGTCCCAGCTCATGCTAGAGTTTTTCTCTGCTGTGCTCCTTCCTGTTCTACCCTTCTTATTCTGCTTTTTGGGCAAGCTCCTCCCACTGTGGGCACCCTGTGATGACTAAAGGAAACACAATGTATACTGTTTCCAACAAAGACTTTTGATACAAACAAAGGCAAGGCTCAAAGACACTTGACTAGCTGAAACAAGCAACAAAGTACTACTTTGCTTGCAATTACTGGCCTTTACCCAGGAAGAGCCCCTGCTACCCTCTAGCTGCAAGTTCTAGTGCTCCTCTTGGCCCTGGAACTGTGACCAGGGCCTTATGACTCCCTTATGACTTCTCATAAGCTCTCTTCCTTGTCTTGGAACTGCAATCCATAACAGTTTATGGGCAACATAGTTGCTGATCAGCACCATCTGCACCCACTGTCAGCAAAGGGTCCTCTGTAATTTCTTTCTGAACAGTTGTCTGATCCCCTTTCCATCTCTGGCCTGAGTTTGCTGCTGGCACAGCTGCTTCTGAAACCCATCACTAGTGCTCCTGCTGAGCTCCAGGCCTGTGCCCATTTTGGTGTTACAGAACTCTGACGTGGATCTCTAAAGCTGTCTCAGGCTGAAAAAAAAAAGTCTCCCCCTGACTTTTTGTTGCTGTTTCAAAATTTAAAAAAAAAAATTGATTTGAGACATTGTTTTAAAGTTGTTTAGAGAGGAATGTTGGGAAAGTTCAGCTGGGTTGTGGTCTGTACTCTTGCCTCTGGCATTTAATTGTCTTTTTAACAAATGATGTTCTTCTTAGCTACTTAATAAGAGTGTTTGTTACTGAAACTGGGAGTTTCCCAACTACATTTTTGGATGAATTAAATTTAAGATTCCTCTTTGACAATTCACATATATTCCTATTTTTTTTTCAAATTTTGCCCAAAATATAGTAGTCTTTTCTTATTTTTCCTAAATTTTCTTAAATGTTTGCTTGAAGTATAGTATTCATCATCTATATTTCTTCATATTTTTCCAGGAGACCAATAATATTTATGCTGTATTGACAAATTCTGTCCTCTAAAAGTAACTCCTTGAGGTTTGTAAGATACTTTCCTCACAATCATAATTCCAGTGCAGTTATTCCTTTTATAGATGAGGAAACTGCGACTCTGAGAGATTAAGTTATTTGCTCATTATCACATAGCCAGTAAATGTTTGGGGCAGGATGAAAACTACTCTCCTTAATTTAAAGGATGATAGTTACTATGCTACAACCTTCACTTGTGGAGATTATCTTCTGCTGTAGAAATCTCAAACTTTCAATTGTGCTACTTTAAAAACTCTTGTTGTGTGTTCTAACACTTCTGATTTTTTTTCTTTCATCAATTTTTTTTCCCTCAAAGGATTCACTAATTTATTAGGATTTTCTACCAATTGTTCCAAGATATTGAGTTCTTTTTCTATCCTTTTTTTTTTTAGTTTTAAAGGCCAAATTTCCTTCCTTTCTCTCATTCAATTTATTAACTACTTTAATGTTGAGGATCATATAGGTTTCCTCTTGGTGTCTTAATGTGTTTCTAGTGTTCTTTCTAAAGACAACCCTTTCCTTAGCTTGACTCATAATGTTCATTCCTCATAGAGGAATTTTTGTGTGTCCTTTTATTTTGTTTTGCTCATTTTTACCCAGTAATTCTTTTCATTTTTCTTCTAAGTAATTTTCCCTTTGAGGTCTTCTTTTGCTTCTCCTCCCTTCTTTCCACTCCCCTTCCCCATTTCTTTTTGGAAAGTTATTGTTATTTTGTTGTTGTTGTTTTATTTGCTTGACGTGTTGCTGTTTTGAGGTGATAAGGGGAACTGGGTTTTAGTTGCAACCTCTTATTTAGTAATTTTTACCAGTTCTTCTCAGAGATCATTAGTGAAATATATTCTGCTGAAGAAGCTTAGCAATTTGAGGATTTCTCCTTTCATCAAGTAATGATTATTTTGGAAGTTTGAGTTTTCATTTCACTCGCCACATTATAGGGCTTCTCTTTTAGTTAATATTCTTTGTCAACATTCCAGTGTGTTTAGTTTTGAAAAAAACCAAATTGAATGCATTGAGTGGAAATACCACCTTGGCCATCTTTCAAATTAGCATAGGTCTTGATGTTCTCATTTTACATCAGGCAATGTTTTATTCTAATAGATTTGCCAAATTAAATCAGCACTAGATCTTCAGTTTCTAATTCACTTACAAACTATGTATCTTCTAGTGAATCTGGGTAAATTCAATGCAATATTTGTGCAATGCCCTGAGCCACTCCTAGTAAAGATTCTTACATTTTCAGATAGAATTCTTGAGCTTCATTTTGGCCAATTCTGCCTTGTGCCCAACTCTTAAAATTCTGGTTAATATAGCTACTAATTCTTAATAGCCCTTTCAGTCTTTTTTTCTGACAAATTGCTTAGCACAATAAGTGCAGGTCCCTTTAGACTGGCAGCAAGAAATAGTGCTTTCTATTCCTCAGCCCAATGGTTCATTTGGCTTATTATTTCAAATTGGGCATAATAAGCTTCCCAGGATGATTTTCCTTTAAAGTTGACTGGTCTCTGCATCGGTTGATTACCCAGACAGACCATATAGGCACTTGTTTCACTTTCTTGTGGTTAGAATTCTGGCTCTGTATTCCAAGATATACAAAAATGTTGCAATCTTAGTTTGCAATGATTTTCTTTACTTGATTGCTGAAGTTATCAGAAATCATGCTCACCTTTTTAAAATTTTTTTTTAAGTGCAACAGGATTAGTTTCTACCTGTTGATTTCAGGAAAATACCTTCATTTTGTTCTCTGAATTCTAAATTTTCTCCTACATTTCACATTCAGGGATTTTTTGTTTTAGTGGATGTATCTATTTTGAGGGCTAAACTTAGCATATTCCTCTTTCTGTTTTTTTAATTGTTTTCCCTTCATTGCTTTGGATGATTACATATCTAACCTGATTGTGATGGATTCTAGTTTCCTTTTTTTTTCAACAACTGGGAAATTTTAATAAATCTTTAATGTAACAAAAAGGGAAAATATGAGTTGTAGGTATAACCTTCCTCTCCTCCATATTGATTCATATATCTGCATTTGCCTAATTCAATGAAGGAACTTTAGGATGGAATGCCTTTGAGAATGTAATGGAAGGTAGGGTATTTCAAAAACATTAAAGGCATAGTACCCATGGTTATTTTTTTTTTCTTCATCTGCTCTACATAGCCCTAATTGGGTTTAAATTATCTCAACTTTTAGAACAAGAAGGGAACTCAGTCACCTGACTTCTGCTCATTTCTACAAGCCCTATCCTGTAAAGAGCTCTGGTTTGAAAAGAGTAGTTGATTTAGGAAAGCACAGAGAAAATAAAACTCCCACTTAGGGTCAACAAGGAAGGTACTTGTAAAGAATAGAGTAATCAAGCTATGTAAGCAAGCTGTAACCCATTGTCACCCAGCTGCTAAGAGTTAGTAAGGAACTTCAAGGAGAAGGCAATCCACAATCAATGACTGACAGATCAACTGGTGCTAAGCATTCTCTGCTTTGAGAACAGCCCTGCAGAGCCAAACTTCTGACTCAGGGTGCTGTGCGCCTCTACCTGCAATTCCTACTGTCCAGAATTGCTCACACCTGTGAATTACTTTGGGGGAGTTCTTACTTTCCCTACAGTTGTGGCTCCATGTTCTAGGGTTTGCAGATGTTCACTTGTAATTCCTACCATGGATAAGGTACAGGCAGGTGAGGGAGGCCCAGGGCTTTTCCTATGATAAGTTAAGTCAGAGTGGTCTCCCTAGACCTTGCATTTTGGGGGAAATTATATTTCTGGCATTTGGAAAAATGACTCAGCAAGACATCCAGGAAGATAGAAGACTCTGAGTGGCATATAAGAGGGTAGAAGGAAGTTGCTTAACAAACCTGAAGATCCTATTCATACCATCAGCCCTAAAAATTCCGTATCATCAGTAGAAAGTGGATATGTTTGTTTTCTACATGCAGTTCCCTCTTAGGGAACTTTGTGTATGTGTGAAGGTTCTCCATTTTAACCTGGTATCATAACTATGGGGAGGCAGTTTAGTATGGTTGATAGAAAGTTGGCCTTAGAGTCAGGAACTTGGATTCCTGTGCTGCTCCTGATGTAGGTTGTCTATGTAAGGGCAAGGGAGAGGAAGGGAAGACATGTAATCTCTGTGTCCCAGGAAAGTCTTCGACTCTAAGTAGGAGAACAGCATTGATCGACATTGTGGAAAGAATTTCCTCACTATTGGAATTCTGCAATGATCTAATTACAGACCTGTCCCTTCTCCCTCAATCATGAATATAAAAATGTGGAGAGTGGGGGGGCGGGGAATAGGGCAATGAAGCACAAGGTTTTATTTATCTTGGACCTTTTATTACCCCAGTAGCCCTAAGAAGACCTTTGAGTGCTTGGTATAATCTAGGAATTCAGAAGCTAATTCCACTTTTTCCTCTTACTTTTCCTGTTAGTCCTTGGATGAAAGTTAGTGTCTATTTGTCTGTCAGTCTATCTAAGGATTCCCATCTGCAAAAAGCTTATATGTTTTTTTTAACTATTTGGCATAGAAAAAGCCTTACCTTATATGTAATATTAACATTAGTTACAAGGTTTTGGAGCTGTATTGTGTAAGTAGTTTGTTAAAAATAGGCAGTCAGATTTATCATCTAACTTCTGGTGACAAGGTATCAAGAGATGCTTTGTGGAGGAAGTATATTGTGGAGGGTATTTCAAGGAAAGGGCAAGGGGCGGGATGATATTCCACAATGAAGTTTTCTCTGGTACTTTGGCCATAAGGCTAGAAAGACTATAGCATGTAATCCATCCAACCTTCCTATTTTTCAGATAAGGAAACTGATTGATGTCTAGAGAGATAAAATGGCTTTCCCAACATCACACAGGTAGCTAGGTTTGAAAGTAGGTTCACTGATTCCAAATCTGAAAGGGTTTTCAAATCATTCTTTTCCCACTTGAAGGTTTTGCTAGGCACAAAAACTGGAAATTCAAGATAGAAAGTTTAATTCAGATCCCTAATTCATAAAGAGAAAAACCAGACAGATCCAACTCTCTTTTCTTCAGCGCCTCGCTTACTTTTAAGTTTCAAGGTATGTTTGATCAACATCAGTATCAATAATAATCAATAAATATTTATTAAGTGCCTACTATATGTCAGGCAAAGCTTCATCAATGGTGTGACTCAGATGGTTTAGAGTTTAATTAGCTGCTTATTTTAGATGTATGCAGAATCTTAATTATTTTTGAGAGGGCATCAACTGATATTTGTAGTTCATTTTCAAGTGTAAAAAAAGATTATAAGAAAGATATTCTGTGCCTTTTATTATAGCTTTTAAAATAAGGGAACTCTGTGATTGGTCTTCTGCTTGTTTCGACAAGCCCTATCCTCTGAGTGGCAATGCTCATTTGCTGATTTTCATGACCCTCCCTTCCTCTTCCGTTGACTCTAATGTCTTGAGTGCATGAATTTGTGCCCCCTTCTAGATTCCCTCCCTTAAAGAGCAAACGTTAAAACTCAATCCTGTGAATGACTACAGTGTACTAGGAAAGTTTTATCTAGTCTTCAAACCTCTAAGATCATGGCTGAGTGACCTTTGGCAGTTACCTATCCTTTTGAAGCAAGATAACACTTTCTCAGGAAATGACATGTCTCCTTTTCAATACAGTATTTCCATTTTAGAGGGCACAGGATGCTATGCAACTTGCTACCCTTTCCATTTACTTTGATGCTAGAAGGGGAGCAAGGAAAGCAAGTTGGGTGTCAGGAGGAGTACTTGTCAGCTCTTCTGACTCCATGGCTGACACTGGGGAAATCAGAGATGACATTTCTATGCTCCTCGTTTCTCTCCTGTCATAATGCGGATAATAGTAGTTGCCTGTGAAGTGGTAGGTGAACTTCAGGTGAAAGTTACTGTAAATAATGGCAACATATCCTTATTGTTTTAACCTAGTCCCCTGACAAAATCCAAGCAAAATCCAAGCTAGGAGAAATGCATCGGGCAATGACTCCATTTAGATAGGGGACCTGAAGGTTTAACAGCTGCATTGCTAAGACAAAGATGATGAATACTCAGGGCCTGTCTTTGCTTGAGCTCACGGGTGGGGCGAATAGTTCCCCGAAGCTCTAATTTTCAGGCTGTGTCGCAAAGGTAATGTCTGGAAATCAATTTTCTGCTTGCACTCTTGTTTAGTCAAGGAGAGAAATTTTGTGCTTATGAAGGCTTGAGGGCCTGACACCACTTCAAGCCAACTCCCTGGGATCAGAGGTTAAGGCATCTTGTGCGTAAGCTCACCCTCCCCACATTGCAGAAAACCTCAACCTTGACCTAGAGGGAATTTCTGTTCTAGAAGAGAGAAGGGAAATTCTGTTTCCATGTTAACGGAGTAGAGGTCTCCTCTTGTCACTGGCTGCCACGGTTCACTCTAGGGGCTTGGGGAGCCCAATTATGTGTGGAGGCATGAAAAAGGAGCCAGTGTTCAAACTGGTGAGCAGAAGACATGGACACAGGTCCTGTCAACAAATAATGGGATTTGCCAATGTGCTGGCACACACATTTGTGGTTTGGAAGATTTACCTCTCGAAGAGGACCGACTGACTGCACAGTACGAAATGAGCTGAGACCACCACTTCTATGTCTTTGCTGCTTGGATAGTCTGAATGCCACGGACAGAGGCAGTAGAGAAAATAACAGCAGTGTTAACTGTTCATGCAAGTGTAATAATAGCCTTTAACAGAAGAAGAGTAATTACCTTTGTCTAGTTTCCCTGCTGTAAAAATGCAATAAAATAGAGACCAGTGTCTACAGCTGATAGGCACTTTGCTTCTCATCCCAAAGTACATGCCAATGACTCTGTGAAAGGCCCTCTCTGCTCATGAGCTAAAGTCACATCTTAATTTTTTAAAAATCCATTACTGATGGGTAGATTTCCTGAACACAGTTGACAGCTTTCATGCCAGTGATATTTGGCGAGAAATCTCAAAGCCATGGACGATTTACAGCCTGGGAGATCATAGAGCGTCAGTGGGTTTGGTCCCTTCCCCCATCTACTCCTGCTAGTAACAATGACAGGAGGTATCTGCATAGCAGAAGGAAGAGCTTAAGAGGGGTGGCTACGTTTGGAAATAGAAGGCCCTGTTAGCAGCCGGAAGCATTGGTGCTGAAAAGCAATCGCGGGTGTCAAGAACTTTCTTAGCTAAGCACTGCAGCTGGTGGCAATAAATAGCATTCTAATAAAGGAGGATGTTCAATCCATGACATAAGCGCATACTGTTTCAACCACAAAACCTAATTTATGGGGCTGCATATGTCTGAAATGGATTTTTTCCTATACATTTATAAATAAAAATGTGAAGATTTCAATGAGGAGAAAAGATCTGCATTTTAAATCAAAATGAACTGGAAAGATCAATGAAAAGTACACTGCTTTTAAAAGTACACAATGATACATAACATCTTAAAGATGCTCTGGGTGTCACATGGAACAATTACCTCTGTCCCTAAAAAAGACAGATGTTGTTTTCTGTGAGAATGAATGAATGCTGTATTTATGGCACAAAGTCTTATGATGCCCCCATCTCTTAAAAAAAAAGCCACAGAAAAGGTCCCCATTGGAACTCTAGCCTTTTGGGGAAAAATATGAACAATTGCTGATGCAGACACCACAAATAAAATCCTGTAGATTTCTAGTAACCTCCATAATGATTCTGAAGACACTGTCACAAATGATGAACAACAACCCCCCCCCCCCAAAAAAAAAGAAACCTTCCCACATGTAATAGTAAGGCAAAACAACTGGGCTCATCTGACCTCTTAACTCACTGACTCTGTGTGAGTAAATAAGTTATTAGTTTTGACATAACTAGTGGTTTATTTTACCATATGCTGCTGTTCTTTGTTACACTTTCTATTCATACCACATGTTATTTCTCTTTATAATTATTGTGAAACATAGCAATTGCACATACTGTATCATATCCCACTGGGATAAACATTGTGGATGTGGTACCAGAAGAACTCGCTTTTGACGTAAAGTTTATTCCTACTGCTTTCTTTGCATGGAAAAGATTTCCATGGAGGTTATGCAGAAAGCTAAGTCTGTGCTTAAATGAGTATGGAGGCAATTTGAATAGCATTTTATCGAGGATCTCAAAATGCCAATTTGTTTTCTACTGTGAGGTGTATATATGAGACTGTGAAAGGGATAACTGGTTAATCTTTTAAGAAATTACTCAAGATAAAAACCCCCTGTACTAGAAGGCAAAATATAGCATTCACTCTGCTGGTCTTTGAATTCATACTTTCATATTGTGCCTTTTAAAGTGTTTATTAATATCATATTTTTCACTTTTGAAAGAAAGGATACTACAGGCCTAGATATCAATGAACATGACCAATATTTTCTTTGAGATTATGTTGACTTTGAAAACTCATTATTGGATGGCAAGGTGGCATTGGATTCTTATCCTACTCATCATTGGCAAATTAAGATTTGTATTACAACACAAAGACTCAGATTGTAATGGGAATATGTATATACTTTTAAAATTTTAGCCTGTAGTGGTAAGTCACAGTACAAACTGGTGCAAGACTATTCTCAAAGCTTTGTGTTATATAGTCAGGAATGACCATAGAATAAAATGAAGGACTTGGCTTCATATAAAGCAGAAAGAGAAAAACACTTTAGAAAATCAATGGGCCTTACAGCAACTAAAAAGATTTTGTTTGAATGTGTCCCCTAAACAAGTGTTTGAAACTAGATTGTTCCAAAGAAATTGCATTTCAACCTGATAAAGATATGAATTCAGTGGTTCCTAGGGAATTCTAGTCAGATGTCATCAGAATATGCTTAAGAAAGCTAAAGACCAGAAATGAATTAACTTAAATGTCTCTCAGGCTGCATATGGATCGGAATCTATACACCACTTGTGTACATGAGGCTGAGAGTTTCAAGTCAAAGCAGGAGAGTGGAATTAGGATTTTTAAATTGCTTGCATATATAGACTTGTTTCAACACAGCATGAAATAAAGAAAGTTCATTTAATTTTTCAGTATTGCATAGAAGTGCATATGGAGAACATTAGGGTTTCCACCTTTGACATTAGTAAATGTTGGATATTCTCTCGTTTCTTACAAATATTGGCTGGGGGCTGACCTCATTTCCCACATGTGTACGGTTTTAATGACAATGGTGATAAAAGATTTCTCATCTAAAAGTTCTGCACATCAGTGAGCTTACACTGTCCTTAAATAGATAGGAATATGTCTTCTCATTCAAATGTGGATTTGGCCTCTTTGACTGCCAGGAATATTATTTAGCAGGAAGCAATAACTTTGAAGAGACAAGATCACAAGAAAAAAAGACCAACAGAATCCAATATGTAGAGCACCTGTATTCCACTCTGCCAATGTTGGGCTTCAGAATAATGTGAAAGTTGGTTCTGCTTTGAAAAATACAAATTTATTATGAATTTTCTTAATATATCTCATCACTCAGGGTTTTGTTTTCTGTTGATAATTTAAAAAAAATAAGAAAAAACTTGTTCTTACAGGTTCTTTCTTTTCGTGAAGGTAGATATATTTTTCATGACAGAAGGCACACTAGTGTTTGCTCCATTCATTGCTGAATGAATGAAATATAATGACAGAAATTTGGAGAGTGATGTAATTCATACACCTGGTCAGTAGCAAGGTGCATGAAAGTAGACTGATTATACAACAGTGGAATGGTAATAAATTAGGTCAAAGGATTGCCTTGAGTGATGGGACTAGATCCTTCTGGGAAGATCAGAGATATATTTTCATCAAAGTGAGTTAAACAGATTTTCATTTTTCTGACAGAGTAGATAGCAGAGTTATAATGTGGTTCACCTTCTCTTTGATGAATACATTTTAGCATGTCAGGAAGTAAAGAAAGGAAAGTCTAGTTGTCAACTGTTTACAGCAGATTTTCCCTCATCTCATCTAGAGTAGAAGGAGAAAAGAGCTCAAATCTGCAACTGAAAATTATTCTTTTCAGGGACAAGGATGTAATAACAATGGTTTCAAATTTCTAAAACTCCAGTAGGAGATATGCCTTAAGGAACATTAAGTTTATTCCTCAATTGTCTAACTGGTCACTATGTTTCAGGTGGGTGCTTGTATGCCAATGTAGGTAATCCTTTTGTTTAGTTATAATAATGGGTTTGGTCTGTTGAATTCTAATCAACTATACTAACGGTTAGCTAAGTAAAGGGATCTGTGATGACCATATGACATACTTTAGATAAAAAGTGTTGGTACCATAAGTAGTGGAATGTTGACTTAAAAGATAACTTTAGGATTGATTTTCCAATAGAAAAGATACTACCTATGTGATACCAGGACACTGAAAAAACAATAATAGTGGTTCTAACATTCATAACAACTTCAACGTTAAAACTCACGTTTCACAAGCTACATTAACTCTCCATCCTTTGGCATGGATATATTCGTGCCCTTAAAGACCTACGTCTGGAATATAATGAAAACCAGAAGAGGACCAAAGAAGACAAACTGTTTGATCATTTATTTTTAAACTTTGTAGAGAGGTTTTCTTCTCAATTGATAGTACTGTATTTTTTCCAATTACATGTAAAGATAGTTTTCAATATTCACTTTCATAAGATTTTGAGTTCCAATTTTTTTTCTCCCTCCCTCCTTTCCAAGCAATCTGATATAGGCTATGCATGTTCAATCATATTAAATATATTTCCACATTAGTCATGTTGTGAAAGAAGAATAGGAACAAAAGGGAAAACCCATCAGAAAGAAAAAAGAGAGAGAAAATAGTGTGCTTTGATCTGCATTCAGATTCCACAGATTTTTCTCTGGATGTGGATGCTATTTTCTATCGTGAGTCTCTTGGAATTGACTTAGATCATTGTGTTGCTGAGAAGAGCTAAGTCTATTTGAGTTGGTCTTTGCACAGTGTTACTATTACTGTGTACAATGCTCTCCTTTACTCAGCATCAGTTCAAGTAAGTCTTTCCAGGTTTTTCTGAAATCTGACCACTCATCATTTCTTATAGCACAGTAGTATTCCACTACATTCTTATATTAAAACTTGTTCAGTCATTCCCCAGTTGATGAGCATTGCCTCAATTTCCAATTCTTGGTCACCGCAAAAAGAGCTAGTATAAATATTTTTATACATGTGAGTCCTTTTCCCTTTTTAATGGTCTCTTTTAATACAGACCTGATAGGTATATTGCTGAGTCAAAGGGTATACACATTTTTATAGCCCTTTGGGCATAGCTCCAAATTGCGCTTCAGAAAGGTTGGATCAGTTCACAACTCCACCAACAATGTATTAGTCCACATCTTCTCCAACATTTATCATTTTCCTGTTTTGCCACATTAGTCAATCTAATATGTGTTACATGGTGCCTCAGAGTTATTTTGATTTGCATTTCTCTAATCAATAGGGATTTAGAGCCTTTTTCATATAACTATAGATATCTTTAATTTCCTAATCTGATAACTGCCTATTCCTATCCTTTGACCATTTACCAATTGGGGAATAACTTGTATTCTTATCATTTTTTTTAGGGCAATTGGGGTTAAGTGACCTGCCCAAGGTCACATGGCTAGTAAGTGTTAAGTGTCTGAGACTGGATTTGAACTCAGGTCTTCCTGACTCCAGGGCTGGTGCTCTACTCACTGCATCACCTAGCCACCCCTGTTCTTATCATTTTTACTCAATTCTCTTTATGTTTGAGAAATAATGCCTTTATCAGAAACACTTGCAGTAAAAGTTTTCCTAACTTTCTGCTTTCCTCCTAATCTTAATTGCATTGACTTTGTGCAAAACCTTTTAAAGTTAATATAATCAAAATCTTCCATTTTGCATTTCATAATGTACTCTACCTCTTGTTTAGTCATAAATTCTTCCCTTCTCCATATTTCTGACAGGTAAACTATTCTTTCCTCTCCTAATTTGTTTGTTATTACCCTTTATGTCTAAATCATGTATCCATTTTGACCTTGTCTTGGTATATGGTGTAAAATGTTGATCTATGCCCAGTTTCTGCCATATTATTTTCCAGTTTTCTCAGTAGACAAACTATTCAATCTTAGGGAGCATATGATGCAATATCCTTCCCTGGATGACAAACTCATAGATTAAAAATTTATCTTCTAATACATATATGCTAGTGACTTGAGGAATATCTTTTCCACTCATAGTCCAATGAATTATTGACAACTCACTTTACTTTTGGAAATTAGTTACAGATTTGACGAAGCTTGAAAGGGGAATAGGGAGCTAATATTAATTTGAGCAAGATATAATATGTAAATATTCTTAAATGGCCTATTGCAGAAAGTTCTCTGGTTCCTTCCATATCCTACTACTATCTTCATATACCTTCCATTTTTTTTTATCTTTAGGAATTTCCTCTGCTCTAGTCTACTTGACCAGATACCACATGGCACCTTTTAACTCTTTGTGTGCTGAGTCTCTGGACCCTATAGTAGGAATAAGTATAAAGGCTAAAAACAAAAACAAAAACAAAACCCTTCATTCTGTTTCACCACAGTACAGAATTTACTGGCTTTGCCAATAGAGAGTTATCAGTGTTTTGGGTTCCTCTGGTATCTTGAGCCACTATAGGCAATGATTAATTTGATCCATAGAAGGTAGTGTGGCACAATGGTTTGGCCACTAGATTTGGAGTAAGGAAGACCTAAGTTCCAATTCTGTCTAAAGCACCATTTGTATGATGGGGACCAATCACTTAATTCTCTGTGACTCATTTCCCTCATCTCTAAAATGAAGGGGTTGGAATCAATAGTCTGAAAGATCTCTTCCAGCCCTGAATCTATAATTCTCTGACTTTTTTGTTTTTGTTTGCTTCAATGACAGACATAAATCCAGGTATGGTAAGGCTGATTTCATCTGAATTATGAATGTAGAATAGATTTTTTTTAAAGAAAAAAAGATGTTTAACCAAAGAGGTTATTTTTTACCATCTGGAGAACTGTTAGTGCTGAAGCTTACAAAATCCAACTCAGAAAATTCAAATATAGCATGATAGGGCCATTAATACACTGAATGTTTCCAATACAAAATATTATGTTGCTCCTAGCAACAAATTAGTGAATACCCAATCATAGCTGGCCCTGAAAATATATCAAAATAGGCTGCACTGTACCTAAGAGAGCGTCTTCTTTATGTTATGATTGCTTTCCAAGATTTATTACATTATGATAAACGATCATGTACGTTGTTTTGACAATCAGAGAATTTATGAATGAGAGGCTGATTTGCCTGCAGTGATGAACTGAATTGTAAAAGAAGCATTAGCAATGATGATACCATTTAAAATTTGTTTAAGAATTGGGTTACAGTTTTGCTTTCTTTTTAATCAGGAGCAAAAAAGCAGCCAAAGAGCATTTATTTTCAAGTAACAAGAATCTGACAGCTCTCATTAAGAAAACTCACAAATCCAAAGTCATAGACTGTTGCTATATAATATTTACATGACCTCCCAGCTCTATAGTATCAGGATTTCAAATGTATTTTTAACTTTGTACATGGGATGGAGCCGAGGGGGGCAGGAGGTGGGTTGTGTGTGGGCGCAACTACACTTTTACTACTAAATGTTCATAGGTTTAGTTAGTGATGGAGAGAGTTTTTACAGGTTAGGGGCCAATGAGGGAAACGTGAAGCAAATAGTATTCCCTGTCCCAAGTTCCACAAAACCATCCTGAAAATGCCTTCTTGATTTATTTGAACAAAAGCTAAAGATAACACAAAAAGATAGTATGATTTTCTCTATTAATGTGAAAAAAAAATCACTACATTGGAGCAAATTGCCTATTGAAGGAAAAGTAATTTGTAGAAGTCCAAAGTAGAGCGATTTAAACCAAATATCTTAGTGGGTACTCACTCACTCACTGAAATTTGTTATTTTATCTACTTATATACATATGATAAATGGTTGCCTAGAATCTGTTTAAATTTGTCTTTTAGTTGAGTGGCAAAGTGTTCTCATTTATTGGAGGTTCTCATTACCTCCCTTCCCAAGTTCTTATGACAAGTTATAGCCATTTTTACTTTCTTAAGATTAAAAATCCAACACATAAGTGACCTTTCAAGTCCATTGTTGTGCCAGGTACATTCAGTACACTGAAGGGTTGGCATTTATTTTTATTAATGGCATTCAATCTGAATGATTTAAGCAAAACAAAAATGCTTAAACATACGTTTTCTCCAGTCGTCTAGGTAATTTAGTGTAAGGATGGATGGTTTTCATCTACCTTCTCACATTCCCTCCCCAATTATTAATAATTTTATCAATAATACTCCGATGGTCTGATTTCTTGATTGTGGGTACTTCTTTTACTGATGCAGATTGCATCATACAGATGACTTTGTAGCTGGTCTTCAAGAGCTGCTAGGGCCATACCTTTGGTTGACCCGTCAATGATTTCTCTAAACCTAGCTAGGCTGATCCTTGGACGTGAGAGACATCGAGTCCAGTCTTAGGTCCATATGTGAAACCTTTCTGTACTCCCCTAGTGTATACTTCTCAAACTTGGGACCACTCCAATGGAGTTTAGGCATCAGGGTTGAACTTTCTGCAGAGGTTTATCAATGAAAATAAAAATAATTATGAATATATCACTTAATATTTTTGATTTTTCTTTATGACAAGAAGTTTCCTGGGGAAAGGAGCGTTGTGGTTCTCTTCACTTGTGCATATAGTAATCCTTTGATGCCGTCTCATTCCATGCAATTCTTGGCTCTCTTTTTTCTTCTTGTCTATATCTTTCTTCACTTCTTCAATCTGGCCTTTTCCTAATCTTACTAATCTCCTATGTTACTCCTTTCCATGTATGCTACAATCCAGTGACAATGGCCTTCTTGATGTATCCTGAACTCAATACTTTGACTGATTGACGTGGGTGTTTAGAATTCTGTTCTTCCTCATCTCTACTTCCTGGATTTTCTCACTTTTTTCAAGACTTGGCCTAAATCAGTGGTTCTCAACCTTCCTAATGCCGTGACCCTTTAATACTCATATATGGGCGTATCTGCTTGTGGGGTGACCCACATGGAGACAGATAGAGGAGCAGTGTCTCAATTGCTAAGAGCATCAGAAATGTGTGTTTTCTGATGGTCTTAGGCAACCCATTAGACCCCCAAAGGGGTCACAACTCACAGGTTGAGAACCGCTGGCCTAAATCCTCTGCAAAGAAGCCTTTCCAGATGACCTTCTTCCCCATCTAATTCTCTCTGAGATTATATCCCGTTTACAATGAAGATATATTGTGTGTTTGTTTACATAGTTGTTTGCATATTTCCTCCCCTATAAGAACATGGATTCCTGGAAGACAGAGACCATATTTTTGTCTTTCTTTATATCCCCAAAGCTTATCCCAATCCCTGTCACATAGTAAGCACTTAAAAAGTGCTTACTTATTGATTGATTGGCCAACTGACTGATTAAAACTTTCCTCTGGTCTTTATAGTATCTAAGATGTGACATTATAGTTTGTGGGTTTTTGTCTATTGTCTTTCATTCTTATTACACATCCAGTCCACATCCTTTTCTGGCCACACATACCCTTGAACATTGTTTACAGTATTTCTCAGGTGTATGTATTCCATGCTTACTTATACCCACAATGCATCTTTCTATTGCCCTTTGGAACTTACATAGTGAGGACAAGTACTAAACTCTTCTTTTTTCTTCCTGGAAGGTTATAACACTGGTAAACACTAGGTCTCCTCCAGTCTCTGTATTCTGAATGTTGCAGGAAGCAGACCTGTGAAATGTTAATAACTCTGCCCAAGTGGCCTCATGGGGCTTGTAGGGTAGCTAGATGGTACAACAAATAGAGCATTGGTCTTGGAGCCAAGAAGATCCAAGTTCAAATCTGGCCTCAGACACTTACTAGCTGTACGATCCTGGGTAAGTCACGTAACCCTGTTTGCTTCAATTCCTCATCTGGAAAAAAAAAAGAGGGGGACATTGGAAGGGAATCGCAAGCCATTCCAGAATCTTTGCCAAGGAGACACAGAGTGGGATGTGACTGAACAACTGAACAACTACTACAACAAATCTCTTCCACCCCATCCTAGCACTTCTGAGAATATCTGATGCATGAAGGAGACACATTGACCAGATGTTAAGTGGAAAATGAAGGAAAGGTTATTGGAGGCTGGAGCACAAAGACTTTCAGAAGGAGCTAAGACTGAAGGGGTAGGATTCAAGTAGAGAGTGAGAGGAACTTATTGTGGTCAGAGGAATGATGTCAGCAAAAGCAAAAATAAATGATGTCAGAGACAAGAATGTATAAAGGATGTCCAGTGAACAGTGAGTCAAGTAGATTGAAATGGGAACTGTATAAGACAATATGAGAAAGACTTGAATAGTGAATTTTTCACAATAATGAAAAACAGAAACAAAAATAAATGGGGCAGCTAGGTGGCACAGTGAATAGAGCACTGGCCCTGGAGTCAGGAAGACCTGAGTTCAAATCCTGCCTTTGACATGACACACTTACTATGTGACCTTGGGCAAGTCAACCCCCATTTCCCTGCCTTCCCCACTCCAAAAAAAACCCCCACTTATTGGCCACTATGGTAAGGCTTAATCTTAATCTTTTTGTCAGTGATGAGGCCACTGAGCAGGAAGAAGTAAATATCTTTTCTATGAACTAATAAATTTATTAATTCATAGAACATTAATGAGAAGCACCCTTTTTAAAGACTCAGAAACAGCATTCTGACATGATCAAAACTATTTTTCTCTTTTAAAAAATCTAACCAACACATATTTACTTAGCTTCTCTTATGTGGGTGGCAGAATTCTTTGAGCACTGGAGAGTATGTGATACAAGAGAGTGTAAGACATTTTGCCTAAGCTCCCAAGGATTTTTTTTATCTGATTCATTATCTTTCTTCTATGCCCTAAATGTGAGTATCCTCCAAGATTCTGTCCGTTCCCCTTCTCTTCTCTATAATTTCCCCCCTCATCTATTCCCACATTTGCAATTATTACTTCTATGCACGTAACTTCCAAATACATCAAGCTCCAGTCTTTTCCTTGAATTGCAGTCCTACATTTTAATTTCCCAGGATGATAAGATGTAAGAAGTATCAGATCCCATGATCATAAGATGTATTCAAAATTGAACACAAGACCTTTCTTAAGCTTATGTCTCCTTCCAATTTTCCTGTTTCTGGTGGTATTCCCAATATACCCCTTTCCCTCTCCAAGTTACTCAGTATCATCTTTGGCTCTCCTCTTTCTCTCAGCCCCTCACTCCTATCTGATCAGATGTGAAGTCCAATTGATGCTTCCTTTACACACAGTATCTCAAGTGTCTGTTGTCTCTTCTCAACATGTATTCTCAATTCAAAGTGCTGGTGCATCACTTCTCACTGGGACTATTGTAAGATATTTCTAACTGCTTCTTGTCTCGTCCTTCTTGATATATTTTTAATATTTTTAATTAATTAATTTATTTCCTTGTTTACATCATTCATTTCCACAAGATTTTTAGTTACAAATTTTCTCCCCATGTTTCCCCCACCCACTACCCCAAAACAGCCATCCCACTGTACAACCCCCCCCCC
>CM053598.1:149755036-149774804 GCA_028646575.1 Pseudocheirus occidentalis | reverse complement strand
CTAGTCATATAATTGGACAAATGATTTAAACTCTCTCAGCCTCAGTTACCTCACCTGTCAAACAGGAATAATAACACCGACCCACCCAAGATTGTTATAAAATAATGTATGTAAGTCCTTTGTAAGCCTTAACATGTTACAAAATTGCTAGTTATTGCTATAGAATTTTAGTCCATGGAGTCTACCTTCTCTTTGTTTGAATACTTTGAAAACTGGGTAGATGTCAAAAAAATGCTCAGTTATCTTCTTCTCAATCACAAATTCTAAGTGGGAGTGCTTACTTCACAAGGTTTCCATCACTTCTTCCTTAATAACTAGTTTTTCCTTATTATTGACAATCATCTTCTAGAACCAAATTCTTTTGCTGATTTGTCAGCCTTTTGAAGTATGAAATTATAATTAAAGCAAGTCAAGAAATGAGTATGTTGTTATGTACATTGTACTTATTCACTTCATGTTTGTTCTGTATATACATATATACTTGTCATAGAGAGTTATACTTATCTTCTCCATCAGAATTTAAGATCCTTAGGAGTAGAGATTATTTCACTACTTGAATTTGTATCCTGAGTGCCCAGCATAGGGGCCTCACACATAGTAGGTGCTTAATAAATGCATGTTGATGGATCAGTTGAAAAAAATTATTGCTCACTCTGAATATGGCAGATAGAAGAGACAATCTTTAGCACAAGTCTGGATAACTGAAGTTCTCCATTCATACTATCCCATATTTCTGTGTCAAATTTGTGCTGTTTCCCAAACTCATCTACTGCCTTTTTCTTTTCAGTTGATACTAAGTATAAATGTCCTAGAAGGTCCCATGTATAAAATGTTTTTAAAAGTTAATAGCAAGAGTTTAAATACCACTATGAAGCTGTATTTAGCACTGAAACATTGACTCAAACTGGTTTCTTTTATTAACAATATGGAGATGTTTATAATATGTGAATATTGTATTTGCCATTTGTTTATCAACTATAGAGAAGCAATGAGACAGAGTGGGGAGATGGCCTACCTTAGAGATTCATCTTCATGTTAAGTTATTATATGTGTTCCTACCTCTCATGCCCACTTTCTCCTCCCCTTTCAATTCTCTCTCCAAAAACACTCTTCCTGGACACCTTTTCCCTATATGTATTGTCTTCCTCTATTGAAATGTAAGTTTATTGAGGGCAGGGACTTGTCCGCTTATTTGTGTTTATATCCTAAAGTCTTAACAAGAGTTCTTGACAATATCAGTGGTTAGTAAATGCTTTTTCATTCATTCCTTCATTCATTTATATGTCTGTATCTATGTATCTGAACTTACATCTTCCAATCTGATGAGTTTTTTGAATTGACTTTCTGTGAATTTAACAGTGCGGAATCAGTGGTATATGAGGTCAGCTAAAAGTACTAAGCCTTTTTAATCTGAGAATATGAAGTTTTGGTTTGGCTACTTATAATTCCAAATCCATAAAATTTTGAGGGTTAGAGATAAAAGTCTACTTGGATAAGAATAAGGACACATTTCTTTCCAGCATGGAACATGAAAAAAATAAATTTGAGGTTAGTGTGGTGTAGTAGAAACAACCGTGTACTATTAATCAGGAGACCTGGTTTTAAGTCTTGTATCCTCTATTAACACACTCTGAAAGCTTGGACAAGTCATGATTTCCCTAAGCCAAAATCTGCCCATCTGTAAAATGAGTAAATTAAACTAGATGACCTCTTAGGTTCCTTCCAACTTTGAGAATCTCTGATTGTTTGGCAAATAAGAGGAAATACTATGCTGCAGGAAATAAATGCATGTCATTTGTCACCCCAACCCAAAATAGTAGAGGTATTAAAAGCAAAAAGAAAAAGTTTAAATTTAATAACAAATGATAGGGCCACGATGGATTATTAAGATGAGCTTATAAATACTTCACCTCTCTTTAACACTCCTAAGTGCTGAGGTTGACATCATTAAAAACAAGCTCATCTTCTCCAATGTCTCCTCTCAGAGACAAAATGCTAGTCTAGATAGATCATAGAATTCAATTTTCCATGGAAAATCTGGGTCCAGTCACTGCTGCCAACAAGTGGGTGAGACAGTATGAATTTCAAGACATAGTCTTTTGCTCATGAATTCATTTGTACTGGTTGGGAAAAGATTGTGGGTGAAAGGGTATTCACAAGTTCCAACAAACGCTCATCATTTACCAGCATACCAGCCCATAAGAGCCCATTTACTCTTAGTACGAGTAAAGAGGGTAGAGGTCAAAAGTACAAAAGAAAGGAGTGGACCAGGAATTGTTTGTTTGTTTTTTCGACTAACTGAACATGGGTTCTGGAGACATGGGACTTCATTGGGGTTGGGATGGGTTCTGAGGAACTTGTGAGCAGCCAAGAGACTCTTTGTTTGCTCACGGTTCTCTGCCAGCCATCTGCTTTCTAAGCCCGCTTCGCCCACGCAAAGCTGGCATGCTAATGAGCATCAGCTGACGCTGGCAGAGAGAGTATGAAAATTTCTATGCTCTTTTGCACTTTGTGTTTACCTAATAAAACTCATTTACAGTAACATAGGATCTATCTTCCAGTAATTTATTTGCAAAAATGGGGATGATAATATCTACTGACCTCATGAGAATCAGGTAAGGATTAATTCAATCAAACTGCTTAAAGAAACTAGGGGTCAGGGAGGGGTAATAGCCTGTCTGTAGCAGAACTACAGCAGGTCTAGGTTGGAACCTAGGAGTCTTGTCCTAATGATCGGTCACCTTGACTGAGTTGTGTCAAGAACAGAACAAACTCGAAATCCAACTGAAGTCACAATTAACTTGTCATAATATTAGATGATGCAATAGAATCTGGACCCAATTCATTCCAGCAAGTGCTGACACTCAGCAGTTAGTTTCACAAATTGTTTTAAAACCTTATGATGTAGTTTCACTACACAAACAGATTTAAAATAACAGTAGATGTGAGTCTGCTCAGCATTTTGTACTATGGTAATAAAGTAGACCTTGCTATAATTCTATTTATCTGTCAATAATGACTCCCCAGATAAAGAATTCCCCCCCCCCCCATCCTTTGACTGACCGTGCAGTGGAAGGTCTACAAAGGTCCAGACTGCAATAAAAAAATGACAAATTCTTTCTGGGAGTATGATCAGATCATGTGCTTAACTTTTATAGCTTGTATAATAGGGATACAGTTCCTGACTTTTTCTCCATGAGGATTCAAGTAGATCCACTTTTTTAATCTCTCAGACTTTTCATCCTTCCTACCCTCCCAAGACCTTTTATTTATGTGGATTTTTTTTATCAATATTTGCCATATTAGAAAGTAAAATGTCTTAACATGATTATGAAAAGAGTTTCATCACGGAACCTCTGAAAAGGTCTTGGGGGCCCTCCAGAAGTACACAGAGCATACTTTGAGAACTGCTGATCTAGACTGGTGGTTTTCTGTGTGAGAATAGCTTCAACAGGGCACAAAAAAAAATTACCTACCTCTCAAACTTGGGAGTCCATCTGATCCATTAAAAAAAATTAAACACAAAGTCTCACTTGAGTTAGTGTTTCTTTTGGCAAAGAGCCAATGGGATACTATCTGATTTGTATGAAATATCACAAGTAAATTATTGATTTCTACTAGAAACAAAAGCTTATGTAATGCCATTTTATAATCTTTCCGAAAGTGTAGGTAGAACTTTGGCTCTTTGAAGGCAAGAACTTTTGATTTTGTTTTGGTATCTCTAGGGCCTAGAACACTGTCTTCCTCAGAATGGATGGTCAATAAATTCTTGTTGAATAAACTATGGGGGGGGTGGGGAAGGAGGCACATCTAGGTGGTACAGTGAATACAGCACCAGCCCTGGAGTCAAGAGGACCTGAATTCAAATCCAGTCTCAGACGCTTGACACTTACTAGCCCTGTGACCTTGGGCAAGTCACTTAACTCTAATTTCCCTGCCTTTCCCCTCCAAAAAAAAAAAACCCTATAGGATTATTGAGGCAGCATGATACTTGGGGAAAGCATGAAATTTTAAATCAGAGTGTCTGGGCTCAAATCCCACCTCAGTCACTTACTACTTTGTGTGATATTATACTAGTTACATAAACTCTCTGGGACTTAGAGTCCTCTGTAAAATGAAGGAGCTGGACTAGATGAACTCTAAGGCTCATTTGAGCTCTAAATCTGTGATTGATTCTATAAATTGAATGGGTGATATGGGCTGTAGTGAATCTGAAAAGATTTAGCCAGTCTGACCCCTCCACCTCACATCCCATCAAGACAAATTGGTTTCTGGAGCTTAGGGTCAACCCATCAAACAAAATTCTTATCTCCTTTCCTCCTCCCTTTTTCAGTCTTTTTCAGGGACTAAAATGATCTATGACTGAGAACTAAAGGCAGGTTTTAGTTTTTAAAAGTCCCCCTCCTCCACCTGTACCTCATTAGTGCTTTTGCCCAGGCCACATGAAATCACTGAAAGGGATGGATCAATTGCAAAATTCTCCCCACCGCTACAAAACAAATCGGGCAGAGTTCCATGAAGATACTTGGCCAGGCTATTTCAGTTCTACTGATACTCACGTTCAAATGACCCAGCTGTTCCTATTTGGTCCTTATAGAGACACGGTCTCTGGGTATGATCTTCCAAGTAGTTTCAAGTCCAGTGTAATTAACATGCTGGGTTGAATTTTCATTCAGAGTCTTCTGGTTGAAACAACAGTCTTCTTTCCTTAGGTAATCAAAAGGGCCTTTGTGCTACCATTTCTATAACTGGGCAAGAGTTCCCCCCACCCCCACTACCAACCAGTGCAACAAATACTCTATCATTAGACACCATTCAGGCCATGTTGCACCCTGTCATACACATAAAGTCTGGAAATCTAAATATAAAACCTAGACTCCCTTTGAAAATGATTTATTTGAACAAATCATTTGGAAACAGACGTGATAACTTTATCCTTTACTTACAGTGAATTTCTAATATATACATATATAGATATGCATGCATAGCTATATACATATATAAAGTTTGTATAAGAAATAGATTGCTTAAAAAGGGTGCCTACACTCCTTTCTTATTTAGATGAAATCCAGTATAGATGTGATTGTCAATACTTTGGGGTGATTTGAGATGTTTGGGATATTATTAATAGCTTACATTCTTTTATTTGAGGAATTGATTACAAACTTTTCTATCATAATGCTTTTCTTTTTATACCATTTGCTAAATTAAGGGATGAAAAATCATGTTCTTTTCTACATAAAATTTAGATTCTTGCCATGTATCTGGATTTCACAAATAACTCCCACCCAGTTGCCTATTCTGTATCTATACATATTTTTACAAGAGGCATTCTTGTTGGCTGAAGTGGAAGAAGGAAATAAAGAGGAACAATTGCCTCCATTAGTTGTGTGACCTTGCACAGGTCACTTGACCTCTTATATCACCCTTTTCTTATCTATTAAATTTGAGAATAATATCTATTCCTCCGAGTCTTCAGGAAGTATTCAATACTATCAGAGATATGAAAAATCTATACAGGAAAATGGAAAGCTTTGAAAACTGTAATATACTGTACAAATAACAGGTATTATTGTGATTATTATGTGATTATTGTAAAACTGAAAGTAAGTAGATAAATATCATCCATATCTCAAAACTTGACTCATTTCCTGGATTTCTCTACCTCCTTTCCAAGTACCTTAGCACTCTGTAGGAACCTCTGCCCAGAGGCCGGCTCCCCTGACTGGTGACTTCCTACCCAGGACCACTCATTCTTGAGGGGCCCCAGTAATGCTCCCTGATGCCACTAGACTCGCTCTCTGGACTTCTCCGTCTCCTACCTGGCAATCTTGCCCCCCACCCAGAATACTGTTCTCCCCACCCTAGCTCTCCTGACCTCTTTTATGTATTGTCTTTCTCCATTAGAATTAAACCACCTTGAGGACAGGGATTGTCTTATTTTGTTATATTTGTATTCTTAGTCATTTTCAGTCATGTCTGGCTCTTTATGACCTCATTTGGGATTTTCTTGGCAAAGATAGTTTGCTGTTTCCTTTTCCAGCTCCTTTTACAAATGAGGAACTGAGGCAAACAGGGTTAAGTGACTTGCCCAGGGTCATGCAGCTAATAAGAGTCTGAGGTCAAATTTGAACTCAGAAAGATGAGTCTGCCTGATTCCAGGATTGGTATTCTATCCACTTCACTATCTAGCTGCCCAGCACTGGTGGCACAGAGGAGCCTATTTGCTTCTGCTAGGAGAAAGTCAAATTAGTGAACACATTCATAAATACGTCTATAACGACACTTTTCTACCTCACAGGGGGGCTGTGAAGCCTAATGAATTTGTTTGCTAAGTGCTTTGATGCTCTCAGATGAAAGGACACACACATATACACACACAGAGAGTAAATGCGAAGTATTATTGTTACAATGATTTTCTCTTCCAGGGAGAGTCTGATTGCGCAGTCTAGCTTCACATGTCTAGGAGACTGGGCTTTGTCTACTGAGCAGCCCAACATCAGTGCTTGCTCAATTATTTAAAAATTGCTCAGCACTCCTATGATCTAATGAGATTTATGTTTGGGGTTGGTTCATTGACTCAAGACACATCTTTTAAAACATACCCAAAAGAGTGTCACAATATGCTGTTCATCACCCAGAAGAACAATCCTGGAACAAATCAGTTGCTTTCCTGAATTCTTTTTCCCCCTCCCCCAAAGATCAAATTCAAATAGTATTTTATGCTCCCTTTCACTAAATTAACAATGGCACAGAAAAGGTAATTCAATCAGCGTCAAGACACCTTTTTATATTATGACAAACCTGTGCACCTTCAGGGTGCTCATCTGCCATGGAATGGATTTCAGATGTCAATCAGATGTGTAAATACTCGTCAGTTCCTGTGTGGTGCCTGCAAAGTAGTATTTATGGCAAAGGGTAAGTAAGTACTATCAAAAGAAACAAGGCTCAGTGTTCTATGCTCCTCCTCTGAGAGAGGAATTTTAAACTAGACATCTGCCTGAGAAAACAGTCACCTAATCACACCCTGACATTCAATTTGGCCTGTTTGTTCTGTCCTCATCCCTTAACCTTTACAAAGTAGTCTTTTTTCTAGACAAACTTTAAGACAACAAAGACTACCTTTCTTACAGGAATTCTGACATGAAGAAGCAGGCTGTATCTACAGGACAGGAGAATCCATTAAGAAACCAAACTCTGGATGTAGTTAATGACATGGATGCCCAAATAATGGAGGCAATTGCTTCTAACGATCTATGAAATTCTGTTTGTCTACCAACACATCTTTCACAGCAAGAGGAAGAAAGCAACGATGAGTTGGTTGGGGACTGGCCAAACAAATCGTGGTATGTGAATATAATGGGATATTAATGTGCTGTAAGAAATGATCTATCTGGCAAATGCAGAGAAGGATGGGAAGATCTGCAGACACTGAGGCAGACTGAAGTAAGCAGAGCCAAGAAAATGATACACACCATGACTATAAAAATGCAACCATACACCAAAAAAGCCAATAGTCAATGTTACAAAATTATAAAGATTAAGCAAGATCCTTATGAAGACATGCGAGCATAACACCAATCCACCTTTTATTGAGGGGTTATACATTGCATGAGTTTTGGTACTTTTTTCAACTAAATCACTTTGCTGATTTAAAAAATCTTTTTTCTCTTAAAAAATATTATTTGGTATATGGGATGTCTCTCTGGGAAAGGGGGTGTATGGAAAGATACTGGGGGTAACTAAGATGATGTACAAAACAAAAGACATCAATACAAATTTATTTTAAAAAAAGAAAGCAGTGATGAGATCTGACTGCCCCCACCCTCCTCTCTATGGAGAGAAATTAGATTGTTTTGCCAACTGGCCATAGAAGAAATCTTGTCCTAACTTTCTTCAGAAATTTTCTTTTTTAATTTGATGCCCCTAAAAAGCCATCATTATCAAATCACTTTCCACCCAAAACAAAAGAAAACAAAGCAAAACCCAAAACCTTTCCTTGTAACAAAGTACAGTTAAGCAAAACAAATATTGTTCATGTGTATGTGACAAGTATATGGCTCATTCCACACCTGGAGTCAATCACCAAGAGGAAGGAGGAATGTTTCCTAATTAGTCAGTTGTTTCCCCCATTAGAATGTGAGCATCTTGAAGATATGGTCTATTTCTGCTGCATTCTGGATTTCTTCTGCTGTGCCACATGTCTAGCTCTTGAAACCTTGGTATAGGTCTGGAATTCACATGTTGGAATTCTGCTCTACCTCTGGGGTTTCTCCCTCTGATTGGATGACTTCTTCCAGAACCTCAATTTAAACAGAATGCCCATGTCTCATTCCTTGGTGGGCTGGCCTCAGGACTTTCTCTACTATGCCATTCTGTTCCCATTCTACTTTTTTTTTTTTTTTTTTAGCTTTTTATGTTTCATTTTCCCCCATTAGAATGTATGATTTTGAGGGTAGGGACTGGGATTGTCTTTCTTTCTACTTTTATGTATGTATATACTGTCAGCTTAGTGTGGTGTTTGGAACATGGTACTCAACAAATAAGTGTTGTTTGTTTCCTCAGCGCTCATCACAAGACTTTGCCCACACAAAGAACTTAGTAAATTATTTTTCATTCATTCTTCAGTCCTCTGGAGTCGAGTGGTCACTGTATCTCATGCCTTATAGTACTGTTTTTTTCCCCCACATTATTGTTGTTATTAGTTCTTCTTACTTTGCTTTGTTTTAGTTCATGCAGATCTTCCCAAATTTCTCAGTTTTTTTTAATGGTATAATAATTAAGTTCAATTAAACTTGGATTAAGCATCTACTCTGTGTACCACATTGAATAATATTTCTTTATGTTCACATACTTGAGTTTGTTCAGAAATTCCCTAGTTGATTGATATCTACTGTATTTATTTTTATTGATATTTACTTTATTTTCCCCCCACATCAAAGAAGGCTGCTATAAATATCTTGGCATCGATAGAACTTTTTCCACCATCTTTGACCTTTTCAGGGTATAGACCTAACACCACTATTGCTGGTCAAAAACGAAGGGGCAGTTCACTTTTCTACCATAGTTACAAAGTGTTTTGTTAGAACAGAGTTATTCATAACTCCACCAATAGTGTAAATAGTAAGCTCATGAAAACTATTTTCATGTTTTATCATCTTTGTCAATTTGGGAGATAAAATAGAATGCTTTCATTTCCATTTCTTTTATGAATAATTTGGAATTTTAAAAATATTTATATATTATATTGATTCTAAATAAACATTTATAGTTTCTTCAGTGGAGAATGACTCTTGGTCTTATATTTGGAGGAATTTCAAAGATATCATACATAAGAAGTCTTTATCAGACAGAGGTGATGTGAATTGTCCCTCAGTTTATCTACTTAAACTAGTTACACTGATTTGGAGATTGCATAATACAAGGTGTCTATTTAGTCTTTTGTGATCTTTATTTCTCACTTGGTTATTAATTTTACCCTAAAATTTATATCTGAAAGCTACATCCTTCTCTCTTCCCCTAGGTTTTAAAATTCTCTGAATAGGTACATTAGGCTACTTTTCCATTCAAGCTTATTTTAGCTTTAGTCTCTAGTCTACACCTAATTTTTTGCCAAATTTTTTCTAGCTTTTCTGGTAATTCCTGTTGAATGGTATAAGTTATTCTACATCAGGGATTCCCAACTTGGGGTCTGAGAACTTGTCTTTAAAAAATAAAAAGGTTGATGGTGTTTCAATATATTTAGTTTTCTTTGTCTTTGAGGTAGTTAGTGAATAGAGCACTGGGCCTTAAGTCAGGAAGAACTGAGTTCAAATCTGAACTTACTGTGTGACTGGGGCAAATGACTTAACTTCTGTTTGCCTTAGTTTTCTCAGCTGTAAAATGGAATAATAATAATAGCATTTACCTCTTGGGGTGGTTGTGAGGAGTGAATGAGATTATATTTATAAAACACTTAACACTGTGCCTGGCACAGAGTAGGTGTTATATAAATGCTAGTTACTATTATTATTCTTAACAACAACAAAAAAATAACTCTTTGTGTTTTTGTTTAATGTATTTAAAAATATTACTCTGAGGAGGAGTTCAGATGCTTTGCCAGATTGACAAAGGAGTCTAAGACACAAAAAGTGAAGAAGCTCTAGTCTACTCCTAATCTTTGTCAGATTGCTTTCTAGCTTTTCTGGTAGTTCCTGCTGAATGGGTACTACTTCCCTCTATCATTTACAAATTTGTTTTTTGAGTTGTGAAATTTCTCTAACTCTGTTTTCAGGCATGGGTCTTCAGTACAAAGACCATTATCCAAGGTCTATTGGCTGATGGTCTAATTGTAATTGATTTTGGGGAGTTCAGAGACAATAAGTAAAACGGGAATGACTTCTTGCTGTGAATTTCAAAAGTATCATAGACCCACTCACTCCAAATCCACTGTTTCTCAAAGCTGAAGCACCCAGGTTAGCTTCCCAAATGATGTTCAAATTAATCTTAAAAGAGCAGCAGTGGGAAATTCTAGGGCACATTTATAGTAATCATTTTTTGTTTGTCCCTGCTAACAGTGCTGCAAACATGGTTTGAAATTTTGACCTTAGGGATGGCTATGAAGGTTAGTGGATAGAGCGTTGATCTTAGACTGAGGAAAACTTGAGTTTATATCCTATATCAGATACTTATGAACTGTGTGACCCTGGGCAAGTCACTTTAACCTTTCCATGCCTCTGTTTCCACATACATAAAATGAGTGGGTTGGATCAGATAGCATAAGATCCTTTATGTGTCTTTCTCTATGATCTATTATAATCTCTGTGTGCCTTAGGCAAGTAAGTCTCTGGAATTTACCTATTTAGTCACCAGTTGCATCTGATTCCAATCTCAGAACTTCCCTTTGCTGACTAAATATATCCTCCTTTTTCCAACCCCCTTCTAGGACACTGATAATTTCAAGCTTGATTTTCTTGCATGTGCTATTGTTGTCTGACTCTGTGACCCCATTTGGGGTTTTCTTGGCAAGGAGTCTGCGGCAGCTTGCCATTTCTTTCTCTAGATCATTTTACAGATGAGGAAACCAAAGCAAACAAGGTGAAGTGACTTGTCCAGGGCCACACAGCTATCTTGCATGTACATGTTGAGGATGTGTGAAGTTTGAATGTAACAACTCCTCAGGCATTAAGGCTTGTGTCTGAACCTCACAAAGATACCATCTTAGAAAGATACCGTGGGGTAGTGGATAAAGCATTGGTTTTGGAGCCAGCAAAAACTGGGTTCAAATTCTACCTCGGAAGCATATTGGCTGTGTGAGCTAGGACAAACTATTTAATCTGTCAGTGCTCTAGGGAACCTTCTAAGGTGATAAAGGTGAAGAGAAGGTAACCCACCTGAATTGGTAGAGGGAGTTTCCTATATCAGGGAAATAGGTCTTATGCCTTATCCCTATCCTACGATGCCATACCTATGTTGCAAACATTTTTCTGGAAGAAATGGGGGATGATTCTTTGAAATATTTAGTTCCAACTCAAGCAATAAGTGTTTTTCTTCAAGATGATTCTGGATTGAGGATAACTTTGATAGTAATGAGGTAGTCCCTCTGTCATTAAAAAATGCTATCTTGATCAGTGCGTTATAATCATGTACAAGGACAGTGGGAAAGAAGGGAGAGAATGTATGATAGGCAGGGAGGAGAGCTGAAGTCTCTATATTAGAGGGTTGAGTTTCTAAGCTTCAAAGAGCTAGGCAGTATTTGCTGTCTATTTAACTTGTAAACAATAAAATACCTCAAAATTCCCTTGGAAATCATTGAATTATCAATCCTTCCTAACTCATTTTAGTTTCTCACGTGTCCCTTAGAAATAAAGAATGCAAAGGATATGCACCTCAATTCTCATTGTGTGTCTTTCCCTATATCCTTCCATGTTTTTCTTTGGAGGGGAAAACTTTGAAGGGTAGTAGGGGAAATAAATAGACTAGAAAAAATTTGCCAAAGGAGAAGGCAAGTTTTGAATTTAAATTCAATTAAATCATATATATTTTGCTGCTCGCATCTCTTTTGTTTTTCCCCTTTTAAAAAATCTGTTAAATTAGGATTTTTCCCTCATATACTAAAGACAATCCCCCCCCCCCACCAAGGGGGGGGAAGCTTCCTCACAAATTCTTTAAAAAAAAAAGATGAAAAAACCACTTTCATGCCTAACTTTAAAGCATATTGGAGCTCTTCTCTTTAGGTTAGTACGAATCATAAAATTTTAGACTATTAGTTACTAATTTTTCATGTGTAACATTTGCCATTATCTTAGTGGGCAAAATTAACGAACTGATACAATTAGAGTTTTCAGAACAAAATATTTATGGTTGAATATCAATCATATAAAAGGAAATTACATTAGCATGTAAAGCATATCTAATTTCCTCCAACCTTGAAAATATTTGAACAACTCTGGGAGAATGCTTTTTGAATCATCATTTGAACTTTAACATCAAAATCAAAGCTGAATTGTATTTTATAAATATACATCTATCTGGCTTCCATATTAAATGGAAAAGCAAAAAACAAACAAACAAAAACCCAGATGGTACAGAGACTATGAAAGAGAAGAAATACTTTAGAGACCCCAGATCAACTTGCCAATAGAAAGGCATTGTCTGATACAAGGGAAACTTCCATACTTGGAAAATCCATGCTAGTCATTCATGTGGGGATTTATCACTTAGAACTATTTCTGGTAAGAACTCTTGGATCCAACCAAAGTTTGGCTGATATATTTCATACAGATCAGGGCTTCTTAACCTGAAAGCTACAGACCTGTAAGGATTCTGGGCATAAATTTCAGGGGGTCTGTGAACTTGTTCGGGGAAAAAACATGACATCTTTATTTTTAAGAAAACTCCTTCAATTACAAATGCAGACAATAATATGAAGGGGTCTATAGATTTTGCCAAGACTGCCCAGAGGGTTCTAGACACAGAAAAGATTAAGAACCATTTTTCTTTTGCAGACATGGCTGTTGATAATGGTATTTTTTTGCTTCCCTTGTACTTTAATTGAGTTTTTTGCACACTCATAGTAATATCTTCATGTCAACATGTTCAGAATTTGTTATTTCCTTAAGATAAAGTTTTATGTAGTTATTTAAAACATCATAATGTTCAGTAAATATTTTGAGAATAGAACTAAAAAAATCAGTTGCTGAGAAAAATGAGTAAACATAACCTCAAAAATGAGAATATAACTTTAACAACCCGCCTAAACTAGAAAGAAGTGTCACATAAAAAAGTGGACTCTAATCAGTATTACAAACAAGTGTTTTTATGTGTTAACAAGACAAAGTACATATTAAACATGTTTATTACTTATTATATGGACAAAAAAATCTGTTCTATTAAAACTATGCATAGGGTGAAAACCATGGGAAAACACATCTTATTCTCTAATGCATATCATGTCCCTTCCAAGGAGGAATTTTCAAAAAAGTTAGAAGTATACATTACTGTTTGTTAAAGCAAAAATCTGAAAAGCAAGTATTTATTTAGTGAGGGAACATGTGTAGATAAAACACTTGGGAATTGTCTTTCTCACCCTAATTTTCTCTTTAGTTTCTATACTTTTGTTGCTTTTAAGATAGTCTCTTCTAAATTTTATTCTATTATGCTACATTAAATCGAGCTGTGAAAAGCTCTCCTGAATTGTTAAATTATTATTTAAGCCTTGATATGTTATTTTAACTTTTTTTGTATGTCATTTATTTTTTTTTTAAAGATAGGCAGTGGTATAGGAGATAAAGAACTGGCCTTGGGATTAGGAAGAGCTGAGTTTGAGTCTGATATATGTTGGTTATGTGACCCTGGGCAAGTCATTTAACCACTCAGGGCTCAAGGAAATATAAGACTATGTTATTGAGAAAATGCTGGCTGATGTTGGCGTAAGGAATTTTTCCTCATCTGGGAATTCCCTAAATCAATGACATTACAAATCTAGGCCCTCTTCCTAGTCTTTTTTTTTTCTAAATTAGATTAAAAATTCAATGAGGATAGAAACCATTGATCATACTTTATATCTTGATAATCCGTATCATAATACTGTGAATGTAGTATGTGCTCAATACATTGTATGTGGAGGGAAGGACAAGAGGAAAAAAAATACTGTATGCCTTCTCATAACTTTCAGTTTTCCTTGGGTACTGAGCTGATACTCAGTTTATCTGTGGGGCCTTTCACAGACATTCCTGGGAAACCTTCAGGGCAAATAAGAAATGTGGAGCGTCGAGTTTCCTTCATATCTCCAGCTGAATGATTCTCCCCCAACTATGGTGAAATATGTCAACTGCCTTTGGCATTTTCAAATAATCATATATTCTGAGTTAATGACTTTGAAGAAAATGGGCAGATAGTTCATGGAAAGTGTCATCTCAGGGGTTGGATCCTTCTGGCAAATGACCAAAGAAAGCATTTTTTTTAAGATACTTAAGTTGCATTTATCACCTCTCTGACGACCTCTCTTTCTATCAACCCATCTATTGGGAAAGTATAGCCCTCAAAGTTCTGTTTGTCAGAGGTGAAGGTTAGTGAATAGGTGGACCATCAGCCTTGGAGTCAGGAAACCTGCCATAGCCACCCCCAGACTTTGTTTCCAAATCTTAAATTGGAATTAATACATGCATAATCTATTTCAGAAGGTAGTAGTAAGAAAAATCCTTTGAAAACTTTAGACTAGTACACATTTGAGAGTTATTACTCATAGTTTTCTATCTGCTAAGCATACTACCCACCATCAAAATTTATCAAATTGGAAATTTAACAGACAACTTGGTGGGAAGGGGTAGTCAGGAGAAAGGAGTGGTTCCCAAATGGGAAAAATAAAGAAAAGCTTTGTCAGGTAGAGGGAAAACAACCCCTTAGAATATAAAGTCAGATTCTTTGAGGTAGAAAGATCCATAGTGGCCATCTATATTACAATTTTTTCATTTTATACTAAGGGAGAAGAAATGGCTTGCCCAAATTTTCCTGCTAGTTTCATTTGTGCATGTATGATGCAAGGACAAAGGTTCCATGCTCATTTTAAGATTTTGTTTTAACTTTTTATGTATCTTTTTTTTTTTAAAGAGAGTCAGTGGCATGGTAGATAAAGGGTTGGTTTGGGGGTTAGGAAGAGTTGGGTTTGAGTTTGACATATGTTGACTACGTGACCTTGGACGAGTCATTTAACTGTAGTTTTCCTTAGAGAACAGCCTAAATGTCTACGTTTCCTTATTTTCCCAGCACTAGCACTCATTCTCACCTGAAATGACTTTTGTGTTTAATTTTTATTTACTTATCTATGGGGAAGGGATTGTCTCCCTTTTTATTCTTTTTTTATTCCCAGACAGGGGTGGGGAACCTGTGGCCTTGAGGCCCCATGTGACCTTCTGGGTCCTTGGATGCAGCCTTTTGACTGAGTCCAAATTTTATAGAACAAATTCTTTTATTAAGGGGATTGTTCTGTGAAGTTTGGATTCGGTCAAATAGCCACACTTGAGGGCCTAGAGGGCCATATGTGACTGCAGGTTCCCCACCCTTTGCAATATAATGCCTTAGACAAAGGAGTGACTTACCAAATGTCTGTTGAATTATTGAATATAATCCTATTATGAATGTTTATCTTGGTATTTATGAAATAAACACATTTCAAAGTAGCTATCAGTCAAGCCTTTATTAGATCAGAAGTATTAAATTTTTAAATTAAAGAATAACTTTCAGTAAAGAAGACAATGTTTTTATCTTTGCTTCTAGTAAGCACATACCCATCTTTCTGCTAGGGAAATTAGTTCACTGGTTCTGGTAATTTGCTTAGGTCATTTTAAGAACAGGGTAGTAGTTGTCATCTAAGTCCTTGAAAACCATTTGCCTTCATCGTATCAACCAAGTGCCCTTGGCTACAGACATCATGTATTTGGTCTGAAAGGTGTTCCAACTAAAACTAAAGGAATATATAAAGCCTGCTACTGTGACTAACTAAATTGCTACAGTAGAATTCATGTGTTTCTAGTGCATATAAAGATTACAAACGTTTTTCTTTTTTTTTAATAAGAAAAAAAATTTGAGAAACACCGCTATTCAAAGAGGCTTCCAGGGAATTAATGACTGGTTTAGGTTAATGGTCATTGGCTTCACATTCAGCCCTCAATTAAACCCAGAACTTGAATTATCACTTAATTGACTTTATTTCATTCCACGCTAGCATCTCAAAGTAGCCTTCATGTAAAAAAAATTGCCCTGACATAGTAATGTCATTTTTCCCCCCTTGGGAAGTAAGGCCATTTTTTGCAGCCCAGTAGTATCACTATAGGGCAACCAGGTGGTGCAACGGATAGAGTGCCAGGCCTGAGTTCGAATCCTGCCTCAGACACTTCCTAGCTGTGTGACCCTGGGTAGATAACCCTGTTTGCCTCAGTTTCCTCAGCTGTAAAATTGCCTGTAGAAGGAAATGGCAAACCACTTCAGCATCTTTGCCAAGAAAACCTCAAATGGGGTCATGAAGAGTCAAACATGAGTAATATGACTAAACAACAAAATTATCACTGTGTCCTTGAGGTGATATTCATTTTTGCTTGGGCATCACTCTGTAGCTTCCATAGATTTGTATTAAAGATAAATGGTAATTCAATAGGAGCCCAAATGGTTGGGCATGGGGGGAATGTTGTGAACTGTTGCACTGATTGTAATTGAATTCCCATATAATGACAACAAGACAGTATGCTGCAGTAAACTGATAGACAGTTGGCATTGGAGGCAAGAAAAATTGGGTTCAAGTCTTGCCTCTGACACATACTAGCTGTGTGCCCTTGAGTAAATTTATTAATGAAATTATTATATTATTATTATATATGATAAATATTAATGACATCCAAGGATTTCAGACAGCTCTAAAGACCCATAGGGCCTAGCGGAGACAATGTTCTTCACTGGTAGAGGAGTTTTCATACCAGGAATTCATCACACAGATAAAAACACAGGGGACCTCAAAGACCATCTAATCCAACCTCTTCACTTTACAGAAGAGGAAACTGAGGTCAGACAAAAAAAGTATGAAACAGTAATTTAAAAAAAAGTAATAAAAAAAGCCCACCACTATGTATTTTAGTCTAAGGCACAGAGAGCTAGCTAATGACATAACCCTAATAAATATTTTGAGAATGATTAATTATTGTTTAGAAATCTATGAGATTGTTTCAAAATGCTCCTCCTTGCCTCTTCCTAACACTGTAAGTGACTTCCCATGTCTGCTATTTTTTCAAGTATTATTTAATAGAATGACTAAACAATTACTTAAAAAAACAGTTGGATTCATTTAACCTGATGTTATGATATGGTATAAGGCAGCAGGTTATCCTGGAAAATGGCATATTTAATAGATTACTTGAAATTCCTCAGGGTGCAGCTATCACATCAAGACCAAAGCTTTTTGTGCTAACTGAAACAAACCATCGGAAGGAGATCTTCTCTCCCTGCCCCCCCCCCTTCCCCTTCCCCATGGAAAAGTTTAAATAGGTTTTTTTTGAAGTGCTTTGATGAAGCTCTGAAATAATTTTAGGGGATTACTATTGTACTAAAACTATAATTTATAGTGCCTGACCTAAGCAGCTCATTGTCTAGCAGTTGTATATAAAACAATAGCAGGAAAGTAAAAAACACAAGGGGAACCCAAGCTGGTCTGTTTATTATTTAGTTCATAATTACATCTTCCTTATTTAATCTTTGGGATCCTGGCAAGTTCTTAAAAATACAGGTTCAAATAATGTTTACTATGCACAGGAGGTTTAGTTTTGAGTAACACATTGAGAGTATCCAAACTTTGTATAACATGTGACCTTTCCTGAACCCAAGCAGGGTCTACTTTATACAGATCATTCAGATAGACAGGTCCTCTTCAAAGGGGTAAGTTGCTGCCAAACTCCTATTGTCAGCCACTTGGTTCCCTTTGTAGGGAAACATGATTCGAGCCTTACTGGGAAGCTCTAACAAGTCAATCAAAGGATTTTAATGGTCAGTTTTGTAGAACCACAGATCTGAGGTTAGAAGGGAACTTGGAGGCCAAAATTTTAATTTCCTGATTTTATAGATGAGGAACTGAAGGTTCAGCAAGTTTCAATGACTAAAGTCGTGTAGGTAGTATCAGAAGCAGAATTTGAACTCAGGTGCTCGACTCCAGAACCAGTATGCTCTTTTGATTCATTGTATTCTAAAGCCGTTTTAATTTAATTTGGGGGGAAAGGGAAGGACCTGTGAAGATCAATTTGCAAATGGTTATTTGTCCCTGTGTTAGATTGTGAGTTTCTTGAGGGCAGAAACTATCTTTTGTTTCTTTTTGTACCCCAACTTTGGCGTAGAGCCTGGCACACAGTAGGCACTCAATGTTTATTGCCTATCTAGATGAATGAAACAGTAGTGATTTTAAAATTAATTCAGAAAATGATTTAACTTTTTTATTATTTAAAATTATCATTATCATTAATGACTGTAATTGAGCTACATGCGTATTGCACTAACAATAAACCTTACCTATCTGGATCCCTTAGCTTAGGCATTCACCTAGGTATCAACTTGATTCCTTATCTGGTGATCTACAATCTTATCTGGGCTAGAAATTGTATTGATGGAGCATGGTGTAATAGATAGATAGCTCAAAGCCAGGAAGGTCTGAATTCAAATCCTGCCTTTAACATGCACTGGTTTTGTGACCCTGGGTAAAGTTGCTTCACTTGGCAAGGTTCTAGGCAACTCTCTAAGACTCTAGTAGCAGAAGAGGAGCTAACCTGCATTGTTAGAGTGTTTCCTCACGCCAAAGTTCCCCAAACCAATGAAAATACAGGTCCTGTCCCTATCCTTATAGGTGACGTGTGTCAGACTTGAACCCCTTGAAACAATGTTGTCCTATTAAGTTATCCTCATGCCCCGAAATCATCTGGTATTCTAAATATGCACAATATAGGAAGTAGATGGGTTTTTACTTAAGGATTGTCTTCTAGAAAGAAAATGAACTAAAAAATAGTGAGAAACAGAGGAATTAATGTGCACATGAGAAGAAAAACTGGCCAAAGGACACTGATGGGAAACATCAAAGGGGAAGATCAAAAGGGGCAAGGCAAGAGGATATGGAAATATATTTGAAGTGGCATGTTCAAGCTAGAAGAATGTTAACTGAATTAAAACAGTGGGTTCTGTAGAAGAATCAAGTCAAGGACTGGAGAATGTGGTTCTTTATTCATTATGGAAAGGGAATAATGTGCCCAATTGATTCCCTAGTGAGCACAGTACCTGACACGTAGTAGGCACTTAAGAAATGCTTATTGACTAAATGATGAGCAGGGTCTGAATTAACTGTTAACTTTTGGGATATAAGTTAAGTCATGTGGGTCTCCCAAGAAAACATTTGATAAATTTCATCTAGGGTACTAAATGGTTCCCTAAAAGACTGAAAGAATTAATGTAGCTCTTTCCCATTAGACCTAAAAGGAACTGACTTCATTCTCCAGAGTTGACTCAAGCCTTGTACCTCATACCACCATTCAAAAGTCTATAGACCTTAAAAGAAAATATTTGCCTCTACCAGCTGATTTTGCTCCCTTTTTTGGCCTTTGGATTGCACATTTTTTATAGGGAAGACATGTTGCCTACTCACTAGACAGCAAAAATCATCCTGATTTCCAGAATTTCTCTAAGTTTCTGAGGAAGGTTCTCTCCATCATGTTCAAATATCATATGGTTTGGACTAAGGGTCTGGCTCCATGCTTAGGTCACATGA
>CM053598.1:149638483-149754536 GCA_028646575.1 Pseudocheirus occidentalis | reverse complement strand
CTTCCTTCCTTCCTTCCTTCCTTCCTTCCTTCCTTCCTTCCTTCCTTCCTTCCTTCCTTCCTTCCTTCTTTCCTTCCCTGGGTCTCCCTATTTTGCCCAGGCTAGAATTTCATATTTTCCTATGGGACTGAGGTTGGACACCTAAGAGAGTATTATCCCACTGCTGCTCTGAACTGACTTCAAGTGATTACCAGCCTCTTTTTCCTTGGTAGCATAGATTACAAGCATATACCACCACTCACTCTTCACTCGTTTTGTCCTTTCTAAGGTTTAAAAGTAGCAGGTAAAACAATTACAATAATTTTTTTTTCCAATGAGGAAAACGGTCAGTAAAAATTTCCAGTAAAATTACTATAAGAGGTACAATTTCTACCAGACTCCTTGCTATTGCAGGTGTACAACATTTTAAAAATTCCTTCATCCAGAGGAGAGTGAAGCTTTCATTGAAAACACCAATAGCACTATACACCCTGTTAATGTCAGAGCACCAGGTAGGAGAAAAAATACAAAGTGTAATGCCAGTCTTATTTATTTGTGCACTTTTGTCATGACTTTGTTTAATTTAAAACAAATGAATCTTTGACTAGGGTTAACAGGATTTTCAGTATCTGTTCAGATAAATTTAACCTATCTCTAAAAAAGAAAATTTAGCTCTGGTGAATCAGTCTCATGAACACTGTCCATCCATCCATCCATCCATTATCCATCATCCATCCATCCATCTATCTATCTATCTATCTATCTATCTATCTATCTATCTATCTATCTATCTATCTATCTATTTTGGAGTCAGTGTGGCTTAAAACATCATATGTTAAACTTGGGGTTCTGAATATTTTGGGGCCATGGATGATAGGCAGTCTGGTGAAGTCTATGAACTCTTTCTTTTTTTTTTGTCTAATTTTTTTTTGGAGGGGCAGTTGGGATTAAATGACTTGCCCAAGGTCACACGGCTATTTTTTTGTGTGTGTTTTAGTGTCTGAGGCTGAATTTGAACTCAGGTCCTCCTGACTTCAGGACTTGTGCTCTATTCACTTGGCCACCTAGCCACCCCCTATGAACTCCTTCTTGAGGGTAATGCTTTTAAATGCATAAAATAAAATAACATACGATTACAAAGGAAACCACTTAGATAGAAATGCAGTTACCAAAATGTTAAAAACAAACAAAAAATGTAAATCCACAGCTTCCAGTTTAAGGACCTCTGCATTAGAGTTTGGTTCTGAAATTTTTCATTTTGCTTTTTTGAAAACCTGTATTATTTTACTGTCATGTCTTTTCCATTCTTTTCTTGTTCTTTCTTTCTCAATACAGTTTACAGTGATCTAAAAATTTCTGCCAGAAGGGTAAAAGGTAAAACCAAAGTTAATCTTTGAGAAAGGTGAGGAATGGAAATGAGTTCCAGGCATATGCAAAGGTAACATTTTAATTAATATTTTCAAAGCGACATATTTACAGGAACTGCTCTGCTTAGAAATTAATCTGTCATCATGGGAACTGATATACCTTGACTACTTACTGAGGCTAAGGGTGTAACTGGATGGTCTTGGGTTTCTAAATGAGAGGGTTATAAATCATCTTTTGGTGTTTTGCTTGTAGAATGAAACTTGCTCTACAAGGTTTTAAAAGAGGAAAGCAGTGGGGCAGACCAAGGAAGAGGGTGCTTTCCTCTCTTCTTTCATTCAACTGATGACAACTAAAATCAATACCCAGACATGTAATAATTTTTTGTTTGGGGTTTTTTTTCTTGTGTGATCTTCTATCCATTCCTCCCTCAGCTCAAAATGTCCAGTAAAAAGAGAATTTCCATAGTACAATTGTAAGGAATGTGATAAGATTTAAAAAAATTTATATTGAATTACAAATAGGTTGTTACACATAGTAGGGCAATTTGCTTAATCAGGGAGGCAAGTAGAAAAAGAGGGCAGAATTTGGTTTTTATTTTTAATTCCCATAAGCATTGGTCAATGTACTTGTTTTCCCTCCAGGTATTTTGAGATAATCTTTTGACAGAACCCTTAATTGGATCTAGGTGGCTTCCCTTCAAATGTCAATCTCTAATATCAGTGTAATGTAGATGCACTGTAATTGTGGTGTTGAAAAACACATTTGAAATTGATCACCATAAACACATTTGATGTTCAGATGTTCCTGTAAAAAAGAGGAAATTCACATAAAATGTTGCTCACAGCTTGGCCGAAAGCCACTCGAGTCAGGAAACTCTGTTCAGAGTGGACAAGGTAGCCCCTAAGCACAAGTCTCGCCTTGTGCCCTGTGCCACCTGATGACAATAGACTGTTTTAGTTAACAGTGAAATCATATTTTCATACATCATTTCTGAGCTTTTTTGGTGGAGGAGGGGAAATAAGTTCTTGTTTTGAACTAAATCTGCACATTACCTTAATAAAATACTGGTTATCTATATGTATATGGGAAGAGAAAAGGAGAAGGGAGAGAAAATGAATAGAAACTTTGAAAAAAAATAATAATGGGGGTGATTCTGCAACCAGGAGGAGAATTGAAAATCACACCTTTCAGCCTCCACATTTTTTCTTTTGTTCTACAGGCAAGGAGAAACCATCCGGAAGGAAGAAAGATTATGACTATCTATAAACCAACTGTTTGACAGAGACAGAAATGCTGATAATGAGTGGGTTATGTCTGTAGTTCTTGGCTGCTCACATCAACAAGGGATGAAACAAAACAGAAACTCTTGATATTTGTCTGAAGAGGTACTGGTGTGACCACGGGCAGCAGGAGTTCAGCTGAAGTTCAGGGCAGATGTTGCCAGCAGTTTATACTGCGGGAAAGTCAAATTGCTTCCGGATTCACCTCTTCCTCCCCGCATCATTTCCAGGATGATCAGGGCTGGGCTATGCTCTGGCCTAGGGTGACAAGGTCGGTGGGGAAGCAGTCTTTGAGTAAGATGCCTCTTTCTCGGTTACAATCCAGTTCCTCAATGAATCCATACCAATAGATCACTAATCCAGGACCAAATCTGTGACAGAGAGAGAAAGAGGGGGAGGGGGAGAGAGTGAGAGAGCGAGAGAGCGAGAGAGCGAGAGAGCGAGAGAGAGAGAGAGAGAGAGAGAGAGAGAGAGAGAGAGAGAGAGAGAGAGAGGGAGAGGGAGAGAGAGAGAGAGAGAGAGAGAGGGAGAGAGGGAAAGAGAGAGAGAGAGAGAGAGAGAGAGGGAGAGAGAGAGAGGGAGGAGAAAGGAAAGTGGGAGAGAGAATAAGAACATGAATTTTATTTAAAAGTACATATTATTATATATTGTATATAAAATTATATATTATTATAGTTATATACAACTTGGAGAAAGGAAATTCATCACAGATTATAGAGAGCTGAATTTGTAAGGTCCATCTGAGTCCATTTTCATACAAAGGCCCAGTGAGGATTAGTCATTTGCCCAAGATCACATGGCAATTAAAAAAAATTCTAAACAGAGTACCTTTGGGGGCTACATTGTTTTATTTTTAAGATTGTTCTTAAGAAACACTATTTAGATTTAGAGTTACTGAACTTCCATAAAGCCAGGCGGCACAGTGGATAAAGTATGTTGTTGAGTTGTTTCCATTGTATCTGACTCTTTGTGACCCCATATAGGGTTTTCTTGGTGAAGATAGTAGAATGGTTTGCCATTTCCTTTTCCAGTTAATTTTGCAGCTAAGGAAACTGAGGCAAACAGGGTTAAGTGACTTGTCCAAGGTCACACAGCTAGGAGGTGTCTGAGGCCAGATTTGAACTCATGAAGATGGGTTTTCTTGATTCCAAGCCCAGTGCTCTATCTACTGCCCATGGATAGAATATGGAGCCTGTTCAAATCTGACCTGAGATACTTCATTAATCATATAACCTCTGGCTGTCTGTTTCCACATCTGTAAAATGGGAATAATAACAGCACGTCCCTCACAAGGGGCTTGTGAAGATAAAATGAATATTTGTAAAGTGCTTTGCAAACCTTAAAGCTATTATATGAGCTACTTACATTCTATAAATTCTATTATATTTTAAAATTAAATTATATTAACTACTTAAAACCTTAAAGCCACTATATCTAAGTGCTAGCTATTCTAATTATTACTATTATTAAGGTGACCTCAAACTATCAATGTTTTAGATTTAGATTTTTACCTTTTTTTCCCTTAGAAACAAACCTAAAATGTTTAATGTATGCTACCACTTGTTCTTTTTTTTGGAGGGCAATTGGGGGTTAAGTGACTTGTCCAAGGTCACACAGCTAGTAAGTGTTACATGTCTGAGGTCGGACTTGAACTCAAGTCCTCCTGACTTCAGGGCTGATGTTCTATTCACTGTGCCACCTAGCCGCCCCACTACTATCACTTGTTCTTAACGATATTTCAGAAAGTTAGGTATAAGTGAAGCACACATTTAAGAGATGGGGAAACTAATGTCTAGAATTTTATTCAATTTCACAAGCACTTATTAAGCACCTGATATGTTTAAGGCAGTGTGGTTGGTGCTGGGAATATAAACAGAAAGTTGGCAAATAGCCCCTGCCCACAAGCAACTTACATCTACCAGCTTCAAGTGGCTAATCTGGGATTGTAAAGCAAGAAGTCAACATAGGCAAGCCTTGAACTTTTGTTTTCTGAAACAATTAAAAAAAAATATTTGTGCTCCTTTTTTGTAAAGAAAAAAAAGAACTCTGAGATGTTTTTAAATAATAAAAAAGTAGAAAGATTCTTAGTTTTCCAGATGCCTTTATTCTTCTATATGAATAAAGGTCCCTCCTTCTCCAATTCTTCCAGACTCTATGATGTTTAAATGTTATCAGAAGTTCATCCTTCAAAAATTCATTCTGGCCCAATAGTAAAATGAGGCAGATAATCACTGGATTTGGAGTTGGAGGAAATTGGCTTTGAATCCTGACTCTAATGCTACGTGTGACCTTGGGTAAATCATTTCATTTCTCTAGGCATCAGTTTTTTTCTCTGTAAAATGAGGTTGGATTAGATGGCTTCTGAGGCACTCTCCATCTATAAATCAATGATCAAAGTGAAGTTTGATAATATGTTCTAATCAAGAAAATGAGGCTTTAGTCCAAGCAACCTGGTGGTTAAGTGTTGAGACAGACTTTTACAAAGGAACTTTCCATTCTCAATGTTTCCAAAAAGTGTCTTAGGAATGCCTCCAATATTGTTAACACTGACTGATCTCCACTGGGCCAACTCAGGAAGTAGCCTCAGAGACTCTTCTACCCATCAGGAAGTTCAGACCTTTAAGCTGGGTTCATAAAGATGTAATCTCGATCAATCACTGTATACATAGATATGTTTTGCACATCAGTTTCACGTTTTTCCTACAGAGAGCACTTAATTAAAGGGCAGCACTACTTTTGGTGTAGTGTTGCAGGAATTTTACAGTGAAATCATAAATTATGAATGTTGGGTTAGTAAAAGGATGTCTAAAAACAGAACCGCTTTCTGTCGTCTACGTTAACAGCAGGCTGAACAATGTTCGGCCAAAAAGCTTTTTCATTCTATGATTTATTATATGCTATAGTGAACTTGCCAAAAATAACAGTACAGGATGAGCTGTTAGATACTGTATGTACGGGACCAAGTTCAATAGGATGTCATGTAACAGTTTATTTGGGACTCATATCATTAGGGTGGCCAAGTTTTCTTGAAGGCAAATTAAGACTTTTAAAGGTTCTTTCAACTCATATGGGGCAGAACTATAATGGAAATGTCTGGACGGGCAAGTTAGCGGCTGAGGTCCTTCTATGGCACCTTCCAGAACTCTCAAAAACAAGAAGTTTCAGGATAGAAGTGTTTCTCTCAATAAAAAAGCATATGGTGAGGTATTCTACTTGAACCTAGAACTTTCTTTACGCTTCGTGGGTCTATCCCATGTAAGGAGTCTCTTTTGAGGTCAATGGGAAAGTAAGCGTAATGCCACAGAAAGGAAGAAGGCCTGAGGAAAATCTGTTAGTACCTATAAACAGGGATACACATGGCTGAAGGTAGGTAGTCCAAATGCTTTGTCTCACACAGTTGAATGTCATTAGAATACATGGTGCTTGGTACTTGGTGCTCTACAAAGGGTTACAGTAACCAGGACATAAATAATTTCTGAGTTTCCTAAATGTAAGAAAAAACTCCCCAATGATGATAGCTATCCAAAAGTGGAATGGTCTGGCTTGGGAGGTAGTGGGGTCCCCAACTCTAGAGGTCTTCAAACCTGAGCTGCGATGACTACTTCTCACACGGGGTCTAGTGGAGATTCTTTTTGGGCAATGGATCGTACTAGACAGTCATCAAAGTCCCTTTCAGTTCTGACATCGTTTAATTGTGAAAACTCCAGTGTGGTCACAAAGGATACACAGGGACAAAACCTCTGAAAAAATTCATTTTTGAGGAGTGGCCTCAGGTCCTTCTGTCCAACAGGCCTAAGTAAGCTCAGAAGAGCCATCAGTTTATAACGCAGCCATTCTGGAGACCATCATGTTCTTCTGTAAGGCACTAATATTTTCACAAAGGGGAAAAATGTGTTCCAGTCAGTCACCAAAAAGAACAAAGAATATATGGGGATCGTAAACAACAAGCCCAGCATTTTAAAAGATTTAATAAAACAAAAACACACATCGCCACAATTCCGAGAGCAAGAACATGATGCACTCTCGGTGAACTACCATGTCATAAGTTGCAGGACATGAAATGGCTGTTGAATGGAAACACAATGCCTAGCTCCACCCCAATCCCTCCAAACCAGGACAATCAGTAAACATGCTACCCCACCCTTTTTTTTTTAAACATTAAAGAGCTTGCGTCATTTGTCACTTGTGAGGCAAAACAGAAATCACATCCTAAAAAGCTTTGTACCAACTGTGAACTGTATTTCAAGTTAAAAAATAATAATAACCCTAACATATGCCATAAAGATAGGGACCGGACCTGTGATTTGTTTGGTGATGGGTCAGGAAACTCCCTCTGCAAAAATGTAAGTCGGCACTTTCTCTGAAATTTGTCTAGTCTGACAGTTGCTAAGGTTACTGCACTGAAAGATTATATGACTTGCTCCAATATTCTTTTTATGCAGAAGAGGAAGAAGACTTGAATCCAGCTCTTGGCTTCAAGGCCAGCTCTCTATCTGCTACACCAAGTGGTCTCTCTATCACTGAACAGAGAGATAATGGGATTTTTGAATTGAAACATTATCTCATCTAATCCTCTGACATTATAGATATGAACATGGAGGCCCAGAGATGTTAAGGGAATTAAATGTTTAACCAGGTGGCAAAGTGTGGCAAAACTTTTTAAAACAACTTTCTATTCTTACAATTTCCCAAAGTGTCCCAGTGGCAAAGGCAGTTTGAGGACTGAAATCTTCCATCAGGGTGAGGTATTTCTAAGCTTGCTCCAGGCTCCCAAGAATCAGAGGAGACTATCCATAACTTTCCAGACACACACATAATTCTGGAAAGGTCACTTGTAATGAGCAGCTTCAGATAGTCAACTCTATTCTCTAAGTTAGGAGGAAGAGCCTAGTTTGTGGAGAATATAAAAAGGCACATAATGCCCAGCTGTAGTGCTCTTCCCTGTCCCCCTCAACCCCACCCTCCGACAATATTTCAGGGGGAGCTCAAGGTATGGAGTTAGAGAGATAGAAAAACAGTCTCTAGGAAGAATTCAAAGGGTAGAGGCAGTGAATTCATCCTGCCTTATGCCTGCTTGTTTTAATCTTGTAGCAGTGAGCAAGACTGAAAAGACCAGGGAGATACATTCAAGCTTCTTTGGTGATTAAAAGAAGAAAGAAAGAAACATTGATGTCTGAAAGGAGACTGAGTCCCAGCCATAGAGGGAATATGGAAAACAACAGAGCAAGCACACTTATGAAATAGCAGTGTTTCCCTCTAGTTTAGGTGTGATCTGAAATTCTACTGAGTATAGATGACAGAAGAATTGATGAAACTGTACAGATGCTTCAAGAGTGGCTAAAGAGATCAAGTCTAAAATGGAATTTGCAAATTTTTGTATATCTGCGACTTTGATGTAATAGTCTTCTGAATTATTCCACTTTCCAGAAAGGTGCCCTTAACTCACTAAAAAATAGCAAATAAAATTCCTTTGTTTTCTTTCTTTTTTTTGGGGGGGGGAAGTGAGGTGAAAGTTAACAGTCAAGTCAACCTGGGAAAGTGAAAAGCCCCCATCATGAAATCTCATGTACACAATTAATAAGTCTTTGAGTTCTGTAGCCCTTTTGTTTTAAGCTGGAGCCAAAAGAAATTTGATTAAAGAGTCTAAAGTGTCTGGTGTTTCCTCTCATTTTTTTCCCCTTGTCTGAGAGAAACAAATGCAGTCACAAGTTCCACTTGGGCCATTTGTGGTCTCCACCCCCAGGGGGATTCTTCTGAGCAGAGTAGTTACAGATAAAGACTTATTGTGACCTTCCTGGGATGTTCTGGAATCTCCTGCTCTGGGCATCCAAATACTTGTCCATAGGCCAAGAGACTCAGGTGTGATTCTTTTTTTTTTTTTTTTTTGAGGTGGGAGAGGAGGTAAGGCAAGGCAGTTGAGGTTAAGTGACTTGCCCAAGGTCACACAGCTAGTAATTGGTGTGATTCTTAATGTGAAAGGGTCCACATATCAACGTTAGATTTATTTTGCAGCAACATGGGAACAAGGTGGTTCTTTTTCAGGGGGAAACTCCAAGCTTTGAACAGTTAAGAGCTGCAGAAACTAAGATTAAGAATTAGGGGCTGTAAGTACAATTCAAACAATTCCTCCACCTAATGTTTGGAAAAGGCTGCTGATGACTCATTGACCTCTGTAACCATACCTGCAGAAATAAACGGTGACAGGAATAGACACTTAGGGAGAAAGGGGGTGGGACCAATCAGCTGTTACGGACCTAGGATGCACCAGCAGCAAGGTGGCACAGAGGATAGTGCCAGGCCTAGCATCAGGCTCATTTTTTTGTGTTCAAATGTGTGTGACCCTGGGTAAGTCACCTTTATTGGCCTCAATTTCCTCATCCATTCAATGACCTGAAAAAGTAAATGACAAAAAAAAAATCTAGTATTTTTGCTAAGAAAATCTCAAATGGGCCACAAAGAGTTGGGCACAGTGGAAAACAACTGGACAGCATTATGCGCTAGTGTTTTACAAATATCTCATAAGATCTATCAATATAGAGTAATAGTTTACTTATGTAGGATTTAGGTCCATGGCAAACTCACTTGTCAGGGACACAGCTAACAATAAACAAATAAGCAAAGAAAAGCCTCTTAAGAGGTAAAACACTTCACAAAGTACACACACACACACACACACACACACACACACACACACACTTTTTTTGGGGGGGGAAGGCAGGGCAACTGGGGTTAAGTGACTTGTTCAAGGTCACATGGCTAGTAAGTGTTAAGTGTCTGAGGCCAAATTTGAACTCAGGTCCTCCTGACTCCAGGGCCCGTGTGCTTTTCACTGTGACCCCCCTTATATTTGGGCACAATATACAAGAATGTCCCTAAACCTTCCCTCAGAGACTACTTAACTCTTATTTTACATACACTTTTAAGCACATATTGTGTATCAAACATTGTGTTGCAAAGACAGGGAAAATGTAGAACAACTAGGAAAGGTACACCCCAAATTCAGAAGCATATTAGCCTGGGGTCACTTAAGGTGACCTACATTCCTCAAAAAGCCATCAGTGCATGATTATTGCATTACAGCCTAATCAAAGTCAACAAGCATTTATTGCATGCTGACTGAATGCAAAATAGAATTGAAAGACTAAAAAAAAAATGACCAGTTCCATCCTCAAGTAACTTTATATAGCACAGTGATCAGAGCACAATTTCATAATGATGATCCCAAGCCAACAAGAAAAGGTTATGTTCAGTGCATCTTGTTTAAGAAGTAATGTAGTCTGGGAAGATTTCCATCCAAAATGGTTAAATTATTTCTTTTTTAAAAGTTGTACTTTAAATTCTCAGCTATTCAACGTGATACATTCCCTAAGAGTTCCAGATAACTGAGATTTTTCTAATACATGAGAGGCAGTGTGGGATAGTAGATGGAGAGCTGGATTAAGTAAGGGTCAGGAAAGTCTAGCCTGATATATACTGTATTGGTTTTGTGACCAGACTCACAGATATAGACAATCCACCCCCCCAAACTCTAATATAAGTAAAGTACATCACTCAATCCAAGCTTTTTCTCTATTCAAGTCCACATAATCTGAGGCTCAGGTGCCTACCTGTTGGGTTCCCCTGCAAAAATTTCAGAAAAAAATTTTGTTAACATTTTATTAATTATAAAATAAACAAATGTGCTTTCATTTCCCTCCTGGTCCATATAAATGCAATTATTATCATTATTTTATAGCTCCTTGAAAGGATAAATGAGAAGTTAGTATTCCCTCCATTTAACAAATTAGGAAATTGGAGACCCAGAGGAATGAAGGGACATATACAAGCTAATCTATTATGTTACTCAATGGCCCTTTAGTCCACAAGGAATCAACTTCAGGAATATGAAGTCAGCAGGCTTCATACCTGAGTAGTTTATTATGTATCTATTCCATGTAGTAGGAATATTATTATTTTGAGAAAGGTGTTTTGTTTTTTTTTTTGGAAAGGCAATCTGAATTTCGGGCCAAAAGAATATACATACGATTAAATGTGAGGGAGCAGGTTTATACCACTTGGAAAACAGGTAGCGAGAGCCGAAGTTTAGGAATTATTGGATGAAGATAAGAGGAATTTTTCTTACTGGGAAGGAGTTCAAAAATTATAGAGGCAAATCTAAACATTAGGAAAAGAGTAAATCCAGAGCTCTGCTGTAACCTGGTCACACAAATGGTAATAAACAGATGGAAGAAGTTAAAGATCCAGACGCCTCCTTCCCCCATAATTTGATTCTTAGGGTGCAGAAGCCCAGTCGTTGCTCTGAAAATATTTCAGGCGTCTTCACGTCATAAGGGTGTCACATTCATTTTCTTTCCCCATGATTTCTCTACAAACGATTCCCTAAATAGTATTTCTTTTGTTTCAATTCAGAAAGGGTCATATTTTCCTTTTGGCTCCTTCAAAGGAGCAGGTGAATGATTTATTCAGGCAATTCACACAGAGAGACATGGTGTTATAGAAAGAATGCTGGGTTGAGGGACTCAGAAGAGCTGTGTTCAAGTACTTGCTCTTCCACTCACAAAATACGTACTGTTCATTCATTCAGTCATTTCGCTTTCTCTGAACCTCTGTCTACATCTACAAAATGGGGATATTTACACCACCCACCTTCTAGGAATATTGAGAGGATGGCCTTTGTAAACCTTGAAGCATGATACAAATTCCTGTGAACTATTAATAAATGGGCCTATTTAAATGGAAGCAGGCTGTTGAGAACCCCACTGAAAGGAGCCAAGAGTGGTTATTAATTATTTTGCAATGATGAGAATTGATGATGGCTGCAGAAAAAGTCTAGAGTCCTTATGACGAACTTACGAAGTGCTGCTGTATAAATCCAGCTGGTGCTGATAAGATGCGATTTTTAAATTGCTGGATTTGGAGTTGGATAGGAAATGAATTTTCAACTTTGTTTCCTGTGAACAGGTGACCTTATTCAATAACAATATAAGAAATCTGTTGGAGTCCTATCAGTAGAATTGGAATTTCTCAGGGCTTCCCATTTTTAGCCTCATAACAATGACTAGTTATTATTAAACTACAAAAAAGTAATTTTCTCTACCTTTATAACAGTCCCTTGAACGTTAAATGCCTAAATGTAATAGCCAGATAGTGATTTGCTCCTGTACCATTTCTGTATGAAGCTCATTGAAAAAGAGAATAATGAGGTAACAAAAACAATAGTAATAATGATGATGATGATGATGATGAGAGGCAATGTGGGATAATGTAGAGAGAGCAAGCCTCAGAATCAGGATGGCCAGGATTCAAAGTCCCCTCTTTGACATGGGCTGTACCACCCAGACTGGGTAGGTCACTTAACCCCTCAGTGACCTAAGTAACTCTTTTAGACTTTAAGTTATAGATCAGGGGGTTGATATGCTATAGGGGAGGAAATTTCCTCACTAGGTGTTCTCCATACTAAAGAGAAGAAAAGTAATGGCAGGTGGGAATTATTTAGCATTTTAAGATTTGCAGAGAGCTTTGATGCAAATATTTGATCCTTACAACAAGTTAGGGACTATTATGCTTATTTTACAAATGAGGAATTTGAGGCACAGAGTGGTGGTGTGACTTGTTCAGGATGACACAGTGTTTGGAGGAGGAATTCTAATCTAGGTCTCCCAACTCTAAATCCAAAACTCAATTTACCTCCCTATGGGGTCTTCTCCATTACTAAGCCAACAATAAGCTCTTCCCCCCAGGGTAGGTGGGGAGGGAGAGGAGTAAAGAATTATCTTTGAAAAAACTGGAACATCTGTGTGGGGTCTGGGTTAAGTTCTAAAGATGTGTGCAGGCATGTGGCTTTGGGGAGTCGATTATTTCTCCATCAAAAAGCCTTGCATGTGGTTTTTATGAAGAATGCATTTTCAAACACACAGCTCAGGAGAAGCACACAACATGTTGTAATTGTTTTAAAATAAACTTTTACATCGTTTATTTAGTTTTAATCTGTTTGTTGTAGATTGGCTATATACTTGTTAATCACTGCTGTATGTGTTCCAGGACAGAGTTGTAAATAACTCTTCCATCTAAGAGGCTCCTACTAGAATGTGTTTGCCCATGTTTACATGTAAAGTATGTATCGTTAAGCCCATGTGCAAATGCATATAAAATAATAATGTATTAGCAATCCTCATCATAATAGTAATGAGCACTATAAAATTCTGGCACTATGGTCAATTTAATTCAAGATACGATGTATTCTATCTCATGGCATCTGCAAATAAAAAAAGTACAATATCTTGGTTGGCTAGGTTAGCCTTTATGCTTGGTTTGTGTTTCTAAATGGAAAAATCTGAAGAATTATATTTATAAGTATAAATTCTTAGAGCTTGGGTATTGAAATATATGCATATGTATGTTTAATTCTAAATGCATCTTATACACACATTATATATACATATATATTGCATGCATATTTTTTGCATGTAAACCAAATACTAAAGAATACTAAAACCCTTTCCTGGTCCCTTATTATAGTGTGGAGGTAACCCTGGGTTTTCAAATATTTTACCGATAGAGTGAAAGGGCTGGTAATAGTATTAGCTAATAATAGCTAATATTTATATAGTGCTTACCAAGTGCCAGGCAAAATAGTAAGAACATTACAATTATTATCTTGATTGATCCTCAAAAGATCTCGGGAGGTAGACAGTACTGTTCTCCCCATTTTACAGATGAGGAGTCCCACAGCTAAGTGTCTGGGGCCACATTTGAACTCAGATCTTTTGATTCCAGACCTTGCACCCTGTCCACTGAGTGGATATAACTGCCTAGGCAGGTTGTACCAGTCTGAAAAGTTTTGTTTATGTGACTGGTATTGAACTTGATGTTTCTTGTTCGAGGGCCAACTAAGTTCAGAGAGGCTCATTAGTTAAAGTTTGGCCACCAGGTAATACATTTTTATTTTAAACTACAATAACTCGAAGTTCAACTACTAAGGCATAAATAGAGAGGTTGTGTGACCTGCATCAGCAGAGGGAGTACATACATGGATGAGATACATTGGGAAGCCTTGAAACCTGTTGATCAGTGAGCCTGCAGAAACCTTGGTAGGAAATTATATAGGAAGGAAAGCAAAGAGGAAAAAGTAAGAGGAGCAGATCTGCCTGTGTTTCTATAGTTATATCACCTGGGACTGTGGAACCACCACAGTTTGACTCAACACCTGGACACCTGATTTGCTATTTGAAGAAGTAGAAAAAGGGATTTGAGAAGGTGACACTGGGGAGGGTGTCTGGTTGGATGAGGTATATTCAGATAGAAATCCAGGGTGACACAATTTTGAAAATACTAAAGGATTCATTTTTCAACCTCTCAGAGAGAGGATCATACTAAAGCATTGGAAAAAATTCAGACAATTATTACACAAAAAAGGTGATCGAGAAGACATCAGTAACTACTGATTCATAAACTTAATTTCTCATCTCCACATAATCTTATGAGAATTGTTGAAGACAGAGGTGGGGGAACCTGCAGTCTGAAGGCCACAAGTGGCCTTCTAAGCGAGGCCCTTCCAAACTTCTCGGGACAAATCCCCTTAATAACAGGATTTGTTCAATAAAACTTGAACTCAGTAAAAAGGCCACACCAGAGAACCTTGTAGGCCACCGGTAGGCTGGAGGAGCAGGTTCCCCACCCCTAGGTTGAACCAGATTTCAGATTGGGAAACTGTGTTTTCAGAGTTTTCTTCCAAAATGAGAGGTTAAGTAACTTATTCATGCCCACTGAGGGAGGAGATCAACCCAGGTCTTAAGTCCAAAGAGAAAGGAATAGGCAGGCTTTTGGTCAATTTCAATAGCAAATCATCACACAATTAACAGAAAGGTATAGAAAAAACAAAATCCTGCTCTCTTTGCTTGTTAGCACTGGTTTGCTAGAGCAAACACTAAAAGAAGACATTCTATCAAGAAGATAACCATCATGAGAAGTTAAGATAATATGAGATTCTCTAAAAGACCAAACCACAGATGAACAACATCAAGCAAGTGATGAAACAAAGCAAGATATGCTCAGCAAAGGGATTTTACCATGGTTAGAAAGGATGTCAGGATCCAAAATAAGAATTCCCAATAGATGGTAAAATCTTCCAGATTCTCCTGACTGTATACGTCATTCAGTTCCCTGCATCAAGTACCCAAATTTCATAGGGCCCGCCCAATGAGATCAAAAGGAATGGCCCAACATGAGAAAATCCAAATGGATGAAGGATGTCTATTGCACAGATAATGAGATGCATTTGTGTGGTGACTCCATTGGGCTAATCTATTAGTACAAATACTCTGGAAAGGCATCTAGATGGATAATGAATAGGTGGAGGAAGATGAAAAGAGTGGGCTTGATTATTTTGGAAACTGCACATTACTTTCAATAATCCTAGGCTCTTTCCTGATGTAAATGACCCCTCCTTTTCTCTCCTTCCCTCCCCCCATAAATATTTTTCCGGTGTCTATATGTCTGTGACTCATAGCCAAAGAATCAGAACTGTGGATGACCCATAGGGCAACTGAGAGACAAATGGTGGGTACAAGTTGGCTTCAACATATTACCATGGATGATTTGTACACAGGGAGTAGTAATGTAGAAGTTACCACTTAAGAAATGTATGACTAGTAAAGAAAATGAACCGGGTAATGAATTCAGGGCAAAGGATAGCCAGTCCCCAGAGTCACGTATTAATACCCACTGAACTCAGTTTTCTTTTTTTTTTTTTTAAATCAATTTTCTTTTTTCTAAAAGTTCACATGAAGTTTTCTTCCTTTCCAGTATTTTTGCACATTATTCCCTTTCATACCTTTCTTTGCATTCTCAAAGCTTAGTACAGCAAATGCATTAGCCTGGTACATAGTAAGCCCTTAATAATACATGAAGGGGCAGCTAGGTGGTGCAGTGAAAAAATACATGATGACTATCTGAATGATATGTACTCTGTGATCCAGCCATACTCCTACTTGCCATTCCACATACACAACAGTCCATTTCCCACTTCCATCTTTCCAGTGAATGTCTACCATGCCTGGAATGCACTTCCTCTTTACTTCTACCTCTTGGGATCCTTAAATTCCTTCAAGATACAGCTTGAGCACATGACTTCATCTTGATTCCTCCTCTCTCCCCCACTACCTCTATCTTCCAGCACATTCTCTTCCCAAACTGCTTTGTATTAATTTTGTATACATCACAAATATACAAAGACACATATGTATATGTTTTGTGTGCACGGGCACACACCACAGTTCCCCACCTCCCTTCATCATAACATAAGCTCCCTGAGGGCAGGGATTGTTGCACTCTTGTCATACCTCCAGTATATATATCACAAATGCATGATGGTGATTGATTCATTGCTTTTCCAAGATTTCCCACTACACTGCCTAAAAAACCAACACGGGTGAAAAGGTATTTTTTAAAGGAGTTGAAAAGGATCCTCATTTGTAATTCCTTGGCTACCTTCTCTGAGGTTATCCAGAGTTCAATTAGGAGCTCTTTTCAAGGCATAAAGAGATTTATGGTTGTTGGACATATGCAAGTCGGGTGAAAATAAAAAATCATTGGAATTTTTATCTTTGGCAAAGTCAAATGACTAAAGGGATTATGGCTGATACATGTCTGGGCTATAAATCTATCACTAACCTAAGTGGGACATGGTGCCACAGGTATGTCAGCTCCCAACTTGCTCTAAATGGTGCAATAAATATTTCTCCTTTCTCAGAATAAACATTTCATTAGATGCAAAATCTCTTCAGTTAGCCAACCCAGCCCAAGAACAGAAGTCGCTAATTCAAAAGATCCATGAAAGCAAATGCTGGATTGGGGTGTGGGGGAAGAGACTAGAGGCAGGAAAAGGGTGAGAAAGCCAGGAAGTAGGTGATAAAAATATCACTTTATGTTCACTTGACTTTTAAGAAAAAATGAAAATAATATAGGGGTTTCTCACTTTGCCTTGAAACAATAGTCAAGATGTGGAAAATGTGGGTAAATATTCCTCTGGCTCAGTTTTGAACTGGAAAAGGGAAATGCTGACAAGAGACTTATCAATCAACAAATACAAGGTGATTCTAGAGGTGAGAAGGCACGCCTTTAAAAAAAGGTTGCCAAGTTGAAACCGTTTGAAGATGGAGTCCTTGGAAGCATTGCCGATGTGCTTTCTAGGATGTTATAATATAAATTGAGTGTTAAAAACTTGGTTACTTCTGGGAGCGGTCCTGGTGAAAGTGGCACCACAGATAGGTTGGCCTGGGTGTGCTAGAGACACAAGAACTGCGGGGCTAGTCATAAGGTTTCTTCCAGTACAATCATCATTTAGGTAAGTCTATGTTTACAGTAGTCTTTATCTAAGAGATAAGGTTGTAAAAACATCAATCAGAATGAGGTACTGTTATTGGCCACATCTCAGCAGGTTCATCTGTTTTATTTCTTCCTCCCCTTCCAAATACCTTAGGGTGTTTAAGATGACAGAAGAGATACTAAAGAGAACTATTTGTGTATGACACATTAAAAAAACAACAACAAACAAATGCTCTTAGATCTGCCCTCCATGAACCACAAATACCATTTCTGTGCTGACTATTCTGTTCCATGATGGATACTATTATCTGTTCTGAGCTATTTGACCTAAATTTATTTTTCAGGCATACAGAAAAACACAAGTGCAAATGAAATTGTCTCTAAGGCAGTTCACATGCACGATTCTTTTGGGGAGCATCTGTATCATCTAGAATAATTAACATGGGGTCTTTAAATCCACATGGATATTAAATTCTGAGTTTTTAAAGACCTTATGCTAAATTGCACATTAGAGTTGGAAGAAGAGGCTTGTGAATGAAGTTTAGTACTCAAGACAGTGAAAAGGCATTCTCAGGAACAGGGAATTAAGGAAAATGAGACTAAGTTGATTCCCCAAATTCTAAGAATTAAGGAAGAAGATATAGCACACAGTTCAGTGATAGTCAACATTTATCTCCATTTACTTATTCAAAAACACTAATTTTAATACTGGCAAAGACTCTTGAGTTAGATTTTGTTTTCGTTTGGGATCCAAAATGGCCTAAGGCTCATTCTTCAAGCTCCAGGAGTGATAACTCAGTTCTGGGCTCCTGAAATTGCTTACTTGATGCAGTAAGTTATCCAAACACTCCGCTCAAAGTGAGCCAGTGCATAATAAATGTAGCAATGCAGTGTTAAACAAATTCAGATATTGGTGCATCAGAAACAGGTTAAACTTATTTTCAAGTACTTTCAAGTGTCTCAGCTGACAGATACTAAAAATAAAACTAGTTCATTTTCTAGCACAATTAAGACCCTTTGAGATGCCCCTCAGGAAGCTCTCTATTAGGTGATAAGTTGTTCAATTTTTCTCTTTAAGAATTATATATTATAAGAATGACTTGCTTGGTTATAAGGACACGAGGACTATTAAAATATTAGTACTGTCATCTCTTAAAAGACATTGTATTTACTTCTCTGTGGAAAGGTGTACTCTATTGTAAAATGTTAAAGTCTTTCAAGGTTATTTCCTTTAAATTTCTTAATCTCCCAGTGTCTACACAGTGCCTTATAAACAGTAGTTGCTTAATAAGTGTTTGTTGAGTTAAAATCTCCTAAACACAAGATGGGTTCTTGCTACTCTAAAGTAGCCCAAGAATGACAATCCAAGTCAAAAAAAATTAAGTACTAAATCTGGTTATCAAAACACTAACTGACATGTCCTTTTCCTCTCTGTGTGTCTCAGCTTCTTAAATTGTAAGGCAGGTACACATCTGATTGTTCTGTGGATGATAATGAGGGGATTGATACAAAAAAAATAAGCGAGGTATAAAGCACATCTCTTAACATTACTGGTCTCATTATCCAGATCTATAATTGCCATCAACGTCTGCTAGATTGTGGAATCTAAGAGAGGATAGGAGTTATTGTCTCTTCCTGTCTTTCCATGAATGTGTGGATTTGAAGCAGCAGGCTTGGAAACAGACCCAACAGGGCAGAGTAAACAAGGTCCTAGTAAAGAAGAATTAAGTAAAGAAAGTCATTTACTAAGAGAATCCTGAAAAAAACTAAAGAGGTGAAGTGTCAGAGTTCCCAGGCAAAGACTTTTTGAAGGAAAGAGGTGGGCATAGGACATGCTGTATTTCCATTGTAGCCCATTCAAGAGGCTGGTAGGCTTCATGTGTGAGCATAGAGACATGCTTGCACAGTTAAAGTCAAGGAAGAATCCTGGTGAGCGCCTGTGATTTTGTGCATAATCTTAATTTTGTTTAAACATAGGTTCCTGTACTTAATGCCAAGTTAATACGGCGCATGTTTTTGCTTTTTAGGCCCTAGGTCATAAGCCTAAGAAAGGCTACATAGACATAATTCAGGGCAATGAAGTGAGGTTTCATTATACCATCTTAAAAGCATTTCCTGTTAGATTGAAAGCATTTTGAAGAGTCTTGCCAAGTGTAATAGTTCATCTTTCTAATAGATGGTTTCAGCATTCAAAAAGGGAGAAGGACCTGAAGGAAGCAACCCTGAATATTTTAAACTAATATTTACACACTCTGGCTAGAAGAATCAAGGAAGACTCTGACCCTGGGACAGCATTAACCATTGCCGTGTAGAGACCACCTGTCAAACATGAAGACTGAAAACCTGGGGCTGTGGAAGGTAGAGAAACTGAAGCTGGTCTCTCTAAAAGTCAATGCGCAATAAGACTTTGGCAAATACTACCATCACCAAAGGCTGCCTTTATAGAAAGGTGCCCAGAGCTCTTGTTTTCCTGGGTATGATGAAGCAGGTGTCCACGCTGGGCGCCAGAAGGGAGGGAGGTGATGTGGTAAAAGGGAAAGAATCCTTCATTTGGAATCAGGACTTGCTGGGTCTGTAGTTCTACTTCCTAGTTGCGTGACCTTGGGCAAGTCTTTCTCAGTTTCCCTACTTATAAAATGAAGGCATTAGAGTAGCTGACCTCTGAGGTACCTTCCAACACTAAATCTGTGATTCTAATTGAAGAGGGTTTTAGGAAATTCAAGACAGGGTTATTTAAAAAAAAATTTTTTTTTTGTAATAGTAAGAATAAGCCAGGAATCCTAATGGGTTGAGTTGAATAGGCAGAATTGGCTAATACAACAATGAAGCACTTTACTTCATTCAATGACTTCTTCTTTCTGTGAGAATAATCTGCACCAAACTCTGCAATTTCTAGTCTGAGGGAGTTGCCTGAGGCAATGAGACTTCCTAAAGCCTTAGGGTATATCAGAGGAAGGATCTGAACCCAGGTCCTCCTGATTCCAAGGCTTCCCCCCTTTTAATTACACTAAGCTCCCTCTAAAGGAACGATTCTTAACCTTTTCTGTGTCACAGGTCATTGCCTCCACTCCCCCTAGCCCCTTCCCCCAAACTCTTTCTCTGAAGAAAGTGTTTAAATACATAAAATAAAACACATTGGGTTACAAGGGAAATGCATTATACTGAAATATAGCTATCAAAATATTTAAAAAATCAAATTCACAGATTCCCACTCACCCACTCCCTCCCTGAAATTTATTCATGGGCCCTTTTGGAGTCTAATGACCCCAGATGAAGAACCCTCCTTGGTTTAGAGAAAGACGAATGCTCAGTTATTTGGTGGCATATAACCCAAATGAAAGAGCAAAAAAAGTCAAATGTCAAATTTTTACAAACTTCCCAATATCCCTCTGGAGGGATGTTTGCCATTCAAAAAGGAGTTTAAAAACTGTACTGGAGGCTCAACTTTCCGCAGAGACTTTAGGACCAAGTGTGGGTATATAAACATTCCCAACTCAGCCCCACAGGGGTCCTTCCATCTGTATTATTTGCAAAGCCTGTGGTCAGAAGGTGACCCACTAACTGTTTCCGTTACAGAGTTCCACAGCCACCTTATTTAACTTAACAGGAGTCATTAGCAAAATTTTATGAAGATAAGGACTTCCAGGAGTGAGTTCCTTTCTGATTGTTTTTCGATTAAAAGGAAGGCAAAGGAAAGCAATTCTTGGAGGCCCTGCCTGGTCCTGCGGTTTTACTAACAGAGCTCTCTGGCTGGCCCTTGATGCTTGGGGCAGTTTGGTTCCTCTCCCTTTAAAGTCATATCTCAGTGTTGAGAGGAGAGACTGAGATTATTTTAAACGTTTAGTTAAGCTTATGACTGTCTTCTTTTAAAGGCATTCCTGGCTGCAAACCGTTTCATTCTGGGTGACAGAAAACATGAGACAAGCTATTGAATGAGGTTAGACTGAGGTCCCCTCCCTGCAGTCGAGTCAACCAGTGTTGCCATTAGGTGATTAATAGGTGTTTATTTTTAGGTCTTGAACTAACAGGCCATCCTAAGGCCAGTGCGAGATGATGTCAGAGGGTATCTTGTGCTCTACTCAAAATACCACCCTCCCTTTTTTTGTGTAGCTGTCAGTGTTGCTGAAGTCCTTACTAGACAAATAAAATGTTACAAGGGGGGCAAACAGACAAAAAAATAGACCAACATAAGCCTATACCAAAACCTATTTAAAAACGTGTATGCAGCAGGCCCCCTACTGCCTTATTGAAAGCTGAGTGCTGAAAGGCAGCTTAGGGGAGGAAATGGAGGGCCAGCCTCACAGTACCCAAAAGACCTGAGTTCAAGTTCTGCCCCTGCTGCGTACTGACTGTATACACATAATACATAATTCCCTTACTTAACCTTTTAGAACCCTGCCTGCTCTGGCAGTTTCTTCCTCATGGAGAGCTCCTCACACAGATCCAGTACTGACAGAAAACGTCAATTATTGATTAGTAGTGACTACAAAAACTACATCTATTATACCATACAGATATATTGTAAAGAGACAATAAGCATTTATTAAGATTTTACTATGTGCTGGGCCCTGTTTCAGGATCATGGATGCAGAGCCAGAGAGGGAGCTTAGAGGCCACCTTGCTCTACTCCAGCAGTTCTCAACCTGTGGGTTACGTTCAATTTGTAATAATGAAAATACATCCTGCATATCAGATATTTACACTACGATTCATAATAGTAGCAAAATTACAGTTATGAGGTAGCAATGAAAATAATTTTATGGTTGGGGGTCAGCACAACATGAAGGACTGTATTAAAGGGTCACGGCATTAGGAAGGTTGAGAACCACTGCTCTACTCTTTTATTTTTACAGATGAGGAAACTGAGACACAGAGTGATTAAAGTGACACCACTAGAAGAAAGTAGCAGGGCCAGCATTTGAACCCAGGTCTTTTGACTCCATATATAACCATCTTTTTGCTTTAATTTCCCATTTGCTGTTTGTTCTGCTTTTCTTCAAAAGACTATTAGAGAAGTTACGTGTTCCTTTATCCTTTTCATCAGACTGATGATGACATTAGAGATAAATAACTAAAATCATCCATGTTAGTATTATTTTATAGGTTAGCTGTGCTACGGATTTTCTCTGGATGTCTTTTAACTGGTTGGCTTGGCTTAGGTCTAGCTCTGTCAAAAGGCAAGAGAGGTTGATTAGATCATTGCTTCAGGTCCCTTCTAGCTCAAAGATTCCTTGGTACACAACCCATGGGACGAGTAGCTTTTGGAGTCACATTTTTCCTTGCTCTACTTCCTCAAACTCCTCCGTCTTGTGAATGACCTTTCCCCATTTCCCATCTGTCCTCTGCACCTGAAACCCACTGGTGCAAAACTCTACGTCCATGCTGTTAGAACAAAGGCAGGCCTGACACTTTGCACTTGACACTTCTGTCTTTCAAAATAATGTGCTGGCAGGGTTTTCTACAAAACTTGGGCCAGCTCATCATCCCCTGTTTCAGTCTGAGTCGGTCACCTCAAGCCTGTTGACCTGTAATGGTCTAAAATGGGCTTGCTTCCCTTCTCTTTAGGCTAGCAACCAACCCACTTTTAGCTTCCCTTCCGAGAGAAGACAATTTCATGAGCCCCGCACAGGTCAGACATGATTGCTGGCAATAGCTCGGCTCACTTGAGAATGCCTGCTTATTGAGGCCAGGGCAGAAGGTGATGTTTTATTCTGGCTTTAGAAAAACACACCAAAGACCCCAAGAGACCAACAGACTGGTCTGTAAAGTTGTTACATCCACCATCAGACCACCTTGGTGCATGACAGGGACACACAACCATTTATCACCAGTTTTGACTGTGGTGCAAACCTTTAGTATTTTTTTGTGCTATACTCAGAGATCAATCAACTTAAGGCTGCCAACATGTTTATAATGTCCTTTTAAACTTATTTACTGATTAAAGCAGGGGTGTTACAGGGGGAGATTCAATAGTCCATGTCTTAAGCAAGAAATTCTTTTCTTGCCCAAGATCACAGATTGGGTCAAGAATGTGAATCTAATGATTAGCATTCCTTTCACATAGTTAAGACCATTTATGTTTTGAATAATAAATAACAATAGTTAACACAGCAGCTAGGTAGTACAGTGCATAGATTGCCAATCCTGGAATCAGGTCATCTCCATTTTACAGAGGAGGAAACTGAGGCCGAGAGGCTAAATAGCTTGCCCAATGTCACATAGCTAGTAAGCATCTAAAGCAAGATTTGAACTCAGCTCTGAATTTTTGAAGGTGGAGCATTTGCTAAGATGTTCAATATTAGATTTCAGAATAGTATATGAATCACAAACTTCATGAAGGCAAACTATAGAACATCTGGGGTGCTATAGGGAGGTAGGTAGCAAATAGCCTTTGAAAAAAACTCATCCATTCAACTGGATGCTTTAGATATAATTTAGTTTAAAGAAAGCTGACATAAAGGGCTATCCATCTTGAGGGGGACCATACTTTTATTTATTTATTCCCATATAATTTATTAGAATTTCGGTCATGAGGTAAATCCCAAAGCAGGAAACAGCCAGGTTGTTAATATTAACATTGTGAATATTTCCTGTCTTGTTTTTAAAGTTTTGTTTGCTTAAATTTACTACCTTTGGACTTTTGTTTTTGAAATATGTTTTGGGAAAATAAAAGTCCACTCTCCAAATAATCATATTCCTTTCACTCTCCCTCTCCAAGTCATACATTTCCCCATGCGCCCAGCTTTTAGTCAAAGAATCACATTTGGTCATTCTTTTATGGACCGTTACTTCACTTCAAGTGTACTTCTATACTTACTTAGAAAAACAAAACTGTCCACACTTAGCTCAAGAAAATGTCTTACAATGAAATTTAAATGCCCTGAAGTTACAGGGATGAATGATAGAAATTCTCCTATAAATTCAGGCATGTAAGACAGATGGGCAGCTAGGTGGCACAGTGGATAGAGCACTGGGCCTGGAGTCAGGAAGACTCATCTTTCTTAGTTCAATTCTGCCCTCAGACACTTTACTTGTTATACAGCCCTGGGCAAGTCACTTAACCCTGTTTGCCTCAGTTTCCTCATCTGTAAAATGACCCCAAGAAGAGAATGGCAAACCACGCCAATATCTTTGCCAAGAAAATCCCAAGTGGGGTCACTAAGAATCACTAAGAGACACAACTGACATGACTGAACAAACTCTGGACAGCTAGTCCAGTGACTCCCTCTTAAGTTGCTAATTAATTCATCCCTTTGGCGATTTGCAGAGACCTGTGGCCTAGTGAAGAGAGCTCTGGACTTGGGCATCAGGAGGCCTGGGATTTAAATCCTTTCACATGTACTATTGACGTGACAACATGCCACTAACTCACCATATCGATCTGAACCTCAGTTTTTACATATATAAAATGGGATTAAAATACACCTTTCTTATTGGGTTATGAGGATCCAAGAATATAATATATGTAAAGAACTCTGTAAACATTAAAGTCGGTTAAATAATAATGATGAAAGTAATTAATGTTGTCTGGGGATTATATAGAAAATAATTTCAAGAGTGTTGAGGGTAGTAGTAAAAGGAGAAAATCTGAGGAAAAGTCTCTCATAGGACACAGCACCCGACATAGATAAGGAAACTTCCCTTTAACAATTGAAGTTGCAATGAATGACCGAAGATCATAACAAGTCAGTGGTGGAGTTAAGGCAGTGATTCTCAACCTTCCTAATGCTACGACCTTTTAACACAGTTCTTCATGTTGTGGCGATTCCCAACCATAAAGTTATTTTCATTGCTACTTCATAACTGTAATTTTTCTACTGTTATGAATCATAATGTAAATATCTGATATGCAGGATGTATTTAAATTGAACATAACCCACAGGTTGAGAATCACTAGGTTAAGGCTAACTTAGGTCTAAGTTGTAAATGATAAAAATGGGAGGTTATGGTTTACTCTTTAACCCTTAGGTCCCTCTTGGGACTCCTGGGAGTCACCAAAATAAATCCTCACCTTCAAGGAGGTACAGTAAAGTTAATTAACTACTGTTTATGCCGATGTTCCCCAGATACTTAAATGCTCTATATAATCACTAAGCAATTAGAAAATCAGAGGACCTAGGTTAAAATCCCAGCTCTGTCACTTCCTATCTTTGTAACCTTGGGCAAAATCACTGATTCTCAGGGCTTCAGTATATAAAATGAGTGGATTGTGGTTTGTACTAGAGCAGCGGTTCTCAACCTGTGCGTTATGTTCAGTTTGTAACAATGAAAATACATCTTGCATATCAGATACTTACATTACGATTCATAACAGTAGCAAAATTACAGTTATGAAGTAGCAACAAAAATAATTTTATGGCTGGGCACAACACAAAGAACTGTATTAAAGGGTCGTGGCATTAGGAAGGTTGAAAACCACTGTACTAGATGAAGTTTAAGGGCCTTTTGAACTTCAGTTCTATGATCTTAATTAAGCATTGTTAAAACAGAATTTCAAGTCTAGATGAATTCAAATAAGAATTTCATTTGAAACTTGGACATTTTTTATTCTGATACCATTACTTAATCACAACTCACTTTTCATTTTATATTCATAGGGAACAAAATCCTCTATATCTATAAAATTGGATTTTTTTTCCAGAGACCTTAAAACATTATAAGGTAGCATTAATTTGAGTCTGTTAAACTATAGCAATTATATTCTATCTGATTTTTTATAAATATCTAAAAATGTCATCTCTGGAAGCAGGGTGAAAATGTATTTTTACAAATATGATTTTAAAACTGTATAGTACACAATTTCTTTGAAAACTATGAAAACAATAGCTAGAAAGAAATATAGGTCATGTCCTAGGTAGCTGATTTTGATAGTAGCTACCATTTAGTCTTTTGCCATGATTGTTTTATTTTATCGTAAAGGAAATCAGAACCAACTTATTTGTATCACCTTTTCTTGAAGGATATAAGTCTGAGTCTGAAAAGCTAGTGTAAAAATAAAGCCTCATTTACCAATATTTTGTTTTACCTTGATAGTAAAAATGAAATACTATCATATTTCTTGTTCCTTTGAAGGACTTAACTGAAGGAGACTTGGGTCTACTCAAGAGGCCCAAAATGAATCAAAATGACTGTCTCTATTTTTTCACTCTTTAAAATATTGACAACAACAATAATAATAATGACTAATTTTATGTATTATTTAAACGTTAAAAAAAGGACTTAAGTTACATTACCTCATTTGAGTTTCACATGAAGTACCTTGAGATGGGTCCTAGCAGAATCTGAACCCATTTTACAGATGAGGAAACTTAGAGTGCTTAAGAGAATTGCTCATGTTCAAGGTATTGAAGGCTGGGTTTGAACCCTAGATCTCTTCTGATCTTTCCAGTACTTTTTTTTTTTTACTAGACTGAGTTGACTCAAGAATGATAAGTTATGAATCCTGGTAAAGAAAGCTCAGTCATTGCTCAAAGAGTTTAGATGAGTAGAAAGTTCAAAATCTATCCTCTTTTTGTCCTTATTTTCATTTTGTCTTGGCTGCTTAATATCTGCAAAGGATTTCATCTCAATTTTCAACCATTCATAACCCTACAAGGCTGTATCCCTAGTGATATTGAATACTCCGATGTTTTGATGGATTTGTGAACTCATCATTGTTGGTACTCTCCCTCAATGGATCTCCTCGGCTTTGTTATTCTATGTGGTCTTTGTCCATATTCTTGCTTAAATCCTTCATAAGTTGTAATTGCATGGATACCAGTGGAACACATGGCTGTCTTATCACTTTTTCCTCAATCTTCCATCTTGCTAAATGACCAACTTACTCCCTTTTCTGATCATAGAGAATCTGAGAAAGGGAATAAGCTTTTACCAATGCCTCCTAATTCACTAGACACTGCGCTAAAGTACATTTACAAAATTCTCATTCGATCATTACCACAACCCCGAAGAAACTGAGGCAAACAGAGGTTAAGTGACTTGTCCAGGGTCACAAGGCTATTAAGTGTCTGAGGCTGGATTTGAACCTAGGCTTTTTTGACTGCAGTCTCAACACACTCAATCTATTGTGCTGCCAGCTACTCAGAGTTAAAAAGTTCTTTCTACTCAGAATTAAAGCACTTCCAGTCTATGAATATGTAGAGGTAATCAGAGTTCACTTCTTTAAGAATATGTAATTCTATTTTATAAAAGTCTACATAATTCATTTTGAAGAACGAACACACACATGTGCACCAAAACCTAAAAATGATTGCAGGTAGGATGAGAAAGAATATTCTAATGGCAAAAGGTAACAGTTCTATCTAATGCCATGCATAACTGCTATATATTTAAGAAACTGGAAGTTCCAACATGAGTTGGAATGGTGATGGAGAGGTGGATATTCCACTACCTAATATTAAAATATCCATGCTGATACTTTAAAAAAAAAGATTTTTATAATTTCCTCTAAAACTTTTTCACCTCTGGGATTAAAGTCTCCCTATTGCTTCTAGAATCAAATACAACCTCCTTTGGAGGCATTTAGTGTCCTTCACATCCTAGTCCCAATCTACCCTTCCAGCCTTCTTCTGTCCTACTGCCCGTTCCACACTGGAAGGTCTAGCCTTGCTAGCCTTTCCTCTATCTCCTGTCACTGTGCATGAGATGAGCTGGCCCTGGGCTGAGCAGGCACCCTTCCTCCCCTCTCACTTTCAGAACCCCTCCTTTTCTCCAAAGCTCACTTGGTGCAAGCAGCACTTTCAACACAAGGCAATTCCAGCTTCTTGTGGCTGCTAGCGACCAACTTCCTAATTTTTGTTGTTCAGTTATTTTTCAGTTCTATCTGACTCTGTGACCCCATTTGGGGTTTTCTTGGTAGAGATACTGGAGTGGTTTGTCATTTCCTTCTGCAACTCCTTTTGTAGATGAGGAAACGAAAGCAAACAGAGTTAAGTGACTTACTCAGGGTCACACTGCTAGATAGTGTCTGAAGTTGATCTGAACTCAGGAAGATGAGTCTTCCTGATACCAGGCACAGGACTCTATCCACTGCACCAGCTAGGGCACCCCCGCCCACTCCCTGCTACTTTGTATTTATTACGGATGCTTCATGTGTATGGTATAGGCTGTCTCTCTCTTTAAAATGTAGCAATTATTTCATTTTTTTCCCCTGTATCTCTACTGTCTAATATAGTGTCGGGCACAAAATGAGCACTTAATAAATGCATCTGATTGATTACCCCATGTGGTTATTGTTTTCAGGGACCTCTCTTTGACCTTCATGCCCAATCCATGGGCACTACAGCAGCCGGGTTGTTTAGGCTGGGAGGTCTGGAGTTTATCTCTCAAATCAAATGTAATGTTCCATTGTTAACAAAGACAGGAGCTGTTTGATCTTTAGATCTAGGAGAGACTTCAAACATCATCTGGTTCAGTGGTTCTTAAAGTATAGTATGCTGTTTCCTAGGGCCCCCCCCCTTCTCTTTTGGGGGCCCTCCAGGTCAAAGCTATTTTCATAATAAAGATCTTATCTGATTATTAAAATGTTCCCCTTTCTAAATGCGTATCTTGGTGAGACCAGCTCATCTTCACATACTTGGACCAAAACAATATATTGCAACAGATTGAATGTAGGAGCAGAAAGGAAAATCCAGCTGTCTTCTATTAAGCTGGAAATTATACTAATTTGCAAAAAATATGTAAAACAGTTCCACTCTTCTCACTATTTTCTTTTCATAACTAAGGCACTTTACAAATATCTCATTTTATAGGGCGGCTAGGTGGCACAGTGAATAGGACACTGGCCATGGTGTAAAAGAGAACCTGAGTTCAAATCTAACCTCAGACACTTAACACTTACTAGCCGGGTGACCTTGGGCAAGTCACTTAACTCCAATTGCCCTGCCTTCTCCCCTCCAGGAAAATAAAAAAGTCAAACTAAAAACAAAAAAACCATCTCATTTGAACCTCACAAAGAATTCTAGGAGGTAAGTGTGATTATTATTCCCATTTTACAGTGGAGGCAACTGAAGCAGAAGGAGGTTAAATGATTTATCCAGGGTCACAAAGCTATAAGTGAAGTTCTATCTGAACTCAGGTCTTTCTGACTCAAGGCCCATCTACTGCTCCTGATAAGTGACACGTTTATATTAACATTCAATGTATTTATTACTGTTATTTTTAAATGAACGAACAAATAAAGGCTTGAAAATTTTATCAGTTTTAATTTTGAATTTAGTAAATGCTGACAGTTATAATCCACAAAACTCAAAGCTCTTTGAGTCTCCAATAATTTTTAAGAATGTAAAGGCAACTTGAGAGTAAAAGAACCCCTGACCCAGTTCAACTCCCTTATTTGACAGGTGGGGAAGATGAGGCTGGAGAGGTAAAGTGGTATACCTAATGTTGCTGATATATTAAGTGGCAAAGTCAAGATTTCAACACAGTCCCGATCCCTAGACCAAGTGGAGAGCTCTTTCTATTTTAAAATCTATATGCTTTATGCTTTTTCAGAAGTATTTTTTAAAAAAAAGTCAAGTGTATAGTCCAGTAGAAAGAATACTAAATGTGTAGTCCAAAGGTCTGGGTTCTTCTAGTTTAGGTTCTGCTACGAGCAAGGTTGATTTCGGGGGTGGGGGGGTGCTTTACTTCTTGTCATCTCGGTTTCTTGATTCTCATGCCAAAGGGGTTAGACAAGAAGACTTCTAAGGTAATGTCTGGCTCTAAATCCTAGGATTCTCTTAGAAGAAACCTTCTTAAAAAGTTAGGCCATTACTTTAGTTCAATTAAGAGGAGAGAAAAACTGTAACCCAGCTTGCCCTAATTCACTAAATTCACTATGGTAACAACAAGGATATTGTAAATTCAGGAGATTAAGAAATTAAATTTTATCTGAAGCAGCAAAAGAGGCTAAAATTTATTTATAAAGTATATATTTTGTTCCGTGTTGTTGCCTTGGAATCATTCTTCAATTAAAAACTAGAATATAACTTAAAATAAGGACATACATGCTTAATTAGGCACATTTCTTATTTGCTTCACTTTAATTTTCAATTTGATTAACACTGCCAGCACTCGACACTGAAAATTTATGGAAAGCCAGCATTAAATAGCTTTGCATTTTAAAGTTTGCTCTATGCATTTTCTCTCTCTCTCTCTCTCTCTCTCTCTCTCTCTCTCTCTCTCTCTCTCTCTCTCTCTCATACTTCTATTAAATGGGTTATCTAGCTCAGTGGAAAGTGTTTCTTTATTCCTCGTAGTTCAGTGAAATTCAGAGACAGCCTCCCAGACATTGCCCATCATCTTGTTAGGCCTGTCAAAGGTCTTTGTGTCACCCTTGGGGATAAGTGAGCAGAGTACAATTGAATTGTGGTTATGGTGCCCAAGAGTGTGGCAAACCTCTGTAGGCAATTTGGCCCAAGAGAAGATGAAAGTCAGATTGGGCAACAGGCTTCTTGGCTATATTTACTTTAGGGCTCCAGAATTGTCTAGGCTTCTAGTTCACTCTATGGAAAATCATTTGATCTCTTAGGAGAGGTGCTTCACTTCCAATTAATTTTCTGTACATGATAATGAGCACATTTTTAAATAAGTCATTGGAGAGCAAGTTTTCAAGATGCAACATGTAGAAAAGTCACAACTACAGTTGATCATCTTCTTGATGGATGTATCACCTTAACAGAGAGTATTCTTCTAATGAAGAGCTAAATAAATGTGTGCGATTTGTAGTTGTGCATTTTTCTTTTCTTTTTGGGGGGGGTGGGAGGAAGTATAAACTTTATTGAACTGACTGGGTTTTCACCTAAAATATACAATTTAGAGGACAGTTACTTTACCCTAGAGTTACTGGGTACAATTGCTAGTATGATTATAATAGCTAGCTTTTATAAAGCACTTACGATTTATAAGGGCTAAGGATTTTACAAATATTACCTCATTTCATCCTCACAACAACCTTGGGAAGTTGGTGCCATTATCACCCTCTTTACAAATGAGGAAACTGAGGTAAATAGAGGTTAAGTGACTTGCCCAGAGTCACACAGCTAGTAAGTGTGTCTGAGGCTGGATTTGAATTCAGGTCTTCCTGATACTGGGTCCAAAGCCTGTCATTGTGTCGGTGACATTTATGTATCACTTAGAGTTTTGTAAAACAGTGAATATCATCTTATTTGATGCTTATGATAACCATCATCAGTAAGTTCTTCTAGCATTATTATATCCATTTTACAGATGAGGATATTTCCTAAGCAGTGTGGTACTCTTTTATTGCATTCTGGGCCATCTCCAGTTGGGCCACGGACAGATAAACATGGTTATATGGGATCAGCTCTGAAATTGTGCTGTTTCAGAGCTTAAGATATCACTCTCTGAAGGAAGACTGAGTTGTTTACCTGGAAGAAGAGAATTGAGCTTCTCACAACCCAAACCATACATCATTTAAGGTAACTGTGCTTGAATTTCTTATTTGGGAAGGGGAAAAGTCACCCAGGTCCTCCCAGCTCTAAATCATCAGGGGATGTAGAAATGGGTGCATACAGCAACTTCAGTCTATTTCCAGTAAGAGTCCCTGTGGTGGGACAATTATGTTTATAGTAGCAAGGGGAGAAAACACAGAGTGGGAGGAAAGATAAACAAACGGAGAAATCAAGAGAAAAGGAGAGTTTACCTAAATCGACAGAGCCATGTGGAAAAATATGAGGTCTAATAACTCAACATTTACACACATTTTTTGAGATAAGGTAGGGTCCACCCAAATTCCAAGAAACACAGCATCTCCTGCATTAGAGTTCCAATCCACAGAACAGGATGAGTTGTCCCATAGGTGGTAGGACCACCCAGAACAGATCTTGTTACAAGCAAACTAGGGAGCAAAGCCTCACGATTTATACCCAGTCTCTGCCTTGACACTGTCAAAAATGCAGTTATGCATACTAATTGTATGGTGAAAGGTTGACATGTACGCAGTCCTCTTTCTGCATCTGCTTCCTGGAAGTGCTGTTTGTCAGACCTGGGCTTTTTGCAGGATTCCAGCTGCCCAAACCCTTTTTCGTTTTGATCCACACTGAAGATGGTATGTTTTAATAAGTTGCTTCAGTTTCATTATGCAACTCAAAACGATGAAAACTACTTCTTAGAAAAAGTGTTAGACAGGATTACAAGCAACTAATTGGGAGGTGGGGGAAGTGAGAATGGAGAAAGAGTGAGCTAAGATGGCCAGAGGGAATTCCTGGCCAGCAAGGGCTAATTATTCAATGGGCCAACAAGATATCCCATTTCCATCTTTAAAAAAATTACTTTAAAAAGCTTCCCCTGATACATCTAGTGGTGTCTCCTTCCCCCTTTTCCCAGTGAAAAAGATGATGTGTACATTACAAAGGAACTCAAAACTTTTAGTTACATTAACACACATACACAGAGCTTCTCCCCAATTTCAACATGTGTTTTTATATAAATCTGCATGCTCCAATTAATTTGCCTAAATGCTGGTATGCTGCTAGACTGCTCTAATTATCTTTGTGAGCACAATGCAGAATTTGTGGTCTCATTTCTAAGAAGAAAAGGGCGCCTAACTTTGGCTACACCCATAAGACTTAAAAAAAAAAGTGGAGTTTAACTATCACCTAACAATTATCTTCGGCAAAAATACCATAAGCAGCCACTAACTCATCAGGGATGGTGCAATACTAGGGGTACCTGAGATCATATTTTACTGTATTATCCTAATGAAGGACACAGAGGAATGACTAGGATTTACAAAAAACTCTTTCTACTTGCCAAGCATCAGCAATGGAGGGAAAACAGAAATTTTCTTGGGATGGTCTTTTGATGTACCTTTGTGGGTCCACTATACCTGACTGGTGGGAACTTTTTTTCCTCCAGTGAATGAAATAGCTGCCTATAACAATGCAGCATTTAGCGCAAAGCAAGTTTTATTTTCTTTTAAAGTCCTTGGCACTTGAGAACAGTCTTATGGGAAATGGCTATTGTGTTTACTGTTATTTGATGATGAAATGTCATCTGAGTAAAATCCTGCTGTAATAAATGATTCCATTCAATAAAAGCATCAATAGTTTGGCCGGTTTAAAAATACAATTTGCATTATAATGCATTGAGAAATCCCCAATGCCAAACTCCTCCTGCATACATTAGTCCATATTTAAACACACACAAATACACAGCCAAATGCAATTCAATCTTGCATGGAAAGTAACATAGAAATGTTGCCTGAATTCTTAGAGCACTGTGAAAATCTTTAGACTAAAAATCATTGTTCACTATCAAATAGCTTAGTTTGGCAGTGTTTGAGTGGGAGAATTAGAATTCTGCTTTACAAGTTTAGGGGCACAACAAGTAAGTGATACTTCATTGCTGACAATTAACAAGGAGAATTTTTTAAAAATACAGTTTTCACCTAATTTCCTATTAAAATGCATCGTTGTATTTCAACAGGCTCAGTACAGCATATTCCTACCTTTCAGAAATTGTTATTGTTAGTCTGAAGAGGGTGTGGTCTTTAAGACCTTTGTGTGTTGGTATATGCACATACCTGTGACTTCATTATTACAGAGTACTCACCAAAGAAACTCCTGCTAATTTATACTGTAAACTGCTCTACATCTTAGACCTTACATCTGTTGCCAGGGGATACTGAGAGGCTTAGTGACTTGCCCAGAGTCAAGCAACCAGGAGGTTCATAGGATTAGTCACTTTAGAGGGCATTTAGTCTAACAGAAAAGGAAACTGAAGGCCATTATACATGATGGAGCTGCGATTTGAACTTTGGGGCCTGTCACTCAGGAAATGACAAAGTCAGACTTGCTTTCAAAGAATATAATTTTTAAATTGCATTATGTTTTAGAAATTCTTATTTAGTTTATTCCATAAACTAAAAAAAAAATATCATTGTCAGCTGCATGGAAGATGAGCTTGGAAACAGAAGAGGTTGGAAGCAGGAAGACCATTTGGGATTTCCTTGCACCTTGTGGTAACAGCTACCATTCCTACATGTCTTCATGGCCACAAAAACAGGTAGTTTAGAATGAGAGATATCTTCTTCATATATAATACATATTGCATGTACTATCATAGATAATACATATTATATGTAATATACATTATAACGATATATGGTAAATTCTACAATGTCAATTCTTAACTGGATTAGGATCATAAAATCACTACTGTATGGGATCCCTAATTTTAATTTCTTTGTCTGTAAAATGAGGGGTGTGAACTAGATTGCTATTGTTAAATAAAGCAGGGCCCACGAATCCATGCAAAAGTATCACGGCAGACCTCATACCAATTTGATTTTCAAATATTTTGCTGTATTTTTATTTATAGAGTTAGATACTTCCCAATTCCATTTTAATCATCCAATCTGGGAGCACGAGTGGAGGAACAGCAGTAGCAAAGGGAAGAGAAGGTTAGTAGGGAAACGAAGAGACCACTTGGACAGGAATGGAAGGTTTGTGTAAGAGAGCAGTGGGATGGATATAAGAAAGGCAATTCTGGCATAGAATGACAGAAAGGAAAAAACTGAACAGAGCTGGGAGATACCTGGGCTAATTTCCTGTTTCTGATAGTTACCATTTTTGGACAAGTCATATTATTATACAATATATTATCACCCCCCAGAAAGGGTTGGGTTGGGGAGAGGTTCCACAAGATCACTGAACTGCCACAGGGTCTGAGCTTCCTGTTATAGGCAATAAGTGCTTTAGCACTAAATACTGAGGTGTCAAACCATTAGGCCTAAGGGACTTGCAAAATTCCTTCAGTATGGGTTGAAAACAGATGAAAATGTAATTGGAAAATATTTTAAAAAATAAATAAAAGTACAATAAAACATAGATAATATTATATTTTAAAATTAAGTCAAGAAGCAGCCCATAGGGATCACTTTCTATTTGATTTTGATGCCAGCGGACTACAGGCTATGTAGAGATCATTATGGACCAAGGTAATCAGAAAAAAAGAAGGAACTTCAGGGAGGGGGTAGATATTCAGCTGGGCCTCCAAAGAAAGAAGTGTTTGTGATGGAGTAGGGAATTGTTGGGGCTGCTAACAGAGGAAAGTAGGGAAGAGGAGAATGGATAGAGGATGAGATTTTATATAGCATCTACTATCTGGGGCAGTGCATAGAGTGTTGGGCCTGGAGTCAAGAAGATCTGAGTTCAAATTTGGCTTGAGACACTTACTGTGTGACTCTGGGCAAGTCACTTAACCCCATTTGCTTCAGTTTCCTGAATCTGTAATCTGTAAAATGAACTAGAGAAGGAAATGACAAACCACTCTAGTATCTTTGCCAAGAAAACCTCAAAAGGAGTCACAAAGAGACAGACAGGACAGAAAAATAATGAAACATGTGCCAAACACTGTGTTAAGTTTTTTACAAATATCTCATTGAATCCTCACAGCAATCCAGTTGAGGAGACTGAGGCAGACACTAGTTAAGTGGCTTACCCAGGCTCACACAGCTAGCTAGTGTCTGAGGCCAGATGTGGATTCAGGTCTTCCTGCCTCCAGACCCAGTTCTCTGCCTACCGTACCAATTAGATGACTCAGAAGTGATGGGCATTAGGGCCACAGCAGTGGTAGAAAAAGAATCAGATTCAAAATCAAAAGGCCTATATTGTTCAAATCCTCGTTCTATCATTTGCAAGAATCAGTCAAGTTCTGCCTTCTGGAGTCATATGACTGCCTTTCAGATACCTAAAGTTAGCTACCTCACCACCTTTAGATCACCTCACCACTGACTCTGAACTTCTTGAGAATAGGAGCCACCTTTCATCTTCTTTGTAACCTCAGCACTTAACACAGTGTGTGGAACACACAAAAGCTTAATAGCTATTTACTGACCAACTGACTGACTCAACCATCTCTTTTTCAGGGTAAATATCCCCAGTTCTTTCTCTCAATCTTTGTATGGCCTGATTTAGAAATTGTACTTTGCACCTGAAACCTCTCTCCCTTTGTTCTGATATACTAGCTTGGGCCTGTCTTGGTCAGTTCTGGATTTTTCCAACATTTTCTGGTTAGTTCCAGGCATGCCACCATGTATTACCTTCCTCTTCGACCTTTAAAGTTCCCCTTTATGTGTTACGTTTTCCTATTAGAATGTAACCTTGAATGCCAGGGCAACCTAGAATGCTTTGAATTGTATCCTGAGTGCTTAGCACGGTGCACACTCATTAACTGTCTTTCTGTCTTGAAGCGCCTACCGTCCTGATTATTCCTCCCTGACCAATCCAGCTTATCAATGTCTTTCCTACAATATGCTGGGCAGAAATGAATACAGTGCCTAATCCGCAGTACTAAAACATTTCTCACTGATTGGAAGATTCTGCCAACACCACCTGTGATTGAATCAGTTTTTTTGGCTATGAAAGCACACTGCTGTCTCATGTAGAGAGCTTTCAGTTCACTAAAAACCACCAGGCCTTTTTTTCTTCACAAACTGTTGTTGAGCGAAATCTCCTCCCATTCTGTAGAGATGATTTAAAGAAAAATACAAGTGTAGAAGTGAAGTTCTACATGTATTATAATTAAATTTCATTGGATTAGTTTTGGTTCATCACTCCAGCTTGTCAAGATATTTTGGATCCTGATTCTGTCAGCTAATGCATTAGCTATGCCTCTCAGGTTTGTGCCATTGGAAAATTTAATAATGTATTCATCTATATGTATGTATGTGCTATCTGTGCCTTCATACGAGCTGCTGATTAAAGTGCTGAACAGAAAAGTCTGAACAGGACCCAAAACTCAGTCCTGTAGAGCAGAGATGCTCAAAACGTGACCTGCAGGCTACATGTAGCCCCTAACATTCCTGAGTCAAATTTTTAAAATACAATAAAAATTCAGATACGCTTATATTTTAAAATGAAATCAGTATGCAGCTTGCATATTGGGCAGCTAGGTGGTTCAGTCAGGAAGACTCATCTTCCTGAGTTCAAATCTGGCTTTAGACACTTACTAGCTGAGTGACTCTGGGCAAATCACTTAATACTGCTTATCTTAGTTTTCTAATCTAGAAAATGAATGGGAGAAGGAACTGGCAAACCACTCCAGTATCGTTGCTAAGCAAATGCTAAATGGGGTCATGAAGAGTTGGATGTGGCTGAAAATGACTCAACAACAAAAATGCAGCCTTCAGGGCTCCCTGAATACAGTTCAGCGTTTCTGCTATTTCAGTTCAACACTGCTTCTATAGAGGATTGAATCCTGGGGCACCTTGCCTCTAAGTTGATTCAGATCCATAGTATTCATCACTTTGTGTTGGGTCATTCACATAGTGGGTAGAGTGAGCTCTACCTAATTTTCTTGCCATCTAGCTCACATCTCTTCAGTTTGTATGCAAAGATATCAGGAGAGACCTTTCCAAATGTTTCCCTGAAATCTAGATCAGTCAGTCAATAAACATTTATTAAGCACTGTGCTAAATGCTGGGGATATGAAAAAAGGAAAAAAAAAAGTTCCTGTTCTCAAGAATCTCATGGTCTAGTGGAGGAAACATCACACAAACAACTACATTTTTTTGAATATATAGGCTATATATCTAAAGCTATACAGGATATGTGTGTATCTACATAAATATGTAGGATACATATTGAATATAGAAAACATTTAGGAAAAATTAGAAATAATGAAAGGAAGGAAGGTACTAGAATCAAGGGGGATCAGGAAATACCTGTAAAAGGTGAGATTTTTAGCTGGGACTTACAAAACAAAACTACTTAATACTGTCTGGCATGAATCATTCTTAATGGACCCAGGATGACTTATCTCCATATCCCTTTTAAACTGCCTACAAATAGCCTTCTAATAATTCACCTTAGAATTATGCAAGAAATTCACATCAAATCCACCTATATTTTAAAGAAGTCATCTTTATGGACTATGAGCACAGGAATTGGCTAGCTCCAGTCCTTTGTTACCTTTCCTGTCCTTCCTGATTTTTTAACAGATCACAAAGAATGGCTTTGCAAATACACCTGCAAGTTCTTTGAGTATCCTGGAACAGAGTTCGTTTGGCCCCAAGTATTACTGATTGATTCAAATGAACCTTTCATATAGAATCACCATGTCATAGATTTTATGTAATCTATAACTAGAAGGAGCCTTAGAAAGACAAATGACTTGTCCAAAGACACAGCGGTTAAGTGACAAGAGATAGAATCTGAACACACATCTTCCGACTCTGAATTAAGTACTCTTCCTACCTTCTTACTTTTTAAACAGAAATAGTTTTCTCTTGCTAAGCTAAGATGATATCTTAGTCACTCAGTCAATGCTTACCTTCTCCCCCACTTACACATTCTCTAAGGGCCTCCTTGCTGTTCAGTCCAGGCATTTTCTTAGGCTGTCCCCTGAGCCTGGAATGCTCTCCCTCCTCATCTTTGCCTCCCTGGCTTCCTTCAAATCTCAGCTAAAATCCCACCTTCTACATGGAAATGTATCAAATTCAAACTGGATCTTTCCAAGTGTTGCCCGAACTAGATTAAAACACAACTGGGCAATATTTAACAAACAGATAAAACACAATAGAACATAGACAATGTTTAAGTTTTTCTAAGTCACTTTGTGGGTCCCAGATGTATGTAGATCTCTATATACCATTCAGTGACCCCTGTTTCTTGCTGAGTTTGACACCATTGTTCTATAGTAAATCTCCAATGCTTCTTAATTCTGGTGCCTGGCCTCTGGGGACTATTTCCTATTTATCCTGCATGTAGCTTGTTTATACATAACTATTTGCTGTCTACCCATTATAATGTGAGCTCTTCCAGATCAGCGGCTGTCTATTGCTTTCTTTGTATCCCTAGTGCTTAGCCCAGGGCCTAGCAGATAGTAGGTGCTTAACTAGAGTATAGTGACTGCTTACCATGTGTCAAGCACTGTGCTAACCTCTGGGGAGATGCTAAGAAAGAGGGGAGAAAATGGATTACAGACAGCACCAAAAAAAATGGAAATGACCCACTTGAATCACGTGAGGCTGGGAAGAAAGGCTTGATGAAAGTTAAGGAGAAACCTTTATGCTTGTGACTCCGTGGGATATTTGTTAGTGGAGATCCAGAAAGCTTTAGTCCTAAGTCAATTTTTCAGTTTTCTTGAACTGCCAGGATTCAGCCATAGGCTTTTGTTTAGCCTTTTCTAACTTCTCTCTATTTCCCATCGGCTACACTCTTTGGATTTCATTTTACTGTCATCATAATTCTCCTGTTCCCTCTGGGAAAAACTCCTCATCAACCAGGAAACTCATAATCATAAAGCCTTGGTGCTCACACTTCATCAGAATCCTTAGAAACCACTGCCATTCTGCCATTTTGACTAGAGGACAGGGAAGAAAAAAAAAAGGTCCTCCAAAACCTCTATAGAAAGAGGATCTAGAAGCACAGCAAACTCATTTGACATGAACCAGATTCTTTGGATTCTACTATTCTACCATCGGGAAGCTAGACGGTACAGTGGAGTGTGCCAGGCCTGTAGTCAGGAAGACTCAAGTTCAAATCTGTCTTCAGATACTTACTAGCTGGGTGACCTGAGCAAGTAAGTCACTTAACCCTGTTTGCCTCAGTTTCCTCATCTGTTAAATGAGCTGGAGAAAGAAATGGCAAACCATTCCAGTAACTCTAAGAAAACCTCAAATAGGGTCACAAAGAGTCAGACATGACTGAGCAACAGCAACAACTCCATCATCACTGTGCAAGAGATACCTTCTCCCTTCCACTTCCCCTGCTTTTTAGCTTCCTTCTGTGTGCTGTTTTCCTCCATCAGTCTGTAAGGTTTGTAAGGGTCTTGAGGGCAGGGGTTATACCTTTTCTGTTTCCCTTTATCCCTAAAACTTAATAGGTATTTGTCTGTATTGTATTCTATTGTACATTTGTTTAAAATCTATCAAATGGATGAGCAGGGAAGGGCACAAATGGGACTGTACCTGATAGATCAAAGGGGATTTGGCTTGGGGCCAAAGTAAAATCTGGGGAAATTCAAGCTGAACGTGAAGAGTGTTTAGGTTAATGGTTTGGACTGCAGTGGTTCTCAACCTGCGGATTATGTGCAATTTGTAATAATGAAAATACATCCTGCATATCAGATATTTACATTACGATTCATAACAGTAGCAAAATTACAGTTATGAAGTAGCAACGAAAATAATTTTTATATTTGGGGGTCACCACAACATAAGGAACTATATTAAAGGGTCGTGGCATTAGGAAGGTTGAGAACCACTGGTTTGGAGAGTATAAGATGGTTTTCTTCTAGGGAGTAAATTTATTGTCAAGAAACTTGGTCAGGATTACATAAGCCAAAAAAAGCAAAGGACTGAGAAGATATAGTGGAGCTTTGTAACTCAATTCAATTCAGTGAGCTCTTATGAAGAACCTAGTAGGTGCCAAGCACTGTAGGTTCTGGGGATTCAAAGACTAAAACAAACAAATAAACAAAAAATACAGATCTCTCTAAAAAAAAAAATCTAGCTATGAGTGAGGTTTCTAGGTGCTCATAGCTGGGCCCTTAAAAGACTCTTACTGCTAGGGAGCTTCAGGGCAGTGCCATGACCCAAACATCCTATAAATCCAAAGAACATTTTTGCAAGGGGCTCCCTATTTCTCCAAGGTATGACTGACTTCCTTTGCATCTTTGGGGCCCTTTAAAAGCTGAGAATCCAGGTCCTGATAGTTTTCTCTAATGTTAGAAATCTGTGTTGAACAATAGTTTCAGAATTTCCTTAGCAGTTAGGAGGCAGGAGAGATAAGGTTCATGGGAGCCATTGGTCATCACCATTTATATAGTGGCAGTATGGTGTGGTACAAGGATGTTGGATTTAGAGACAGAGGGTCCTGGGTTCAAATCTTTGTTCTGCCACGTACTGGCTGTGTGACCTTGGGCAAATCACTAAACCCTACTAGGTCTTAGTTTCCTCATCTAAAGAAGGGATTGGACTGGACCAACTCTAAGGTATCATTCACTCTAAATCTATGATACTATCAAACTACGTGTTGTATTCCCCTGACAAGAATGAAAGCTCTTTGAGGATAGCTATTGTTCATTCATCTTTCAGATGCCCATACCGGAAACAAAATTAGGATAGGGATGGGGATTGGTCCTGTGATTTCAGGGATATAGGACACTACCTGTATCAATGCAAGTTGACATCTTTTCTGCAATAAGATTTGCCTACAGAATTGAGATGTAAGAGTTTTTCTTAGGGTTACATAACAGCTATAGGCTAGAAGCAAAGCTTGAACCCCAATCTATCTGGTTTCAAATCCAGCTCTATCTACTAAACCAGGAAGTGTCAAACTCAACTCTTGAGTGTGGCCAGAACCACATTAAAATGTAATTGGGAAATGTTTAATGAAATAAAATAAAAATAGAACAAATACAAAACAGACAATATTACATTATGGTTTTCTAAGTCAATATGCAGCCATCAGGTATATTTCTATTTCAGGCTTGACACTCCCTTTCTGTCTCTCATAGTAGCACTTAATAAATTCTTTTTTGGGTTGGAAAAATTAAGGCAAAAGAAACCAAAGAAAAATGAGATGATAGTAAGAACTTGAAATTGATGAGGAAAAGTATAGCTAATGTAGCTGTCCAAAGGGAGTGAAGATACCCCAAGTAAAGAGATGTTACTTATGGTGATTTCTTTAGGCCATTTAGGCTGTGGCTAAGCATGCAAAAGGAAATGGGGAAGTGAGGCAAGTATAAAGATAATTCAGGCAATCTTCCTCCCCATCTCTCATATGCTTTGGCCTCAATTATGAAGACATTTTGGTACAGTGAACACTTAGTCAATAACATTTCCCGGGCACCAACTGACCAAATACAGGGGCAATGCTCAGAGTACCTTAACAGAAAATGTTGCATACGTTCAGTCTTTCATGCCTATATTTACTCTAAGCAAAATGATGATCCATTACTATACATTTTGACTATTTCCCAAATCCAAAAAGTGCTTTAAGATAGTGTGGGAAGAATGAACACAAGATGAAAAATTGAGGGTTCTCAATAACAAGCTTCATGGTTCTAAGTCTGAAAACATGTTTGGGAATTTGGTTAATGAATTTTTTTTCCCACTGAATATGAATCATGAAAATGATCTCAGGTTGGTGAAAGAGTTCAGAATGCCCCAAAGTCTCAGGTTTAATTTGAAAGGGAAGAAGAGGGGGGAAGGGAGAGAGAGATCACTTTTCCAGTGTGATTGCTGACCTTCCAAGACAAAATTAAAATTGTCAGGGTGACTGTTTTATCTTTCTTTTACTTAGAGAAATAAATGCAAAACATAAAAAAACTTCTTGTTTTCCTATTCTTCTGAAGTCATACTCTGAGAAAGACAGTTTTAGCCTTATTGGAAAAGGAGTACTCAGCTTCCTTCAAGAACATTTTGTTTGCAGAAAAGTAATCCTTTTAACATGAACATGAGATTTTTATCTTCAGGTCTACAATTTCTGTACAACATACAGAAAGTCTGGCTAGAGCTGATGCTTAATATGCATATATGATTTCAGAGACCTGCCTGACTTTGATATAGCATTGCTGGTCCAACCTCTTCCCTTGTACACATGAGAAACATAGGCTCTGAGAGGTTAGGGCATTTGCTTAGGGTGACATGGGCCATAAGTGGTAGAGCTGGGTTTTGAATCTAGTTCTTCTCATGCCAAACCCAGCAAAATTTCGACAGCCTCATGCTGTCTCTGTCACATGCAATGTACTGGAGACAAATAGAAGTTGAATTTCCAAAGTAACTTTAGCTATTCCTTCCAAGTGAAATTCTATCTAACAGTTACATTGACTTATTTAGGAATAAAAAGGAAAATATAAATAAATATATGTATATATATATACATATATTCATATGGCTACGTATATGATATGTTCAAACTTGACAGAAAAAGCAAAGCTAAAGGAGTAATAAAATTGCTCTGTAAAAATGAAAATCACACACACAAAAATGAAATGTTTTCTATAAACGTCAAAACATCATAATGAGCTGTAATGTTGGTAAAGAAAAACAGATATAGAGTGTGCAGGAGTGTATTTTACATACTAGAGCTGCGTAAACCTAGTAGACAAAATTGGAAAAAGCTGGATGTTACACCTCATTGATACTGGACCAATACTAGAACAAGAAAAAGAACCCCAACAATAACACATCCACCTTTCCTTTTTGAAATAAAGAAACATCAAAACTCTTGAATCAAAAGGTTGAGTATTAGTCTATGTGTAGTTGATAAATGTAGGCCTAATCTAATCAGTGGCTGTAAGAGGCACCATCAGCTGGTTGCCCTGACCTAGGCTTCTAGTTTTCACAAGAGTAAGATTTAACAAAGATGTTGACTCTAGGCCTTTGACCTGCTTGAGACCCTGTTCATGCTAGCCTGACGTTCTGGTGAACAGACGGAGACTTTCAGTTCAAATCAGTACCATGTGCATTCTGCTAATACAACACATGGCTTTGAAATTAAAATGCAATGTGATCGAGTGCTTCAGGATATTTTAACAGCTAAGAGAAAGATTATAGCCAGATAAAGCCGGGCTTTTAGGGCATTTCTGCTCATTTGTGGGCCTCCCCTCTTCTTTGGACTAGACAAATTCAATTTTATTGTATTTCTTAAGAATTTGCTAGAAAAACAGAAAGTTCGGTGAGTTATTTCATGGTTGATTGATCTTGGGGAAATGGGGATGTTGTAAGGTTTCTCTGTGACATGTGTCACCTATTAGATGGGTAGCTTTTTCTACTTCCAACAGAGCCAAACCAAATTAATTAGAAAGGGGCTTAAATTACAAGCTAAATACAATGAAAAGTAATAAAAACAGAAAATGACATTCAGGTCATCAATAATATTCCTGAGGTAATTCGACATTGATTTTTCTTGCTCACTATGATAAAGAGCTTTACAAGCTGCCAAAGTGACAACCTGACCCACAGTATAGTAGTGACCACTATGTGTGTGAAGAGCACAAATTTAATAACGGGACAGATTTATTTTCTTTTTGCTTCTCACTTTGCTTCTCGGGAGGGAGGAGGAAGCACTGGGCATTTAAAAGAGTTGGTGCTTTTATTCATGCGGCTAAGGAGAATTCTGTTCTCTAATTTCCTTAAAAAAATAAAAAAGAACTCAGCAGATAAAACAATATGATATGGCTAGCCAGAAACAAAGATAAAAACAAGAGAAATTAAAAATTTAAAAACCACTCCAAAATAAAGCATGAAACTCACGTTAACTTCCTGTCCTTTCTAAAAAAAGGAAAAGGAAAAAAAATACTTGTCCCAACTTTTTCTAATTGCCCCTTGGCTCACTCAATTTTATGTATCTCAGCACTTCTGAAATAAAGAGCTGTGGGGAAAAAATGTAAGATTTTAGGACGGGAAAAAATAGTCCTAAAATAGGAGAAGCCACACTTTACGAATTAGAGTGGGTGTGTGATTTTTTTTTTTTCATTTTAAAGTGCGGATTACTCGATTTATCATTCCATGAAAAGTATTTGAAGGGTTTTAGGACTGGTGACTCTCTATTTAGATAAATGTTACATCTCCAATAGAGTGTGATTTTCAGCCCTCTGCAACCAGACACATTTCTTTTTATTTCATTATGTATGCTAAACTGTAGCCAAAATGGTTAGAAAACACCACCCCTAACATTTCTTATATTGGGTAATCTCACTTTGCATAACCACATAAGATCTACTTTTTCAGATCAAGTTTTCTTTCATAGAACCTTTGTTGCTATTGTTGTTCAGTCCCATCTGTCTTGGCAGAGATACTGGAGTGATCTGCCATTTCCTTCTCCAACTTGTTTTACAGATGAGGAAACTGAGGCAGAGTTAAATGACTTGCCCAGGGTCACACAGCTAGTTAAAGTCTGAGGCTGAATTTGAATTCGGGTCTTCCTAATTCTAGGTCTGGTGTTCTCAGATGAACCACATAGCTAGCTGTCCCAGATAATTTATTATACTTTTGCCTTTCTCTTTTAGAAATACACGTTATATACCACAAGGGCCACCAGACTGAATCTAGCAGTCCTTACCTTGGATTCCCTGCTGTTGTATGCAGTGGTTATGCCTCTGCCTATTCTGACAAGGATCAATTATATATATATAGTGAGTGGTAGGGATATCTGCCAGACAGAAGGAAAACAGATTGCATGCTAAAGAATGGTTCTTGGGGTATCTAAGAAACCCTGCCTTGAGATGGTGAGGCTCAGATAGTGCTAGGGACTAGGGTAAATATCTCAAGCCTCCTTCTTGGACATGCAGTTTTATGTCTTGTGCCACAAAACAGCAGCATGAATACCGAAATAGCTTCTAGGACAACATCTGGAATTGGAAATGTATCCTAAGCATCATTCTCTATGTGCATGCAGGGGAGGGGAAATTCTTCAAAATGTCTTTTTGGGCACAAGAAAAAAAAGTTTTATGGTAGAGACTAGAACATGATAGCATTTATAGGAGCAACTTTTTTTCCTGGCATATATCTCTCAAATAAGATTTTAGGATGGGAAAAAATAGTCCTAAAATAGGAGAAGCCACACTTTACAAATTAGAGTAGGTGTGATTTTTTTTTTCATTTTAAAGTGTAGATTACTTGATTTACCATTCCATGAAAAGTATTTGAAGGGTTTTTGTTATAGCTCATGTAAGTTGATAGGAAAGTGTCCTTTTCTTTATACAGATTCATTTTACAAACAACTTTTTGGGTTGAGGATATGATTTTTTAGATAATTTTTTATTATTGTTGAGTTTTTCACAACTGTTTTGTTTCTATTCTTTTATCCACCTATATACACATGTATTATTTCCCTCAGCTAAAAAGTAAACTGAGGATAGGGATAGTTTCACTTTTGTTCCATATCCTAGGCTCTGAGCACAGACATAGTAGTCACTAATAGATAGTAGCCACTTAATACATTCTTGTTAATGGATTGAAGTCTAGGTTACAATCTGAATACTTTCATACTTAACTACTAATCAACTGGGGGCCATCTCCATTCTTACTGATCTATATCTTGCCACTTGACCCAGACAGCTTCAGAGGAGAAAGTGAGATTGGTGACTTTGCACAGCCCTCCTTCACTTAAATCCAATTCTCTTGCATGTCATGGCATCGTCTTCCTGATGGCATGATGAGAACAAAGGACAGGCAACCACCACAACAACTATTCAACTAATTCAGTAAGCATTTGTTAAACACCTACTATGTGCAAGGTATCATCTTAGGCACTGGGGATACAGAGGGGGGAAAAAACAACATTCTCAAATAATTCCTGTCCTCCAGGAGTTTACGTTCTGCTAGAAACAATAAGTTCAGGAAGTAAATGTCTAAGGATACCCATATGCCACTTGTACACTTGTACTGAATCTTGAGGAAAGTCAGGAATTCTAGAGGAAGAAGCACGGGGGAGGTATACTCAAGGCAGTAGGTAAAGATTCTTTCACAAACACTAAGGAAGAGCAGAGGATGATTTGAGTGCTGGAATAGTTAAATACCTGAGGGATGTGGTTCCAGAAAGCTTGACTGAAGGTACCTCATACATGGAAAGAATGAAGGAATTAAAAAGGTCTAATATGTGGCTGGCAGTACACTAAGCCCTGGGGTGTTGTCTGGCCCTCTGTACCCTCATTTGGGGTTTGCTTAGCAAAGATACTGAAGTAGTTTGCTCTTTGCTCTTCTAACTCATTTTACAGATGAGGGACCTGATGCAAACGGGATTAAGTAACTTACCCAGAGTCGCACAACTAGTAATAGTAAGTGACAGGCCAGATTTGAACTTAGGAAGATGAGTCTTCCTGACTCCAAGTCCTGAATTTTATACACTGTGCCACCTAGCTGTGCTAAAGCCTTGGGTACCTCAGTATAAAAAGCAGGAGAATTCATACCCTCAAAGAAATCTCATTAAATAGGGCAAGACAATATACACAGGTTAGTGATCATTAGCAAAGAGCATTTTGGTCAGAGAAGTGACAGTGGAGTTTTAGGGCATATATGAAATATGCTTTTCAGGAATGGTGGTGCTGATTTGACTATCATTCCAAGAATTAGAAATGGAACGTACAGTCGGGGGCAAAGGGCGCATGCACAGCAACGTGGTAGGATGATGGCTAGGAAGGGGTGGTATGGTGGTTAGGTGCGGTGGGCCCTGTCCAATCTGAAGCCCAGGGCCTTAGGGCTGGAACTGGAGTGCCAGGTCAGAAGTGGGGGTGGGGGAGCAAGTGCTAGTCACAATTTGGGCAATATCATATCCTGTCATCATATGGTCAGTAAATCAGGGACTTAGCAATTATCTCCACTGACAGAATTCCCAATTGGTCTGAAGTTTTAGAGAGCTGTCTGAAAGTTAGAGAAATAAAGGGGGCATGCCCGCACTCACAGAGGTGCTGTCAGAGGTGTCATTTGGACTCACATTTTCCTGACTCCAAGAACAGTACTCTATTTACTAGGGCACATTGTCCTGAGCCACTTGGTACAATAGATGCAATCGCTTGTTTTTTCGGTTGTTTTCAGCGATGTCTGGCTCTTTGTGACTGCATTTGGATTTTTCTTGGCAAAGATACAGGAGTAGTTTGCCATTTCCTTCTCTAGCTCATTTTTACAGATGAGGAAACTGAGGCAAGCAGAGGTTAAGTGATTTGCCCAGGATGGCACAACTAGGAAGTGCCTGAGGCCAGATCTGAACTCGAGAAGACGAGTCTCCCTGACTCCAGGCCCAGAATTTGATCCAATGCACCAGCCGGCTGTCAAACAGCTGTCACGGGAGTATTTCACCTCAGGTCCTAAAAGAAACCATACAATCCACTGTGAAATAAACTTAGGATGTTGGTAAACATAGATCTAATTGACAGATGCAATTGTGCTTCATGGTTGGGAAACAGGTAAATTCTCAAAGTGACCAATGAAGTGAAGCTGAACTAGGTAGATAAAAGGCATCAATATATACAGGTGCTAAAGGGTTCTAGAAGTGGTCATCAATTTATTTTCTTGTAGCTCAGAAATTCTTCCAACTCAAAAAAGTTACCATAATAACAGGGACAGGTAGGTAACACAGTGGATAGAACTCTGGACCTGGGTTCAGGAAGACCTGAGTTCAAATCTAGCCCCAGACACTTACTAGCTGTGTGATCCTGGGTAGTCATAATCCTGTTTGCCTCAGTTTCCTTATCTGTAAAATTGGGATAATAACAGCCTCTACACCTCCCTGGGTATTTGGAAGATAATCTGTAAAGCACTTTATACAATGCTTGGTACATAGTAGGAGCTATTATAAAGGCTAACTGTCATCATCATCATCATCACTCAGAAACTGTCACACAGGAAAAAAGAATCTACTCTTAGAGCTTATATAAGAAACTATATGAGTAAAGATGGACTTTTTTTGTAGAACTGTCAATGAGCTAGCAATCAGATCAGGCTTTTCATCAGAAATGTAAGCTTATCAATAAAATAAAAAAAAGTTTAATGCAATTGAAACATTAAAAAAAATCAACAAATAAACCACCCCCAAATAAGCACAAAAGAGGAAATTTTGAAAATTAGAGGAAATGTAGATGAATCTGAATCAGAAAACAGAGAACTATCAAAAAGTTCAACAAATTAAGCATTTATTAAGTATTTAGCTTTACTGTGTGCAAGCACTATGCTAGGGTTAAAAAAAGCTCAAAGCAGTTTTTAAAAAAATGATTAATGAAATTAATAAATCATTATTCATCTTGATTAAAATGGAAGATACAATTAACAAAAATGGACAAAATGAAATCACAAGTAGAAAGAATTATTGAAACCTACTACATGCAGCTGAATTAGAAAAAAACCCTCCTGAGAATTCAAAAGAAATAGATTATCTACAAAATATGAAATACACATATAAATAAACAGAACACTCAATAATCCAAATTCAGAAAAGGAAATTGAACTAATTTTAAAGGAATCATAAAACAATCCTGTTCATTAAATTTATAGGAACATTCTCTCAAACTTGATGACCTTTCCTACACAAATTGTTCTCAAAAAAATGAGAAGGAAAAGACTGGGTGAGGGCAAAACAAAGAAAAAGTACTGAAGGCTAATAGCAGTAATGGAAATCAATTTAGAAATTATAAGTAAAATTCCAGCCAAAAAAAGAACAATGGTGATTTATCTAAAAATCACTCACTATAATCAAGTTTGATTTATATTATGGATGCAAGGATGACTCAACATTAGAAAAACAATTAACATAATGAATCATATTAAAAACAAAAACACCGAAAGCCCTACAATTATTTCAGTAGATACTGACAAAATCTGATATAGCACAACTTTCATTTCTGCTAAAAAGTAAAAAATCCTTCAAAGCATAGGAAAAGAAGGCCCTTTTTTACTTGATAAAAAGTATCTAAAATGAAAACCTGACATTTTATCCAATGGGAAAACACTAGATTTTTTTCCCCAATAAATACAGAAATAAAGGAAAGAAATGTTCTTTCCTTGCTATTAAACATAGTTCTAAAAATGCTAGCAATTGCTGTAAGACAAGAGAATGAGATTAAAGGCATAAAGATAGATGGAGAGGAAAAAAACTGATCCCTATTTTAAGATTACATGATAGTTTATTTAGAAAATCCTTGGGAAAAAGGAAAGAAACATTCAGAGAACGAATAAGTTCAGTAAAGTAGCAGGTTTTAAAATAAGACTCAAAAATCAGTAGCATTTCTAGATGGTAATAATAAAACCCAAAAGAATACAACAAAAGAAAAAATAAAGTCCCATTCAAAATAACTTCAAAATTCACAAAATATCTAAAAGTTAATCTACAAAAGTAAGCTCAGTACCTGAATAGATGTAATTATAAGATACTCCTCAAGAAATAAAGAAATTAAATAACTTAAATTCAGTGCTCCTGGCTGGGCTGTGCCAAAATAATAAAACTGACAGTGGTACCAAAATTAATTTATGGATTTATTGCTATACCAATTAGACTACTAAGAACATACTTGCAAAACTAAACAAAACAAATCATTTGGAGGAATAAAAAGCACAGAATATCAAGGTAAATCATCAGGGGAAAAGGTAAGAAATAAGGAGGAATTATATTACAAAGCAATATGCTATTACATTTACTGATAAAAGGGAACATGGACTGAATGTAGAAATGACTGATTATTTGGCAATGCACTTTTAAACCAAATAAGACAGGGATCACAATTCACTATCCAAACCAATCCAAACAAGCACTTAAATCTGAAAACTACAGTAAGAACTTTTGGGACATCATATATATATATATTTAGGACATTTTATATTAAGCACCAACTACATGCAAAACACTGTGCAAGTCACTGTGGTTACAAATATTGAGGGAAAAACAACAACAATCTCTGTCTTCCAGTAATTTTTTTCCCCAGGAGTCAAATGAAATTAACAAGAATTCATTAAGTACTTACTATATGCCAGGTACTGTGAATAAAAATAAAGAAAAAAAAACCCAACTCTCCACTCATAATCTAATAGGAACAACATTAAAAAAAATGTACAAGCAAAATATAAACAGGATAAATTGGAAATAATTACAGATATGTACTATCCTTAATGGGTGATAGGGAAAATTTTCTTGCCAGGATGTGGGAGGAATTTAAGCTGAAGTTTGGGATTATCTTTGAAAATGAGAATTCTATGTGTATGGGTAGAAAAATTGCTTATTCTAGAAAAATGAAAAAATTAAAATCGACAGTACAAACTTACTACTCTTGCTTACTTGTCTCATAGATGATTCACACTTGCAGTCACCATTCATGATCAAGCCCCCAGATCAAGTGACGTGGTAACCATTGCAGTGGTTGGATAACAAATACACTTGAAATCTACACCTTCAGAAATGAATGGAAGGAGAAACTGAAAATCAGGATCAACTTAGGGAAGATGATACTTGCAGACCTAATGAAGGCAAGGTATGGGAATCCCCATACTCCTGGATTGTTTTTCTACCAAAACTTGTAATACTGTCTGAAATTCCACCATTTGGAGATTCATTTGGGTTAACTGACATACCCTTTGAAACATGCAAATCTCTCTAGAAAAGTTGCAAATGATCTATACTATTATTAAAGGTTGACAGGAAATTGAAATCAAAGGTGAATGAAAAAGTTGTTGAGACTCATTTTGACATCATGGATTTTTTTTAAGGGTTTCAATTAGTATAGTTTGATAGTCCAAGTAGTTAGTATCACCTTATGATGTTATAAAGTAACTAATAAAATCCCATTTTATTGAACAGACAGATTTGTCAATGGGTAATAACAGTTATTATTTGACTATAGTTTAACCTAGAATTCTATTTTTAAAAATATTTAGGCTCATAGGATTATAGATTTTGAGCCAGATCTTAAGAGTCATCTATTCCAACCTCCTCATTTTACAGATGGAGAAACGGAGGCCCGGAGGGTTAGGTGACTTACCAAAGGTCACAGCAGTAATAAGTAACGGAGCCATGATGTCAGCCTTTCTCACAGTGTTGTTTGAGGATCAGATGAGATGATACATATAAAGCACTTTGCAAACCTTAAAAACCTATATTATTATAATCCTTATTACTATTATTATTATTCTCAGAGATAGCATTTTAACCCAAGTCTTTTTTTTTTTTTTAACTCTGACAAGGCTCTATATCACTTATCCCATACTATGTCTCAATTAAGATCTTTTCAATTGAGGCAAAATTATTGGGACTAAGAGAGGGGGAAAATAGCTATCTTCTAAGTTGTGGCTTCTTTTTTTTTTAAAATGAAGAAAGAGATTAGGTGATTTCCAAAAGTCACAGGGGTAACAAATACCAGAGCCAGAATCTGAACTCATGTCCTTGTAAAGAGCTAATTTGTAAGTAAAAAAACAAAACAAAACACTATTATATTTCCTAGACTCTGCCTGTCTTGTCCTATTTTTTTCTTATAAAAATAGGGAAAAGCCAATAAATGTTTTATATCCTTATTTGTTAATATAACAGCTTAATTCTAAATAAAATTATAAATCTGCCAAATGGAATCAACATATATATTGATACTCAATGACCTTAGTGCAATAGTGAGCACAGTGAAAGAGAATTTTTTTTAAAAAAAGTTTTAAAATATGGTTCAGGACTAATGATTATGAACCAAACCCAATAATTTGGAGATGATACAGAAGCTTCAGGTCTATATGTTGTGAACATTGTCTTTGAGAAAAGAATAGAGAGCCATTGGACAAAGCAGGCACCAAATAACACTGTTCACCCACAAACAAAACTACAAATATACAAAATTTAAGACAATTTTAGTCTGAACACGGCTGCTTATCTAAGTGGGCAAAGGAGAAGACTAAAACATCAGTGACCACCCAATATAGTAGGTTTTTTAAAGCTCATGATAATTCTTTCCTACTTACAAATTCCTTGAGAACCATGGGATACAGTAATATCATAATTAAACACACACCCAGGTAGGTGGCCCCTAGTATTCCACATATGGAAATGTTTACAATGAATGAATTTTTTCATATTATCATATAAAATTTTAATTTTACCAATTAGGAATTAATTTAGTTTTCTAAGCATATTTTTAAAATTTGACATATGTATATAATATAAATATTATATGCATGTAAACATATGTATGTGTGTATATATGTAAACACATACACACTCTCACACCTTAGTCTGAATCATTTCAGTCAGATTCCTTTCCTCCTAACACTTAACTAAGACCAGCTGGCAGTACTACAGGGGTGGTTGTTTTGATCTCTGTCTCTGTCTCTCTGGAAAGAAAAGTGGTACAGAGGGTTCTGGGTATCAATGAATTTGAAGAGAGGGACAATGAGGTAAAGCATTCTAGAAGAGGAGGGAGAAAGATACCAAGAATTATTTCAAACCGCTCCCTCTGGTTAGCCTTCAAACCAAGCAAAAGGGAGGACATTCTTTCTTCTTATAATCTACCATATGGTGCCCCCAGGACCCATAACTCATACCAATATTATTGGTATTACAGTTTAGTAACATTATGGGTCAAAAAGGCTGTTTGGGACTGGACTAGGAATCTGACCCCCATTTATAATATCTTTTCTAGACAATGCATTTTGAGAATTCATTTATAATTTTGGGAATGTCTATCTTATATTCTTCTAAGCCTCCAAAGAAAAATAACAAGCTTCTTTTGACATTTTAACTATAGTTCATGGACCCAATACCCAGAAGAAATAGGATTTAAAATTCTTCAGTCTTATCCCCATTATTTTAACTTTGGTTGCAAAAGGAAAAGAGCCACAGGTAAGGAAGTAGGAGGTATCTGAAACTGAAGTTAAATAAAGGAATGATTAAAAGTTTTTTTTATTGCATTTGGTGTCCTTGCTTTGCCCTCCCCAGCCAGTTTAAAACCTATCTATGATTCAAAGTCCACCAAAAATGCTTCCTCTACTTTGGAGTCTTTTTGATCCCTCCAAATCAGTGAGCTCTCTCCCTCCTTTGAACCCCCATAGCACTTTCTTCTCACTCAGGGACAGGGAGAGGGACCAGACCTGTGATTTCATTGGTATGGGGCAGCAGTTCTCAATTTTTTGTTTCTTTACGTGAAAGAATTCTTATTTTTTTAAACAGTATTAGATTTTTTTCAGTTACATGTAAGTGAAATTTTTAACATTCATTTTTTAAATAAAATTTGAGTTTCAAGTTTTCTCCCTCTGTCTTTTTCCCCCAAGACAGTAAGCAATTTGATATAAATTATATATTTGCAATCATGTAAAACATATTTCCGTATTTACAGTATAGAATTATTGAAGATGCTAGAAGAGTATTAGTAGATGTTTACTGAATTAGAAATGGAAACTGATAACATTTTAAAATACTTATTAACTACCTTAAATAATAAACCCATTTTATGTTAAAATAAACAACACATCCTCATTGAAAAGATATTTTCCAAAATAACAAATACTTCTTGAGAAGAATGCCACGATTTAAATATTTTTGCCTGTTTCTTGGGTATCTAGCTTAATAGGAGAAAGTTGGATTCTTATATCTGCTTTGGTATTCAATTTTGTGACATGTTATTTTGGCTGAAAGACATTAAGAAAATCTCACGCAGATAAAAAAAAGGAAAAAGGGTGGAAGATTTTAATAGGCAAATAACATCCGAGAATTACTATAAACATTTTTGACCTCAAGGACCCACTGAAAATATCTTAGAGATTCCTGACCATACTTTGGAAACTATTGATATAGGGAATTCTATGCTTAGTGTCAATGCAGACCAGTCACTGCCTTCTCTGTATCTTGATAACAACAACAAACTAACAAATAACAAAACAGTAATAATCTGATGAACAAGTTTTGCAAAGTGGTTTACATATATTAACTCACTTGGTCCTTACAACAACCTTGTACTGTGCCCATTTCACTGATGAGGAAAGTGAGTTTGAGAATGGTGAAGCATTTGTCTAGGGTCACACAGCCACTGTGTTTCAAGGCAGGACTTGAACCCAGGTATTCTAGACTCTCAGATGAGGTCTCTATCTGCTCCAGCAACACTGCCTTTCCTGGCCCCACTTATGACCTTTAAAATCTTTCACATGCATAGACAAATATTTACATACACAGGTTCATAAATAAACAATATATACAACTTCATTCATGTAAGTAATTTGATCTGCATGTGCAAAAAGGCTTCTTAAAATCTTGGGCAGTGATCAGAGGCCCCAAAGGCTTGTAAAGTTCTTTACCACTGTACCTAATTTTCCCTAGGTACATCTGATTTAATGAAGTTATTGCTGGATGTTACTAATGGGCCGCCCAAAGTTTTACCATATGAATTACTGTCTTTATCTATTTCTTGATAGTAAACTCCTTAAAGTTAGGGACTACATGTTACTCTTCTTTTGATCCTCTTCAAGTGCTGAGCCCCATGCCTGGCTTGTTGCATAGTTGGTGAACTAAATTAGAAACCAAATGTTTTCCATGAGCTTATCTTTCAATGTCAAGAATAGCTGTAACTTAGTGAAACTTGCATCAGTGAGTATGACTGAGCTTCCTTGAAGTTGGGTAATGAACATAGGCTTCACTTTTCTGGACCGTGGCAGCAAAGAAGAAAGACCATCTCATCTACTGGCTGATGAGGACCTGAATCGTAGGAAAATGACAAATGCCCTAAAGAAAGCCCTGGGCTGCTATATGTAAATCTGAGGTAAGAAGAGCCAGTAAAGTCTCTGACAACACTAAGTCAGGCCCTAGCAATGAAGCAATTAGGGGCATGAATGAAACAATCACCACTCACAGCTGGAACAAAGGCACTGGAGAAGAGCTCAGGAGATCACTTGGAATCACTAGATATAGAGAGTTCTGATAGGGAAGAGACTTGACCAGCTCCCAAGTTCTAGGGAGTCCAGAAGAACTTGCCTTAGACACTAAAGGTAGAGAGCCTACATACCATTAGTTTCTAGTGATATTTGCCCGAGCTTGGATGAAGGCATTTCCTATTTAATAACTGATGTCAGAAGGGAGCCATCCAAGATGTCAGCACATTGCACAGAGAAGTTGGGTTGGAAAGTAGCTTTGGTTTTTTCCTTCAGATGTTGGGAGATTTTTCACACAAAGATGGTGTCAGAGCTGGAAACTAGTCTAAAGCAGGGTCTAAAGTGATTTATCGTGTCCATATATAGACTTAATGATGTTACTGACAAAAAGAATTAATAGAAATGAATTCTTTATTCTTCACATCTACATTCATATTTGTAGGTCATATGCAAGGAAACAAACGCAGGGTGGGGTATGAGACAGATAGTATGAAACCTGACTCTGACATTTACTAGCCAGGCCATCCTGGACAAGTCATTTCATTTTTATATGCCTCAGGCACCTATCCTGGGACTGATATTCTAAGTCCTAGGGAATTCCCCAGCCTGAAGAAATTGCAGAAGCTATATGATTATTGCATCAATCGATCAACATACATTCCTTAAGGACCTACTATGTGCCAAGGCTCTGAGCTAGGCAACAGGGATAAAACACACCCTGCTCTCAAGGAGCCTACATTCTTTTTTTGTGAAGAAAAAACATGCAACATAGATACAAAATAAATGGCACAAATAATTTCTGAGGGCAGTCACAAGTAGCTGGGTAGATCAGACAAGGAAGGCTTCATTTAAGGGCTCTTGTTTAAGCTGAATGAGCGTAACAGAAACTTGGTCATCTAAGGGGCAGAGTGGAGGAGAGGGTACATTCCAGGGATGGGAAAGAGTATATACAAAGACATGGAGATTGGAGATGTCCCATCCTACATTCTCAACTACAGTGTCTATTCTCAACTCAGTGTCTGTCACATTGCATTCTGGAACAGATTTGCTATCCATGAGATTATAATTGACTCCTGTACTTCTTCTTATGCTATATCTCACCACCACTCCCTCAACCCCCAAATCCCTAAAGGGCTTCCCTCTGTAGGTTTACAACAGCCCACCCTCTGATCTATGAGTTGAAGAACTGGGCAGACTAATTAGGTTAGGTTTAATAGTATCTTCCTTAGACCAAATGTTGCTCAGAAGATTTATGAGCTATAACAAAGAATTAATAGCTATATCATTGCATAAAATTTAACAAGGAATATTTTCATGTAAAGATCAAAATATTCATAAGGTAGAAATAATATAGAAAAAAAATTACTGAAAGAAAGCTATCTTTTTTTTCCTCCATTACTTTAAAAAGCTTTGGAAAAGACATATGTAGTCTGGCTGACTATTTTGAACCCTTTGGAAGAAAAGCTTTACGTAATAATAAAGGTACATTCCTCATATAAAGGATATTGTGGTCTTTGTAAGGATTTAAGAAGAAAAACTACATTAAGGGAACATAAAATATGGCATTGGACATATATGTTTGTTATTCCATTATGCATCTTAATATATATTTGTGTAAGAATGCACAAGTAAAGGCCAGTCACATAATTTCCACAGCACTGAGCGGACACTGAAGCACGCCTCCTTCCTTTTGGTAGAGGATGCAGAATGAAGCATACATCATGAAACATGGCCCCTGTTTTACAGGGTCACAGATTTAAAGATGGGAGGGGCTTGAGGGGGGTATTCTCCATTCAATTTCATTTTATATGTAAGCCTACAGTGGTGAAATGACTAACTTTTGCAAGGTTACCCAGAGAACAGCTGGCAAAAGAAGGTTCAAACCCAAATCATTTTGCTACAAATTCAGTATAATTTCCATTCTTTCCAAATGGTCTCCTTGTGGTTCCTCACACGTGGCCTTCCATATTTCTTTGTTACAAGAGTGGTGTGTGTGTGTGTGTGTGTGTGTGTGTGTGTGCATGGAAGGTCAATGGGAAGTAACTCATTTAAAGGAAAAAAAGGGTATTAATGAAAGATTTATTTTTTTAAAAGCTTACTTTTCTAAAAGCTCATAAATTTCTCCCAAAGCCAAAACTAATAAAGTGAAAAGAAGCAGGTAAGAATGATACAGCTTTATGAATTGAGATCAGTATCACTTCTTAACATAATAGTTGCTCACTGTAAGGTAGGGTCAATACAAGGAGCTTTAAATTGTGTTTTGTTTGGTTTGGTTTTGAAATGGTGGATCACATTTTTGGCAGGTTATCTGCGCAACCAGTTTTCTAGTCGTTTCATCAAATGCAATACCCCATGAAATGCCCTAGCTGTGAGATTAGTATTATATTGCTTGAGCCTTTCAGAGAAAAAAAGGAGTGCCTAGAGAAATTTTAGGTATACTGTGTGAAATGGAGGGATAATAGAGGGTAATAGACTTTAGCCCTGGATTTTGTGAAATTTGTTGTAGTTGACCAATGGCAAAAGAGAAAGCACTTCTGGTGCTGCTCTGAGCCAAATGGATGGAGCTCCCCACCTCAAAGAGTTAACATCCCTTGTGTATAATGGTAGTAATCACCTGATTACGTAGCTAGATTTTTGTTTATTTTTCAACAGACCACTGTCTAAAAAAAAAAAATCATGCTGTCTTACATTTCTGGTCCTCTGTCACCTTAACTGTTTTTCCCACTGTGTAAAGCAGGGCACAAATTTAAGGTGACAAAGTACCGGTTGGTAACAGTGGAGAGTGCTACGGAAGCAGAAACCTCCGAGTACTGCACAGCCATTATGAAATAACTGACCTATATGAAACTGCTACCATGGTTCACAAATTTATTGTCAGGTTCCAGCCTCTAGCTGTTCTCTGATTGTTCTAAATACTTGACAAACTGAAGCCTTTTCACTTTCCGTTCAAATTGCCTCATCTCCCTGTCAGAGCGCCATGGGGGACTCCATTACTTTTCTGACTTCTTTCCCCTCCTGACAAGTCATTTAGCTGGCTTCTTGTTGTGAAGGCTGTCCATGTCAAATTAGCCAAGGCCCCTATCGTCCTTATTACCACTCGAAAAGCTATCATGAGTAATGCTACGGGGTCCCTCAGTTGTCATCATGTGTCAGAAAGAAAGGGAGTGTGGTTACATATAGCTGACAGGTAATTTCAGTGTCTACAATTACCCCAATTAGTCTTGTCATAAACAATTCGATAAATGCACACCAATACAAACAGATAAACACACCAAGGTCTCTCACTATTAATGTTGGGTAATGGGTAAATCAGTGATATAATGCTGCATTTTATTTATTTTTTTAAACTATTCTCAGCTGGGAGCTTGGCAGTTGCTACCTGGTCAGCACAAATTGTACTATCTACTTTCATTAGTTCATCACCACAAGAGAATTTGAAAGGCTGTGACAAAATTCATTTAGACTGAGAGAGAAAGAGCAGATTGCCTAAAGCAGGTGTTATAACAAAGATAAAACAAAGGTTTTCTTTTGTCAGTTCAGCCCCACGATGGGCTTTAAAGTAGACTATTTTGTGTTTAAAATCCAAACAAATGAAATATGATAGAAATGGGGAGTAGGGGGGGAAATATGTTTGTGCTGAAATTAGAAACATGATTTGAAAGAGAGGAAAAAAAAGAATCTATCCACCAGGTGTTTTATTCAGCAAGTATGTATTGAGCAAAATTGGAACTGGGTACTTTTCACATACATTATCCCAATTCTTTCAACTCACTGATGTAAAAATGTGAAAAACTATACCTTATAACTACATGAAGTACTTAAAATGCTTTACATTAACCAGGCCCCGGCCATGCCAGGGATTCAGAAGGGTTTGTTTAAGAGGCTTCCCAATCTTCACTTGCCAAATTCCCAGTAATGAGGTGACAAAGTATTGCCAAGTACAAAATATGGGGGTCCTCTAGGACTTTTTTTTTTGAAACAATATACCAGGAGCCTATTTTAATATGACACCCTTCAAGAAGGTTCGTCCTTTACATGTATCATTCCCCAATGAGCAAGGGGCCCTTGAGCACATGTCCCCCCAGCCACATAAACAAAAGCTTGAAGCTCGCCATTTCTCAAGTCCACTGCACCCTGTCTATTTGCTGACCGCAGCCTTAAGTGACGGCTGAAAAACTCAACACAAGGATGATGTTGTAGGAAATTGCTCTTGGCAACTATTTGTTCAAGCTCAAGATTCTTCCTCCCCTTTCTGCCCCCCCATCCCTTTTTAAACCAACACTAAGAACCCACCAGAAAATAGGACAGGTCTCCCTAATGAGTAATCTATTTTAGCACAGTCTTGTCTAGGCATGACAGTTTACTGAGAGGCTTGAAAAACTCGTAATTACCAGTGTTACAGGGCAATTAATGTATATTACACTGCACTGCTCATGGCAGCAACTGTCATTTTCTCAATAAAAATGAGTACTCTTCAGCGAAAGGTGACATTAATTGGGACTTTAATGACTATGCAGAGGAGCTGAAGCCAAATATGAACAAAACAGCGATTCAATGAGAGACTTCAGAAACGAGAAAATTGTACTAAAATGAGATTAATTGCTGTTTAGAAAAAGGAAAGAACCTAAAAAGCTATTAAATTGCAGGGTTTGGGTGCCCGGGTGATGGTTGTGATGTTAATCTTGCATTCTCACAGCAGGCAAATATTCACTAAATTCAGAGCCTTTTGACAGCAGGAAAAAATCATGTATGCTTAACTTCAATCCATCAAAAATATATTTCAGTTTTTATCAGTGTTCTAAATACTTCTGCAATTTCAAAAATTACTTCTCCATTCCTTGGCTGTCATCATGCAAATGTGAACACTGTCAATATTGCTATGAAAAATTTCCAGGCTTCAAAAGGCCTACTTCGGTGATAAAGAAAGAAAAACGGGAAGATTAGAATTGCAAAACACACACTACTAATATAACAGAAATCAAACAATAGGAATTTAATGTTTAAGTTGTGGAAACTGCTAAAATAGAAAATGATGGGGTGGGGGTTTTTTTGGTTGAAAAATCAAAGAAAAAATATTTCTGAAATTCTTTCAAGGCTTCTAACTTCATGCTTAATTAGTCATCACAAATAATTAGGACATAATTTTGCAGCTTGACTTCAGGTGATCTAATTGTTAAAACTGCTCTGTAGTTTCTAAAAGCCTTTATCCTTGCTACATAATTCTTTAAAACAATTCTGTAATTGCTTTTTTTCCCCCTTTCTATAGTCTTTTCAACTGTCACAATGACTGTATACATAAAACATAGCACTTAAACTCTGACATATAAGAGGGATAAACAGATCTGATTTGCTTTGAAGTTATATATTCTGTAACTTGGAATTAAAATACACACACACACACACACACACACACACACAGAACACCCTCCCCCCCCAAAACTAGCTCAGTCATTCAGTGTCCCTACAGATAAAGCATGTTTAACTGAGTTAGTTTCAACAAACACATGGTATCCACACCAGTTGTACCCACAAAGAAAGACCAAGCATTAGGACTCTGTAATTTCCTATTCCAAAAGCAATTTTGTTTGCTTTGCATTTTAATATTTAAACAGCTTTCTAATCTACAGTGTAGGTCAGGACCTCAAGAAACATTAACACACCATATAATTCTGGCTATACTCAAGAACCACATCCACTGAATGACTTGGTGAAATAATATCAGGCTCTTTCTAGCTTCAAATCAATGAGAAATCCTGTCTATTCTGAAAATTCTGAAATGCAAATCATCTGCCCTCCAATACGAAGCCTTTAGTTATTAGCCACTTGACTGGCTCACAATGTATGATATAGGGTCCACGCATACCTATGCCTAAGCTCGTCTCCCTAGAGACTGGAGTTTAATCTTTTGGCTCCTTTTTCTTTTCCACCATAAACACTCATGAGTTTTCAATCTTGGCTCAAGTGAAGCCACATTCATGCAAACAGTTTTCAATACATTACATTCTTTTGTAATACCTGTTCCTTCTCTTTCTCATTACTGGACTTTTATCTCAATAGCAAAATTCCTCCTCAAAAGTCTGACAAATGTCTGTCTTTTCCTTTTTCCCCCCAGTAAAAAGGAACCTCTGTTACTCATTGTACTGTTAAAAAAAAAACAACTAAGCTTGTTTCATACCTCAAAAACAGCTTTGTTTTAAACCCTGTCCTTGCCCCCACCCCCAACACACCAAACTTCCCCACAAAAGTCTTCTGAAGGCAGAGTCCTTGGGGGAGATAGGTATCTTTGGCTGAATTATCACTAATGACAATCCATTCACATAAATTTTCCTTTTAAAAACTGCATGGCAATAGTTTGATTCCATTTTCCCTATGCAAATACCATTGATAAAGATTTCAATGGAAGTTTTCAGCAAGTGGAGGTGTTCCAAACCATGCATTGAAAAGGGCCTAGGGAATAGGATACTAATTCACTAACCTTGCCAAGAATGACCTAAGCTAGTTGTCTTACAAAAGCAACGGTGATGGAATTCTATGATCCCAGACAATCCCTTAAGCTATATCTCTGGGTTCTTGCCTTGATTCCTCAGTTCACCATGTGCAACCCCATCTGGGCCCTCTGAGCCACGGTTTTCCCAATGACAAAATGGGCACAACTTTGCCAAATGCATATTATACCACAGGATGTTTAGCATGACAAAGACCACCAGCCATAGGAATGAATGCTATGTAGCATAAAGAATAAACCTTTAATGACTTTCTCTAAAATGAATATATTTGATACTGTTAATTGCTGGAGTTCTCTCTCCCATTTATGAATACATCTTCCCCTCCTCCAACAGGGTCAATAGTAAAAGAGAGAATAGGAACAATTGTGTTAAAAATCTTATCTTCCCTCCCCTGCACCCTCTAACCCCCTCAGAAAAAGACAGGAGGTTCTGAGATTCTGCTAAGGCTAAAATTCCATTCTTTACCTCCTCCTTACTTTAAGCAGATATCAAAGATGTCTTTCAGCAGTGGGGAAATCCAAAACACCACTCACTGGTTTGAATTTCTTATCTATCTCCTGAGATTGAGTTGTGCTTCAGTCCTCATCCATCTCTCCACTGAAAGACTGCTGAAGCTGTGCATGGTGGCAGGTTACAGGGAAATTCATATCAAGTCTAGTAGGTGGTAAGATATGCTTAAGATACATAAATAAACTCGGTGAGGAGCCAAACTGGAGCATCTCAACTTTGGAAGATGAACAATATTTGGATGTTTCAAGGCTAATGTGTCATGTCTGGAGTCAGTATTAATACCTGGTGCTGCTGTTTGAAGAGGCTAGTTAGAGTTGAGGCAAACAAGAAATGTTTGTTAAATCAGTCAGCTATAACAGAAAATAAGTGGTAATTTTTATTGGCCTAGGAAAACGTAACAGGCTGCCTTTGAGGAGTCATCACTAATAAGCAACCCATAAAAGAGAAGGTTTTTATTTCTTTCCCTTTGGCTATTTCCAGCATATTTACCAATGCAATATAAAATGTAAATTTATTTTCCATGTGACATTGGTAATATATTAATATGAAGCAAGCTGAAAAATTACTCTAAAGAAAAAGAAATTGTTCTTGATCAGCTTACTCGAATTGTAGAGAATAAGGTAAACTTTTAGAGGGTGGTGCAAAATGTAGGCTAATCACATTACATTCAACCAAATTTTTTATACCTACAATATTGGAAAGCTAAATTTCAAAATGATGAGGCACTGTAAGGTCCCAAAGTGCCTCTAAAGTAGTAGTTCTAAACTTGAGTTCTGTGGAGACACACACATACACACACAGGTATGTATACACACACACATACACACATATATATATACATACACATATAAGTATATATATATGCATATATGTATATATATATATAAAAGAATTTATATAAGTATATATATACACACATATATATAAACACGTATATGTATATATAAATAAATAACTCTGAATCAGAGGGAAAAATGGATAAATTTGAATTAGCAACTAGAAGACATCAAGTTTAGAACTACTGCTTTAGAGGCAAAGCTACTATATACATAATTTTGATAGTTTTATTTCACTTGATTTCCTTTGTAATCCTATGCACCTAAAATGCCATTCCGAGAAAAGGTATATAGGCTTCACCAGACTACTTTTAAAACAAAAATTAATTAATTAATTAATTTTTAGTTTTCAACATTCATTTCCATAAGATTTTGAGTTTTAAGTTTTCTCTCCCTTCCTGCCCTTCCTCCTCCCCATGATGGAATGCAATCTGATATAGGTTCTACATATACATTCATATTACACATATTTTCACATTAGTCAAGACTTAGTCAAGACGTAAAAAAGAATGAGAACTAGTGGGATGGACGAACCACAAGAAAGAAGAAACAAAACAACAAAAGAAGAGCAAATTGTGCACTTCCATTTTCATTCAGACTCCAAAGTGCTTTCTCTAGATGTGGAGGGCATTTTCTATTGTTCACCAGACTATTAAAGGGGTCTATAACATTAAAAAAAGTTTAGACTCCCTGATCTAAAAGGTGCTCAAAGCAATTTCACTTCAGAGTCCCAGACCTAAGTGAGAGCTGGCCAACAATTCACTGAATTTTCCAGCTATGATCTTCCAACCCAACGGCAGAGATTTCAGGCTATGCAGTAAAACAAAGGAATAATCAGAATGGACACGTGTGTAACACCTTACAGTTATCCAATGCTTTACATACACAATCTCATTTGAGCCTCACAACAGCCTGAAAGGTCATAGGCACTTTCTGATTTCTGGCATCATGATCTCCTTTCTGAAGATGAGGGAAATGTGGCTCACACAGGTTCCATGACTTGCCTCTGGGCACACAATTAGCAAGTATCTGATTCCAAAACTGAAAGTCTATACATTATGTCATGGCTCAAAGCATAATCTCTAACCAGAAACATGCTATTCATTAATAAAGCTACTTTTTTTTATGTGAATTTCCATAAGGAAATCAAAGGAACAGGGCTCCATTATCACTCCAAATGGAGATGCATAGTTCACAATGGAGCTTCTGAAGTCCATGTTTATTGCCCTGATTCACAGAAAAGATGTTTCACCCTGAGTCTGGCGCTAACATCTGCCTGAAGACATTTAATATTTGGGCAGAAAAGACCATGTCCCAGATGTAATAAAAACAGCTCCTCTCTCACCTTGGGTTTCGAAAGTCCAGTCACTGAGTCTACCTGAGTCAAGAAAGCTTGGTTCAGCTTAGTTCTTATTAGTTTCACATTATCTTAGAGTTGGATTACTCTTAGTTATTGAATATGGATAATGAATTTGGCTTCCTTGAAGACTCGGTTCAAATCCTCCCTGCCCCACGAGATCACTGCCAGTGCCTTCTTTGTGAGATTCTCTCCCATTTTCACTGAATCTGTCTCTATGTCTATAGTTATTTGCCTGTTGCCTTCTCCATTAGAATGTCAGCTCCTTGAGAACAAGGTCTGTGTCGCATTTTCCTTGTATCCTTAGCACTTAGAATACAGCCTGACACTTAATAAGCACTTAATAAAGGCTTGTTGACTGACTGATTTCTTATTTATAATTTTTCACATTTTGTATAAAGATGTTCCCTACACAAATTGAATCAATGCACTGCCAAACCTAACTCCCCTCTTCTCCACTCTTAACTCCAGCCTCGGTACTCTCAATTCTGTAAGTAGGTCACAAGAGGGGTGGCCAATGTTAACACGGACTTTGGAAGCTCCATTGTGAACTATGCATCTTCATTTAGAGTGATAATGGAGGCCTGTTCCTTTGATTTCCTTATGGAAATTCACATGGAAAAAAAGTAGCTTTATTATTGAATAGCGTGTCTCTGGTTAGAGATTATCCTTTGAGCCATGTTAACTACTGAAATCAGTTATATTCACTTAATATACAAGAGGTTCTATTAAATCTTGTATTTAGCTGCCTAAGCTTGTTTGTCACCTATAAAATAATAAGCCTGCGCTTGCAAAGCATTTAAAGGATTATTATGTCTTTTCTTCACAGCAACTCTATTCAATTTATATAAACAGAACATTGTCCCCATTTTGCAGATGAGCAAATTGAGGATTTGGAGAGCTTGTCCGTGGGTCAGAAATAGTGAATGTGTGGGCCAGGATGTGAAATGAGGCCTCTGGACTTCAAACCTAATGATTATTCTCTTTTGCCCTGCACACACATACCTATGTTTCTGTCAAATAAAATGAGGCTCCTCAAATCCTTGGTGAAAATTCATGCAGAAACCACTTGGCTGAGTACTCAAAAATGTTTCCTTTGTAGATATTGATCCATGCTTTCAAAATAGCTAAATCGAATAGATGGGGTTTCCCTTATCAAACTCCACTTCATGAATCTTAGAGGTCTCCTTATGCAAAGAACTCTAAATAATGGAAAGTGACGTGGAATGTTAAATAGTCCAGAAAGGGTAAATGTTCTTTCTTTCTTCCAAATGTAATTTAACGTTTTTGCTTTCAGACTATGCATAGACGGACCTCATGGGGTCAGACTCTTGGTTTCCTTTACTTTAGTCAGTCGCATTGCTTAGACTGGTCCTGTAGCTCCAGGGCTTAGCTGTCATCAGAAGACAATGAGAAGGGAGAAACTCCTCCATTCGTGGAGGTATTAAACTGTGAAAGATAGCATCAGGCCAACCAACTCTGTCACCCGCTGGACTAATTTGGCTAGCAGTATGATCGCTAAGAGGTGAGTGACCATTAAGTGGTAAGAGGTGAGTGACCATTAAGTGGTGGTTGAGTAGCAGAGGCTACTTTAAGCCGTCAATCAACCGAGTATTTGTCACGTATCTTCTATGCGCTGGACACTGTGTTAGGTACCAGGACTATAAAGATAAAAAATGAAAACCATAATTGCATGTAAGCATAAGTATACATATGGTGCCTACTCTATGGTGGACGCTGTGCTAGTGCATCTCTACAAATAGTGTCTCACCTGATGCTCACAACAACCCTGCAAGATACTAGTATCTTTATTTCACAGTTGAGGCAATTAAGACAAACGGATGTTAAATGACTTCCCCAGGGTCACACAGTAAGTATTTGAGGCTAGATTTCCTGATTCTAGGGCCAACCATACTCTATCTATTGTATCACCAGCTGCCTGTGTAATAACACACACACACACACACACACACACACACACACACACACACACACACACACACACCAAAACAACAAATCCCCTGGCTAGGATCTGAATCTATTGTGGAAGATGAGTATTATATACACACATTTGTATGTGCATGCACACACATACACATAGATGAATGCATGTAAAAACATGGCTATCTGTACATACCTGAACATGTACTGCATGGGTGTGTATGGACACATATGCTAAACGGGGGTGGGGAATCTGCAGCCTCAAGGCCACATGTGGCCCTCAGGTTCTTGAGTGCAGCCTGTTGACTGAATCCAAATCTGGGATTTGTACTGGGAAGAGGCCATGTGGGGCCTCAAGGCCGTAGGTTCCCCACCCCTAAATAAGTGCTCAGACAGTGTTTATGATGACAAGATGAGCTTCGAGAAACATTCTCAGAAGAAACCATTGATTGCCCAATATTCACGAAGTCAAATGGCCATCAGAATTTTTTAGAATACGGGTGGTAGTGATTTGGGGGAACAATCTGTAAAGAATATTAAATCAGATCAGACTGGGGGCAAAAAGAGTTACAGCATAATCTGGGCACACTAACAAATCATGTGTTTATTTGGGCAAATCATATACCTTTTCCATGCTAATAAAATTTCAGGTAATTAATTCTATATTTCCAAGTATTTTCCTTTGCTTTTGAAAGGCCAGGCAGATAGTGGGTTCCTTACAAATACATAGTATTAGATACTATTACTAATCAGTAAGGAGAATGATGATAGTCCCAAGATTCTAATTACAGCTCTGTAAGAGGTCTCAGAGGACAGCGTGTCCAGTCCTGCCACCCCTACTCCTTTACTTCACTCTCCAGATAAGGTAACTGAAGTCTAAGAGGTCAAAAGACTTCAAATGTCACACGGGTCAGAGGTGGCATTTGAATCCAGGTCCTTTGACCCCAGAGTTATTGCTATTTCCACTCTATGCTATCTCCAATAAATGTCTCATTATGGTGTGGATGTGACCAGGGATTCCCAAAGGTCAAGCTCTAACTGGTACTAACCAAAGCTGGAAAGGCTTTGAATTAGGGCTCAGGGGATGGGCTACATGCCTGTTATTTGAGGACCTGCCTAGTAAACTTTGGAGAAGTTCATTAGCAAATGAGATGAGGAATACTGCATTTTTTAGCCAAAGCAACTCTCTAAGACGGTCTACTAAGCCTGGTTGTGTTCTGTGTTGGAGCAAGGCGTGCCCACATTAAGAAAATCATAAAGTTTTTGAAGGATTAAAGGGAAGGTTAGACTAAAGAGCTGAAATGATGATAGCCATTTAAATAATGCTTATTGTCTCATTTGACATTGTACAACATAATTATAGCAAAGTAAAAGCAACAAGAGATGTTCCTAATTGCTTTCATGTATTGTACATTCAAGCAATATGTATACCGTACTTCCTTTTAGCAACTGGAGGGTAGCAGCTCATTTTTTTTTAAAGGAACAAGAGGGAGTAAGAAGAGAAATAGGTGGCAGGAGGGTATAATGGAAAGGCCATAAGTTGTTGTCAAAGGATTTGGGTTCAAATTCCTGCTCTGATACTACCTGTATGATGTTAGGCAAACCATTTCTAATCTGTAAAATGAGTATTAAATTAAGTGACTTCTGAAGTTCCCTTCTAGCTGTAAATCTATGATTCTAGGCACCCAAGTAGTTTCTGCTCATCTTGCTGAGACTCTCTAAAAGTATTTGTTAATGGTCACTTTAAACAAGACATGAAAATCTATTTTTTTTTTTAACAAGAACTACAGTTTAACAGGCTCCAAGTTCAGATACGGTGGCGTATGCTGGCTTCAGACTGAACGGTGCCAGGGTCTTCACCAGACAACATCGATCTAGAGTAGAATGAAGAATTCTCCAGCCAACATAATGGCCTGAGGATTCATCTACTTGACTGAAACTTCAGAAGCCTTGGCTGTCCTAACTGTGCTAGGAGACAGTAAATACAAGGTTTACTTCTTTAGAAGTCAGGCAATTCACACAGGTGAATAAAGTTCAGGGGATTAGTTTAAAGCCAGGACAGCAACACAAACACATTGTTTTTTGGCATCTGTTTTGTCTTAATCACAAGCTAAAAAATTCACTTGTAATCCTGTATACAAAAGCCATGTTTATATCAATATCATATGCAATTCACTCGAAATCGTATAAACTAAAACAAAGACCAGAAATCCAAGTTAATGGTCAAAGACAACCAATAACAAAATCACTAAATTCCAGTTGTCAAACATAATTTATTATGTATATTTCTGCACAACCCCCCTCTTTTGGGGGCCAAAACAGTAATTATTAAAACTAAAGTGATATGGGTGAGTGTTTATGACTTCCTATTGAAAAGCCTGACTTAAAAGCCGTATTCATTTAAGGCTGAAGAAAATCATGTGGAGATCTCTGTGAGATGGCCTAGTGCCTTTATATCCTCTTGTCAAAGCTCAGCAGTTTTATTTGTAGTGATACATGCCGGAGAAGGTTGGAGGTTAAAGTTGATAGGCGGGCCAACAGGAAAACCAACCAACTCCTTTGAAAAGATTACAACCTTTAACATTAGGATCTGTCTGCAGTTTCTGATAATTTTACAAGTCTGTGGTTAGTGTAGTTTTGTTTTGTTTTTTAACAAACTGATTCTCAAATTAGAGATCAGATACATCTACTTTTATGTTGATGTAGTCCAAAGTTATAATATCCCTCAGTTTATTGCAGTTTAAACTATTTTAGTTTTAAATTCCCATTCCCTCCCTCAGCCCCCCAATACCTAACTTGGTGAAAGCTTAATTACCTGTTTTAATTCCCTAAGAAAAGAAGCTTTCCATTAAGACAACATGAATATGTTGCAAAAGCAAACCTGGTTTATTGCAGGACAAGGCAATGTTTTATTAACCTTTTTATCTGGAATATGGTTCTTCCCTTGATCCTCTTCTAGCAAATGCCTCATAACTGGAGATGCCTCCAGCTGGACAAGACTGATTCAGGACCAAGGCAGTCTTAAAAAAAGCCATAGTTAAAATTCTGTAGCAATAGTCAAGTCTCAAAGTAAAACAAAAGAGTTACAGTTGCCAAAAAGGCAACTGTTCTCCTAGTTCCACCAAATGATGTCAAGAAGTTCTAAGAAGAAGGCAGCTTTAACTGAATTACCTGTTCTGCAAGAAACGAGGGCAAAGGGCAGCTAGGTGCACAGTGAATAGAGCACCAGCCCTGGAGTCAGAAGGACTTGAGTTCAAATCTGGCCTCAGACCTTTAACACAAAACTAGTTGTGTGACCGGGGACAAGTCACTTAACCCCAATTGCTTTACTTTCTCCTCTCCAAAAAAAAGCAAAAAAGCAAAAAAAAAAAAAAAAAAAAAAGAAACCAGGGCAATAGTGTCTACTCTGCTTCTAATTCTTTTGTGAAGAATAATGGTTCAGGATGTATAGAAACCTATAGTTATAAGAATTATTTTTGAAATACGAAATATTTTTTTTACCACATATCTTAATACCAAAAGCTTAATCATTTTTTTGTGCACCCAAATAATTCACAGAAAAAAGGTTTTGTATATGTAAAAGAGAGAATTGCTAAGGTCTCTTTTAGCTCTAAAATGTAATTCTATGAAAAATATATTCTATGTATTCTAAAATTTTATTCTATGAAAAAGCCGCACAGTATAGTGAATAGAAGGACAGGTCTTATATTCTGGAAGGCTTGAGGTCGAGTCTGGCTTCTGAACATATTACAGTTGGGGAACAAACTCTCAGCATCCCAGGTAATTTTCTATGTCTTGGGTAAAGACACGACATTAATCTACATCAGTGGAGGGCATATTCACACTGGGAGTTTCCTTCACAATAGAAAAAACAGGTCTGTACCTAGGGGATTGGGGGGTATATGAGAGAAAAAAAGTTCAAACATCTTTGATAGATACAGATAGAAAACATCATACAATTCATTCTAGATAAAAGGCATTTTTAAAAATCCTGTTATATAACTCAAAAATGTCTGAACCAGCTTTTATTAAACTTAAAAAAAAACCACACACAACAGAAAACCATATCTGATTTTAGGTAAGTTCCAAATTCCATATGGAATAAGGATGACATCTGAAAAGAATTTCAAAATGACAAAAATCTAATTTTTTTTATGCTAGCATAAAGCAGTGGCAGCTCCTCTCTATCTAGATAAGGCACATAACCTGAAACACTGTAAAAGTGGCATCTTGAAATACTTTCAAGAAAAGCCATACTGCTTTTCCATAGAATGACAACATTTTGAGCTAAAAGAGACCCAAACAATCTTTTCTTTTATAGATAAAAAGAACTTAAAAGTCAAATGATGTCTGTGAATTGAGTGAGCAAAAAACTGATGAAGCTTTGATGTTAACGTTTATGGTCAAATTATTATATTTCATATTTCAAAAATTAGTATGAAAAGTTTAGTTTAAAAAAAGCATTTGAAAACACTTCTCAGCATATAACTATTTTCTTGTCACAAATTTTCTACGTGTTTTCTGATATGGAACCAAAGCTCACCCAATCTTAAGGGAACCATCAACTTTTACACAAGATTGTTAAGAGAGCAAACTTTTTCGAAACACAACCAGCCCTTATGTCTCATGAGAAAGGCGCCCTTAGGTCAAAGTATCTGTGAAACATCTTTACTTGTTCAAATCTCAACAAACACTTGAAAACACTTTGGTGGTTTAGTTGTGCTTTCTGTTAAGGAGATTCTGGTTTTAAATGTGTATTCCTCCGAATAAAGGGCCACAGATGATTCTGCGGATGAGTCTCAAAGGCATCCAGTCAGGAACCATCAATCAGAAGATTTAGGTTCAAGTCCTAAGACGGTGAGTGCGACAGATCAGCTACTCAAGGCAGCAAATTCAGGGCAAATGTTTTCATTTGTTTTGTGTCCTCATCTCCTACCTGGTCTTCGAGGCGCTCTTTGGGATCCTGGGCAAGTCACTTAACCTCTGTGTGCCTCAGTTTCCTCATATGTAAAATGGGGGTAATACTAGCACCTGCTTCCAAGCTCTGTCCTGTAAAATGGCTAATTAATGATCATTAGGAATAGGATACGGTGCTTCTTTAAAAGGCTAATGATGCATTGTTTCAGATATGCCGTCTTTTTTCTCACATGTAAAATGAAGACAGTGCTTTTTGGTCGCCCTTCCCTCTCAGCTGGAAGTTGTGGAGGATGAAGTGATTTTAGTCTATCTGGAGATTCCATATTTAGAGCTGCTACTACTGTCGTTGTTAAGTTGTTTTTTTGTTTTTTTTTTTTAGTTGTGTCTGACTCTCTGTGACCCCATCTAGGGTTTTCTAGGCAAATATGCTGGACTAGCTTTTTGTCTTTTTCTTCTCCAGCTCATTTTACAGATGAGGAAACTAAGGCAGACAAGGTTAAGTGACTTGCCCAGGGTCACACAGTTAGTAAGTGTCTGAGGTCAGATTTGAACTTACAAAGCTGAGTCTTCCCGATTTCAGGACCAGGTGCTCTATCTACCACACTGCATTATAATGACTATAAAAGGTTTTATAGCAGAGTGGATAAGGACTGGTCTGGAGTTAAGTAATACCTAGATTTAAAAACTGCCTCAGCCAACTGACTAGTTGGCTTACTTTACAGATGAAAAATTGAGATCTGTAGTAGTTAAGTGACTCACTGAGTATCCCCTGGTTAGTTAAGTGGATTCAGAATTGGAATCCAGGGTTCTCTGATTCCAAAACTAGTCCTTTTTTCATTTTTACTCACTGCCTCCTGTATGTCACATAATCTCTCAGTACCCTAGTCCATGTTTTAAAATTTTAAGCAACAAACAAATTCATGTTCTTCTTTGAAGGAAGGAATTTCCACATTTGTAAGTCCCCCTACTGGGAATTACAGGGCATGTCTAAAAACAACAAAAAATCAGGTCACGTCTAACCAAAATCATGATAAAAATAAATAATTATAACCTTTCATTTAGGAAATTAGTTTCCAACTTCAGCTTGTTTCAGTTTGTGATAAAAAGCTGCCTTTTATTTATGAAGCTATTTAGATGTATAAAGAAGTGAGTATGACATTTAATAGAACTCATTATTAGGTGTTAGGTGGCACAGTGGATAGAGCACTGGGCTTGGAGCCAGTTAAGTCAGGTCAGGAAGACCTGATCTCAAACCCATCCACAGGCATTTACTAGCTGTGGGATCCTGGACAAGTCACTTAACCTCTGTGTGCCTCAGTTTCCTCATCTGTAAAATGGGGGTAATACTAGCACCTACTTCCAAGGTTTGTTGTGAGGATGACATAAGATAATGAATAATAATATAAGAATAAGCTAACTTAGCACAGCGCCAGGAACATAGTAGGTGTCAGCTATTATTATTATTATATTGGGTCAAATTCAAAGCCCTGAAATTTTTATAAACAAACTTCAGCGGGTCTCAGTTTCATCATCTGTAAAAAATGAGATGTTTGCATTAGATGAACTCCTGTGCACCTTCCAGCCTGAACGTTAACCTTATCATGCCAAATTTCTAAGGAGAAATGCTGGGGTAGATACAGTCACATCCAGTGACATTGGGAAAGCCAAGTACTAGAAACAAGATACCAAACACCTACTACCTGATTCTGTGCCCTGGTGACTTAGCAATTTTTTAATATATAATATTTTAAAATAAATAACTTTCCAGGCATCAAGGGCAGGCTTATGTTCAGTACATATATTGACTCTGAAGATATGTGATAATGATGCATTCATAAAAATTATTGATAGACACATATAATCTTTGTCAATAAAAGAACAATAATCCGGGTTAGAAAGTAAAGTGGATAGTAGTCATAGTGAAAGTTATACCGATTTGCTGGGGTTTGGAGTTCTCTCCAATTGACCGTGATTATTTTTAGAAAGGAAAGGTTGCTTCATAGAACAATAATGCTGGAATTAAGTTATTTAGATTCTAATGCACATCAAAGTTGAACAAATTGCTAAGCGGATTTAAAAGAAGATACAATAAACTCAGCCAAGCAAGCGCTGTGTCTTTAGAAGTTCAGTCCTTGGCATATAAGTGGGTGTTTAATGTGAAATAATGACAATAATTTACTTATCCTTTACAGAACCCTAGCCTTGTGCTAACAATGAATAAAGTTTACCTTAAATACAGAAAATGTTTAGTGGAAGGGGATAAATTTACTGCTTTTAGAAACTAATTTAGTTTTTGAAAGTGTTAGATAAATGATCTCTCCAGTATCTTCTTGCAATGTACCTGACGTGTGTAATGCTTAATTTGCAGGTGTGTACTCAGCCTGTTTTAAAAATTCATAAATTAGTTATATAATACTCCATTTGAAGGAATGTAAGAAAAAATAGAGAATGACCTAAATATGTTTTCTAGGTGTTATGATTATTTGGATATTTTGAGGGACCCAAAACCTCCCAACATGGAGGATTATGACTAAGCAATGGTTTAGTTCTAGACCAGAAGGCCAAAACACTAGGTCCCTAATTGGCTACGAGACAATTTGAGTATCACGGGCTAGAAGGGACCTTAGAGACCTTTCATTTTATAAATAAAGAGAATGAGGACCAGAGAAATTAAATGACTAGCCCAATATCAAAGGAGAGATTTGAACCCAGATCCTTTCACTCAAGAGTCATGGTTCTTTTCATTGCATCATCACTGATATTTTGGGGGTAGAGGAGTTCCCTTTGGTTTTCATTGGCTGGTAGAGGGCAGATGTATATTTATACATAGGGTCATCCAGACTTTCCTAGGATACTCCAAGAGTTGCCTGGAATCTTAAGGCCATGCTCTTATGATTTCCTAAATAGACATATAATGGATGGTAGTGGGTCTGGATGGAAATTGTTCCTCTGATGTTCTCCTGGAGTAGGCCCAGGGCTGTCAAGAAGTCTATGCATACAGTTTAAAGAGGAAATACAGGTGCTGCAGGAAACATATAATAGCCACTTGGTGACTCATCAAATACAGTACTTCATATCCATGATCTCATCTGGGCTAGAATAGAGATGGGTAAACTGAGTTTTAGAAATTATCACACAACTAGCAAATGTCAAAGGCAGGATCTGAACTTAGTCCTGAATTAAAGTTTAGTACTCTGTTCTACTATATCCATTACACCACTCTGCCCCTGTAGACAAGGCACGTACTCACCCCTTTCTATGTTGGCTCCCCTGTTTTCACAATTTTTTCTTTCAAATAGACGACATATCCCAGAATCATGTTTTTTGTCAGCAAAGAAAAAGAAAAGCTTTTCCAATGTTCCCAGTGTAAATCATTCTGACAATGCTACAGTTTCAATTGGAACATCATCTTTTTAACGGATGTGAAAGATCAGGGGTAAAACAAAACAAAACCAAACAAAACAACCCTGAACACATTCAAGGCAAAAAAAAAAGCTTCCTGTTCTTTTTCTGAACACTAATTTTCTTTTTTTTCTAATCTAATAGTATTTCCCCCAATTACATGTAAAATCATTTGCAACGTTCATTTTTGTAAAATTTGTAAATTCCAAATTTTTCTCCTTCCCTGCGCTCTCCCCTCCCCAAGACAGCAAGTGTTCTGAGATAGATTATATAAGTACAATCATATTCAATATATTTCCATGTTAGTCATGTTGGGAAAGAAGAATCAGAACAAAGGGGAAAACCAGAAGAAAAAAAAAAGTGAAAATATTACGCTTTGATCTGTATTCAGACTCCATAGTTCTTTCTTTGGATAAGGTTAGCCTTTCTCATTATGAGTCTTTTGGAATGACTGAAGACGAATTTTCAAAAAGAAAATTAAAGGAAATATTTTGGATTATGAATTTTTTAAAAAGACGAATTAGATATTTAAGATCAAGTCTCCATATACTACAAGAGACCTAAAAAAATCATCCACCCTAACTTGCTTATTTGACAGATGTGGAAAAGGCTAAGTGATTAGCCTGACATCACAGTTTTGAAATAGAAGTGAGATTCAAACTTAGGTCTTTTAACTTCATGGCCAATGCTTTTTCTCCTGTTAGACATGAGAAAAGAACATTGTACCTACTCTAAATGATTGGGAAGTGTGCTAAAAAGACCCTAAATTCTGTTTCCATTCATACCGTTATTTTTTTTCCCATTTTAATGTGGGTCTTTGTGGTCTACTCTGATGTCTCATTAGTGTCACGGATATGGCTCTGGGCCTTCAAAGGAGTAAAAGCTCTGAAAGGTCATACTAAGCTAGAAAGTCTCCAAATATGAGCTAAAGACAGACTATGACCTAAGGTCTAGTCCGGTTAATATTCTAGGCTCATCACCAGATGAAAATGGTATACCACAAAGTGGAGGGGTTGTTTTCCTCTTTTTTGAAGAAAGTATCCATACAATAACCATTTCAAGTACTAAAGAAGTTTTGAAGTTCTGACAGTGACAGCTGAGACCTAGGTTAGGAGTACAGGTAGAGATATAAAGCTGAAACTAGATATGGGGTTGAGAGGGAGAGTCAGTAAATAGTTCAAAGCCATCACTGGGAAGAAAGAAAAGATCCTTGAATACCTATGTCTAGGAGGCAGGAGAAGGAAGAGAAACCAGCCAAGGGAAACAAAAATAGCTATTAGTGAGGTGGGAAGAAGAAACAAGACAGTATCATAATCCAGGAATGTGCCATTATCCGAACAATCTTACTGAGTACAACCTGGAAAAGGGAGGACGGTGACTGCAGGAACGAATACTAACATGTTCAGTTAGTCATTTAAGATGATGAAATAGGAAAACAAAAACAAGAGACAAATTCATGGTTACCCAATGGCAAATATAATGAAATAGCTGGGTATGTAGATGGCACATGGGAAGAAAGGCAATGGAACCCATGGCAAAATGAGGGAAAGTTTTTTTCAATAATGAGATTGCATAAATTGTCTTGTGGAAGAACAAGTCTTTTTTGGTTCACATAAGGAAGTATAAATTTAGAGCTGTTAGAAAATGATGAAAAAGTAAGGCCTAGCTTTGTGGGCTTGATAACTTTATATTAAAGCCCAAAGAAGTCCTACAACCTTTGTTTGACATCATTATTGTGTACCTTTACAAAATCTTTAATAATAAAGAATCAGGGTTAGATTTATCTATCATCTTTGGACAATTTCTTCTTCTCCAACCAAATATAATAGATCATAGGACCTCTATAAATGATCAGAACAGCCAGGAAAGACAGATTTCAGAGAGAAATTTATAGATCTGAAATTATATCCCATTATAATAAAAAAATCTGATAATCCCAATGGAAGTTACAATGGTAAATATATTGTGAGAAAATCTTATTACTTAATGTTTATTGAATTTTGGAGGGTTACTAGTTTCTCTACATGAATCTTTTTATCAAACAAATATATTCAGTTTTAACATTCTGATTTCTTGATAAAGAAATGAAATAGAACACAAAATAAGAGAGTTTCAAGAAAGGGAGGAAGAGTGTGGTCAACAGTGTCTGCAGAGATAAAGGCCAAGGAGTATTGTTACTGGAAAGAAAAAGAAGGCAATGGATTTGGTGATTTGAAGATACAGAGATCATGGGTAATAACTGAAAGGGTAAGTTTCAGTAGAATGGTTGCTGGAAGTCAGATTGCAAAGGTTAAAAAAACTGGGATGATGGTAAAATAGTAGAGATGGCTGAATATAGATTGCTATTTCAAGAAGCTTGGTGGTGAAAGGTAAAAGAGATAAGTGGTAAAGGGAAGGATTTCTTAAGATTGGAGAAACCTAGATAAGCCAGAAGTGAGAAGAGAATACTCCCATCAATTATTCATTTTCTTTGACATTGTCAATACCTTAGTTGGGATGGGATAGAAGAGAGTAAAAGCGGAAGTATTAGTCTTAGAAGGGGGAAGAATGTTTCTTCTTTAGAGAAAAGAAGGAAAAAATGGTTGAGAACACCAAGAAATTCTGTGGTGGAAAGGAAGGCTACCAAGGAACTTGTAACCAATGGACTTGAACTTCTCAGGAAAGTTGGGAGTAAGGCTATTTAATAGCTGATCAGGATCCTGGAATGTAGTCTATAGGACAAGAAATAGAATTTTTCTCTATGCAAAGTTAACTGGATTGTATTAAGACAGAGGACACAACTTAGTAACAGATGACATTTACATAGTAATTTCAAATTTATAAAGCATTAAAAAAACTAACATTATCTCATTACTGTAACTTTACATATCTATAAAGCAATTATTGTTATTATCATCCTCATTATTTCCCCCATTTTGCACGTAGGAAACAGACTCCGAAGTGAAATGACTTTCTCATGGTAACAGAGCCAGTTAAATTGACATTTAACCAAAGACACAAGCTGAGTTCTTTCTCCATAAATCTAGCATTTGATAAAGCTTCATTTTATTCTTTTGATTTGAAAATCAGCAAGTTCTAAACAAATGAGATACCACACTCAAATATGACCATGTTCTTCACTGGTTTCCCCACCCTGTGAATAGTATTTTTGGTTTTGTTGGGTAGCTGATACTTTGGATGATTTGATGTTTGATCATTTATAAGCAATGGAGATCTTTAAAAAAAAATCTGAAGACAGGGTCAGCTGCTATGGAGTTAAGTTAAAATCAGTAAAACAACTAAACATAACTTTTGAAAAAAAGTGTTGGGATTCATCATTGTAGAATCATATCACTGGATTAAAGGAAATCAATGATTTAAAAAATGCATTAAGATATGCTTTTCAGAAGTAGCTTGAGATGCTTTATATATGAATCCCTATCTATGACTCAAATTTTTATTGTAAAATACTTATATTTAGTAATTACGGTGACTAATATGTTTAAGATTAAATATAAAAATATAAAATACATTATTTATAAAAATATATAGACATAATAAGCAACATGCATCACTCTGCACAAAATATCATGATAAATGTATAAGTAGATAATAAACCATATGATTCTTCACATTAAACAGAAGCATCATTTAACTCACAACTGAGCTTCTGTGGAAATGCTGCTAAATTACTTCAATCAGAAGTGAAATAGTTATTGGGCCTAACATAAACTGAAGACTAACCTCAAAAGGATGTCACTTCTAAATTTCCCTAGGAAAGCTTGACTTTCTTTATATTATTATCATCATCAATATTTATGAGTAAGGGAGATTGCAAATCATCTCCCCATATTATAAACATATCATTCCCTAGCTCTTCCTTAAATAGTATTCCAGTTATTGGGAGATATAATAAGGTCCTAAGTGGTATTCAACTGAAGAGAAAAAAAAAAGTTGAACAGTGAATGGACTTTCTGGAACTAGGGCTTAGTAGGAATAAGAACACGCGTACTAAAACAATTTCTGAACAGAGTAAGAGAATTGAGTCGAAAGTTCGGAATTCTGGGATTGACTCAATTCTGAATGAAGTTCCCTTTAAAACTAAAGATAACTTGCACATCGAGTCCCTTAGTATTGGGCTGTGACTAAACAACTGGCCAGTCTAATTGATGGATCTGTTTTAGGAAAAAAGCAAACCAAGCTTACAAAAACCTTCACAGAAGATAAGGTGGAGGCAGGAATCCAAGAGCTCAAAGAAGAACAAGTCAGGGTTATTTATAAACAACTACTTATCACATAGTCAGGTTAACCTGTCTCTAGTTTGCCAAAAGCAATCTAGCTCGATGCTGCTCTGAGACACAGTGTTAATTAGGGATTTTTGTTTCTTTTTTTTTTTTTTACTAAACTCAAAAGGGAAATAAATGAGCTTTCACTTTTTTTGACAGAAAAGTGAAAATAATTAGAGGAAAAAAACCCAAAGTGCTCCATTCGAGGGAGAAAAATTAATCAACATTTCGAAACATACCCTGGAATTTTTCTGGTATACTATTTTGTACTAGTTGTCTCTCTAACATGAGAACAGAGTGTGTATAAACATGTTAATTATGATGAACAATGCATAAATGGATTTCACTGATTATTCTGGTCTTCAATTTTTGGTAATGGGGCTTGGGATGTAATAATGTGGCTAACAAAGGCCACAGTTCATTCTGAGGCTGAAATAGAAAGTAAGAATCCAAAGCAGAAACCCTTTTGGGGAAGTGGGGGAAGGGGGTGTAAGTACCACTTTAATTCATTATGATTCTAACTCTTAAATCAAACCTTAAAGAAAAAAAATATTTATAAGACCCACTGTTCTGTGATTCAAGCATAATAGCTTCACGGATGACTTTTCCTTTATCCACAGTAACATGCAAGTATCCTTACTAATGTATTAACATTATGAAATTTTATAACATTTTAGATTTCTTTGAAATGAAAAGTCTATTTTACTTTTTAATTAAATCTATTTCCCAGAAAGGTCTTTAAAGGCTCCACAAAGTACCTTGCATTTTATTATTGCTGACAGTTATCTAAACCACGCTTGAATGCTCTCTTTATCCTTTAGTGAACAATTGAAAGATCATATGCTAAAAGACTTGTGCTCTCTCTTCTTCTTGCCCTCTAATTAAGGCATTTTAATACATTTCCTCATACTTGTTAAAAGAGCACACTGTTAAGATTCATGGAATGAGACAATTTTGACTCTGGCATCCACATAAACATATACAATGTGAATGTGTCCTAATCATGGGTGTAAAAAAAAAACCCCTCAAATGAGCCTCATATGACAACTCTATGGAAAAGTAAGGTGGAGCTGGGGCCTCTCTGTTTGCCTTAATATATATCATCTATGAAACTGCAAAAATATAACATTCTATTGGAATAAACTATAATTGTATATTAAGAATATATCCCACCCCAAAAAACCTACAGAGGTTTAAAGAGGTTTGGGAGGTTGAGTTTTCTTCTGCTTTAAGCATGGGGAATTGTGTGCAGTGATTTAAACAGCCAAATAAATAAGATTGTACTTAAAAATCTAAAAGGATTGAAGTCTTAATTAAGATCTATAAATAACTTCCCTGATTATAGATGCAGCTATACAAAAGTCTATTTGTCTTAATTTAACTTAAACTTTGGAGCTATTTTCATTTGCCTGAAGTAGAGGGACTTCAGTTCCAACTTGGCAAAGTATGTTTATAAAAATAATGAAAACAAACTTTAAGGGTGTAAGATTTATTCAACTTTTAGAACTGGTTTGTTCTCTACAGAAGGGGTATAATACATTGCTAAGGACTCACATATTTGAATTCTTAACAACAGCCTTATGCTATACCATTTATTGTTATGCACTTTTTAAAAAACATAAATAGGATGTTAATGTTTTTCTTGAGTGATAAAGTCTGAATTTTCCTACCTAGAAAATATTTGTGAAATATGAAATTAATCTTCACTACCCTATTAAAATAAAACGAGGTGGGTCTGAATTTAGCCAGTGAGATAATTTTAAAATATGCATATCTTTGGATAGACTTAGGGAGTTAATTGAAATGCTACTTAGATTTTTTTTTAATTAAGGTCAGTTACAAAAGCATCACCGTAAACAATCTTTTAAGGGTAAATCTAATTTTATACTGTAAATAATAACCTGTTTGGTCTTTTACATCGACACAGTTAGTTCTGGAGAAGCTCAAGAAGACATGACAAATGTTTCTGACTTCTTTTTCAACTGGACCTGGAAGGTCACTGCCGAACAAACAGAATACTGTACAACTGGAGTTATAAATTGTAAAACCTGACAAAAAACATTTTTAAGTCTATTTTTTCTATAGAAAACAAAGGATTAATGTAGTCAATATGGAACATCTGGTGATATGATAGATATTTTTTTCTTGAAGCCATTAAAAGAATTTACCTTCAGATTAAAGAAGAGTTTTAAACCATGGTGATTCACACAACATGCAATCTTTCAGTTTTCTTCCTTCTCTCCCTACACATGCATGCACACAGGCAAACACACTCATTTAAAATAATTCCTATTAGGAAATCATGTGATAAGGCAGAATGACCTAGTTTGTTTTAATGCTAATATGTTGCCATATTATTGTTAAAATTAGTACTTAAATACTCATAGCTCCAGTTTGGGGGGCGGGGAAGACTTAAGATACTTAATTTTTTTTTTAAAGGACAGCTATGGTTTTTGAATCAATCTACTCAAGAAATACAGATGTCCATTTCTCTTAACTTTTTTCCTTTCCTTTCCCCCTCCCATAGGATCACTTAATAAGAAGGGCAGGTTTTCATTAAGCTTAATTTGTGTGGAACTAAATATTAAGTTGAGTTACTAAAATTGCATAGTCATAAATTGGTTAACTTTTAAAAATATCATGTTGCACTTTTAACTGTAGAAATATACCCCCAGAATGTAGAAGGTAATAAAATGCTGATACAAATAGAAGTGTTGGAAAAAAAGGAAGCAGTACTTTAACTGTTTCTCATGGCATTTGTGTTAAATAAAAATGTAAATTAACAAATAAAGACTTATATTAGTTTCCTCCCTTCCCCAGCTTTAGCTAATAAAACTTCAAAACAGATTGGTGATGTACAGTTTTAAAATCTGAAAAATGAATGACCTTAAATGGAACCATATGAAACTTGCAACAGTAAAGCTATCTGAGGTAAAAATTAACCAAAATTCAAATGAAGAAAATTCAAAATGAAATGGATGAAGGGCAATTAAGTACCTATTTTGACAATTCTAAGTGGTCAAGTTTTTAAAGTATGACACAGGAACCTTAACCTATCTATATATGAGTGATAAATGAGGCATTTTGTGTCATTACATTCCCATAAATCACTTTCTTTAACTGCTGACGGCTTTTATCAGATCTAACCTTTTCAAGCTTCTATTAGAGCGCTAACATTTTCAACTTTGACACATGTGCAGTTTACAAATTCTGCAGCTGATTAACTCTGGACAGAAGCTCACTGGCATCATTGTCTTTAAGTTGGGTGAGAGCCTCAGGGTCTCAAAAACTCACACTAACACGACAGTACAAAAATTTCCAGTAATACATTTGGGCATGGGTGGGATTTCAAGTTGCTAAACAACTGTTTTCTATCTTGATGACTCAGGAAATGATTACTTTAAAAAAAAACAACTCTGCTGGTGCTTAAATTCTCTAAACACCTAAAAGAGTGAAATTTTTGTCAAAATATTATTAATGGATAATCAGTTTCTAAAGGTATAAATAATAAAGAAAACCAAAGAGAAGGCAGTCATGTACAGGGCATAATTTAGAAGGGTTATAATAATAATGAGGAGATTTAAGTAACTATTGGGTGATACCTACTCATTCAAATCCATCATCTTTTTTTGGAATACTCTAGCCTTCTAAACTAAAAGTCCCTTTTGTTTTGTCTGCGTACTTTGTGGACTATTTAGATCAGTGCAATCAGTCAATTCAGTGATATGGGGGGAAAAAAAGTTGGGTTAGTTATCTGGATCATTTCATTAAAATATTCTTTCTTCCTAGTTTTCAACCAGTTGTATTGGCATAAAGAAGATCCCCAATATTTGAAGATGGCTGATTTCAAGCACCTGAAGAGCTTCCATGTTGGAGAGGATCTGTTCCTGGCTCCTGGAGTGATGGGTAAAAGCATATTTCACCTTGATGAAATGAAAAAACTTCCTAAAAATTCGAGTTCTCCTGAGAGGAAAAGTCAAGGTGAGGTGTTCACTTTTGGAGATGTCATAGAGGGAATTCTCAACAAGGTTATGTCAGGGATTTCCTCCAAACTGGAGACCATGGGATTTTGTGATTCTGTGACTTCCTATGGAGTTCTTGCCTGATATAAAAATGACCCACACTATCCATGCATACAGAGGTTACAATTTCCATGTATAACATAGAAATGAAACACCTGGAATAACCATTGGATGAAGGACCTCAGAGACCATTTAGTTTAACTTAAACCTGACCAAAAATTTCTTCTGTAACACTTTCAAAAGTCCTCTGCCTAAAAAAATCACTGACAAGTAACTTACTAACTCTTTTAGTATCCCATTTCACTTTTGACAAACTCTGCCTTGACAATGTCCTTTCTAAAGTGTGCTGCTCGGTACAGAACTTGTTCATTTTTTTTTTCCAGTAGCGTATGACTCTTCTTGATTTCATACAGGGTTTTCTTGGCAAGGATACTGGAGCAGTTTGCCATTTCCTTCTCCAGCTCATTTTATAGATGAAGAACTAAAGCAAACATGGTTAAATGACTTGCGCAGGGTCACACAGCTAGTAAGTCTCTGAGGCTGGATTTGAACTCAGGTCCTCCTAATTCCAGGGCCAGCATTCTATCTACTATAAGACCTAGCTGCCCCTCAGTATGGAGCACAATGACCCAAATGTGGTCTAGCCAGCAGGAATATATTATAAGGACCTCATGTTTCTCTTAACACAGACCAAGACAGCATTTCTTTTTCTGAATGGTGGATCACACTGCTGACTCAGACAGCTCTTATCCTTTCCCACCCACATCATTTTGCATAACCTGTTGTCTTTCTCCACCATCTTGTACATTTGATCCTTTAATCTAAGTGCCAGACTTCACATCTATCATGATCAAATACCATTTTACCTGTTTTGTCCCACTAGTATGACTTGTCAATCTATTTTGAGATCCCTATTCTAATATCTGATGTATTAGTTTATGTAAAATTATATATATGTAAAAGCACATTGTAAATGTATATATGCATGTGCACATATACGTATATACATATATATGATATAAAAACAAAAAAGGATTATTGCAAATTTGACAAGCATGCCATCCAAGTAATCTAATTCATTGATAAAAACATTGAACAGAAAAGGGTCAGAGACAGTGAACCTGTGGCACTTTGCTAGTGACCTCTCATTAGGTTGACACTGATCTCATAATTACTGCTCTTTGGATCTGGTCATTCAAGCAGTTACTATTTACCCAATTGTTCTATCAGCCAGTCCACAAGGATATTCTGAGAAGAAATAAGCAGAGATCATTGTGAGCCAGGCCTATCCCTTTAAGCTCCCATAACACCACTTTACTTATTTCATAAAAGTGAAACATATACAAAAATAAATAGTTTAACCATCATCTTGGGTTTCAATTCCCTGTTGATTATCCTTTCTTTTATTGTTCCTCATCCGAGTACCTCTTTCCTTGGTAGAGAAATGCTCTACTGAAATACAGCTATACTACGCCCACAGTATTCTCTTATACTACCAGTCTACTCTTCTTGTTAAAAAAAGATGAAAACAGTCTCTTATGGTTTGATCCTGATGAACCTCAAATGTTCATAGTGACCTCTGCTTCCTTCTCCAAATCCAACAAACCATTTCCTTACATAAGTATTAGAATTTTCATAAGAACTATGTTAAGCTCATTGTCCTAAAAATTGAAGAAACTTTTTTCTTTCCCTTTAAAAAAATGGTTTCACATTTGCCAATCTCCCATTCTTCACAAATGATCAAATGCCATCAATGGCCCTGGTATGTATCTAGCTAATCTGGGCCAGGCTGACTTGAATTTCCTGAGAACAGCTGGAATCTCTCTTATTATATCCTTACTCATCTCATAAAAATTGTAGTACATATATTAACAAATATCATCATCTCGTTTTCAATTCCCTATTAACTACTTGTATGCACAACACTCTCTTTGGTAAAGAATAGAGAAGTAAAGCAGGAGGTCAAGAGTTCTTCCCTCTGGACTAATATCATTGCTTTATCTAGCAAATGTTTCTATCTGTTCTTTGATTTTCTTTTTGTCTTCAAGTAGTTAAAAACCCCTTTGGCATCTGTGACACTCACTGCTATCTTTGTGTCATTAAGGAACACTTTTCACAAGTTTAAATTAAAATGAACTGAAGTATTTATATTTGTATGACATGTAAAAATACTTCAAAATGTTACATTTAGTCAAAAGTTCACCAATGTACTAAAATCAGCTTTTCTTTTTGTGGGTAGGAAAGAGGAACAAGGCTGCCATACTGTTTCATATCTCTAACTAATTGTGTATAAATGGTCACAATTATTTGAGAGCAAAAATCAAAGAGAAAAGTAACATTTGCTAGGCAGAAGTTTCCTATGATTATTTATGCACTTAGAGTATAATAATATATCTTGCCCTTTATACTTACCTATTTAAACGCCATAATGTGTGTACAAAATGTTTTTGTATACATGTGCTTGTGTGTGAATGTCACAAACGAGTGAGAACAAAACCTCCAAGAACACATTCATTCAGATAGAATTGACAGACGCTGAAAGACCAGCTCAAGTTTAAAGAAACACCGTATTTAATAATATTAGTCAGACTGAAGAAAATCCAGATGTTGGTACTTTGACTAGTAGAGAAGGCTGGTACTTCAGATAGCAGTAGTTTTGATAAGAACTAAGTAGACATCAGACCTAAATAGTGAAACCTGAAGAGACAAGTAGAAGGCAGGAAAACTGAAATGTTTGCAAAGACCCTTCTGCAGCAGATTGCCTCTCATTGCTAAATGACAAATCTTGAAAAAAATAGTTAATGAAGGACAACTTTTTCCAGTGCCACAACCAACAATCTTGCAATGTCACCATCTAAGCATTATCTATGACAAATTAAAAACTTCTTTATTTCACTAATAATGTCACTCATCACCGAAGCTGTGCAGTTACACTTTGACAATTCAGATGTAAATCCTGGGTTGCCTATGTGTATTCATGACAAAGGCATATTTATCATTTAAAACAAAAGGACATGACTTCTGGGTGTTCATATCAAAGACCAGTGATGGATGAGGCCATGCTAATCAAAAGAGAGAGCAGAAAGAACACAGATGTTTGCTACTTTGATTAAGAAAAGACCATCCCCCCCTCCAAAAAACAAATTCCCAATATGGCCATCTTATTTTTGAAAAAATGTTTGATTTTAGCTGATATTTTAGAAGCACATATATTCGTAGGTATAGATAATACTGATATTTCAGTTCAAATTATATAATGCTAAAGTCATCAGATCTCAAAGAGGAGCTCATTTCTCAGCTATAACTCAGGGAAAATCCTACAAACTGGTAAGGTCCTCCCAGTGCTTATTTTTTTATACAGAATCAGAGGGAAAAAAAAAACAAACCAAAGATTAAAACAATATAGAAGTAAATAAAAGCTAGAATTCACTGAATTAATTGATTTTTAACACTCTGCTACTGGGCCCTTTTTTTGTACTTGTAGGCTGAACAAGACCTTTAGGAATTATAAAGCCACCAGGCCCTAAGAAATGCCTATTTTTATTACATCTTGAGCTAGTATATCTGTACAATTTGCATTTTACTCCCTGCTCTTGCACTGAAAAGCAAAAACAGTTGCTGCACTTATTTTAAGGTTTTTTTTTCAAAAGAAAGCAATTAATTCTAGTGATCTCAGCATGCATGCACAGCTTTCTGATGAGAGACTTACAATAAATGTGGTATGGGGGGGAGGGCAGGAAAGGTATTTAGAGTGCTAGAGCTATTGATAGCAACTTCTTCCCATCCCACTGATGAAGAGCTATCATCAGGACTTGCTAATAGAAATCCAATTTACAAGGTAGGACCTAAACTGCTCATTTGAGTGCCTTTCAAGATGCTCAGGGTTGGTAACACTTCAAACTGAAAACAAATACACAGTACTATTGGGATAGGGCTATTTTCTTGTTTGTTACGACTGGGAAGCCCTGACAGCAAAGTCACCTTGAAGGGAGGAAGGCAGGGAGGTCAAGGCGGGGGGTTGGGGGGGAAGGTTGAGGAGGGGAACAACTTTTGTTTTGATCTGTTTTCCTTGCTACCTTTCCATTTGGGGTGACAGTAAGTTTGGTGTCAAGGAGATGTTAAAAACTCAGTCATGGTAGAGTATCATCAAACAAACACACAAACTGGTAGAAAGAAATGAAGGCTTAAGCCTTCTCAAACTTAAAAGAAAATCAGGAAATATTATTACACTAGGTGAATTGCCATAAGCAACTTGTTTTTTATCCCAATACACTCTGTCTCAAAACAGGAAAACCAAGAACTTACCAATAATGACAGTGGATCGTCCACAATGACACTGTTAGTGCCCATTACAAGATTTCTGAGTTCATTAGATGTACTAATGCAATCCATTTTACACTATTGGACTGTACTTAAATTCTGCACTTAACCATTCAGAGTCATGGCTTCAATAACTTCATCATAAGCTCATTTTTTGGTTATCTTTTGTTTTGTTTTATTGGTGTGATTTATAAACTGGTTTCTTTCAGACTAACAGTTGAATATTCTGGAGAGTTTCCCACTCAATATATTAAGAAATGTTTACGGAATAACAAAAATGCTTCACCTTTTGGCCCTTTTATGAAAAATTTACTGGATGCCTAATATATTTAATATTCAGTAGCATGTGAGAATAATTTTTATGCAATTCTGATAGTTAGAAAGATAGATAACTCAATTATTAGATCATCTATCAAAATATTCAGATGTATAAGAGGCTACTAAAAAGATTGATGACTGAGAAAGTCCACTGATTCTCTAGCCATCATATTCATGCATTTGGCGAGACAACATTTTTCGCTGCCTTCACAAGCAAGCTTCATTACCCATCACTCCACTGAAAAGAGTTTATTATGAGGCTGCCATCTTGGCAAGACTATTATTTAGATGATAAATGCTGGGGAAAAAAAAAGTGTGTCTAGATTTTTTTTAAAAGAAAAAAAGATGAGCGTTTTTGACACATAAAACAAACAGCATCTAAATTTCTAATTAACTTAAATTTGGCAGATACAAATATAGGTCAGTTAATGCTATGATATTATTTTCCATCCGATTTTTGCCCTTAATTTATAAAATGTAAATGAACTAATTAGAAGGAAAACTGCATTATTGGTGACAAAATGCTTCAGCTGGGTCCTTGCTTCCTGACACTTATGATCAACTCTAACAAATTATTGCTAACTGATAGAAAATTACTCCCCCTTCCTCCCATAAAGTAAGAAAGAAGGTTTACTGAAAATTAAGAAAAGGTCTTGGAATCTATGGAACCAACAGGACCTTATACATGGTTCACCCTGGACACAAAATGGTGAATATCTGTAGTACTAGCACCACCATGGACTTACTGTGTCTGGCAATGGCTGAGGAAAGAAAACCGTGGATGCTGAATACAGTAGAGTTTAAAATCTCATATTTTCTATGGTGTTAAAAAAAAAGAAATACATTTAACTCCATAACAATTCATGTGCTACTTATTTGTGAACTTTAGGATTTTTTCTTTCTTTCAATTATCCTATGTTATTATTTAAATAGATCTGTTATGGATTTGAAAAATTGGTAAGAGGACAGTAGTGGCAAGTAGAGAATAGTGAGAGAAAAAGGTTTGGTTGCCTGAGTTTTGGCACTAAAATCTGTCATTGTTAAGTAAGATTATGTGATGTAATAGCTAAGCGGAAAGAGGTTTTTAACTATTCCTATGTAAAGACTCTACAATCCAAAGTACATTCAAATTGTCAGATGTAAGTGTCAATTAAAAATTACAGGAAATGTTGAAAGGTAAGGTCTATAGGGGTTGCTCTGTTTTGACACAGTGGAGAATCTGTGACCAGGCCTTTGGCAAGGCATAGCAAGACCTGTGCTGTCAGTTTCTATAGTACACAAACTTAGACGTCTAATCTGAATGAGAAACACCAGGAAAATGGGAGCTGAAGCCTTGCGGGAATGTAGATTGGAGCTGAAAGCCCTCTGTCTGGAATATAAGATAGTCTTTGGTGACATGACGATATTTGAGAGAGCAAAGAAAAAGAAAAGAGAAATAATTCAAAGACGCAAAACTGTCCTGGGTGCCACTGGAAAGTTGCTAAAACATTCCAACATAGATGTTAAGGGCCTTTGTAAATTAAGCTCTAAGTTCAGACACATCTCCAAAGTACATAGATAACTTAAATTACAAGACTTTTGTCCAAGATAAGTTATCATGCTGAAATAACAGAATTTGAATTTTATTAGGGTTTTCCACTCCTTGGGTAATATAGTACAGTCAATTATGATACCCCAATCCTCCTTAATCTTCACACTAACAAAAGTATAATCTATATAATGCTCAAAGAAAATTATTATGATTATTTTTAAATCCCTAGCTGGAATAGTAGGGGAGATAAAATGCTTTCCTATAAGCTTCTCCAGCAGAACATCACTTAGGGTATTCAGAATTTATTTATTTTTTACATATTTTGAAATATAAATGATAAAAATTGTGGATGTCTACCTATATACATACACACATAGTGACATGAGGTTATTTAGGCAATCTGAAATTTCAATTCAAAATAATGTTTGCTTTGTATATCAAACACTTCAAGTGAAAGTAGCATATCTTAGCACTCCATTTTATAACAGGGAAAAGTAATGGTGGGTGAGTGGGAGTATTTTGCATATGGAACAAAATTCTCTGTGTGTTTGGCTCCTGCCTTAGCTATGTGACCCTAGAAAAAGTCACTTCTCTGCCCTCAGTTTCCTCATCTGTAAATTGAGGGGGTTGGATTTGAAGGCCAGTCTCTTCTAGTTCTGAATTTGTGGTCTAATGATTACCCATGCCTCAGCAGCTAACAGCTCAACCTCTCCAAACACCAATGGTCCAGCTACCTATAGGCAGTTACTTTAAGAGCTATGCAGAACATGGATTCTGACTCTGTCTTTCAGAGGCCCCAGTCATCTTAAATCCATGAGAGATTTGTTTTCCTCATGAAAATAAAGATGGGCAGTTAAACACTGAGTATCTTATAAGATTCTCAGGTCCTTTAGTTTTTCTCTCCCAAACATTACTTTCTGAAGTTAAATTGATGAGCTACAAATGAAGATTGTTGAATTTGTTATTAATGCCTACAGGAGATTTTGGCTCGGCTGAAGCAAAAATAAAAGAGAGAAAAAAGGTTTATTAAAGATCAATTTCAAAAGCCACTCATTTGCCCTGTCTGGAAGGGTGACACTTTTGTGTTTGAGGTGTGGAGATTTCTATGAGGAAGGAGGAGAAGGAAAGAGGAATTCAATGAGTGTCAGATAGCTTTACTAGCCCCAAGTCCCTCTGTGTTGCAGTAAGGTCAGAACCTTTCCGTGTTGTACTTGTGTGTCAAAATATGTCAACAAACCATCATACTGCAGGAAGAAGAATGACCTTTCAGTTCTTTATATTTGGGCTGCCAATGAAGCCTTGGAAGCAGGGTATGCATGAACAATTCTCCTAGTTGCTTGACAAATGCAACTCCCAAGGTTTCCTCTACATCTTCTTGTTAAAGTGTTGGGTTCCTAAGTGTTGGTACAACTTTCTAAACCCTTATAACTCATGAAGAAAATCAGTATTGCTATATGTTAGACAATAAAGGTCACCCGCAGGCTCACAAAAATAATTCAGTCTAACTGAATTAAACACGACGGGAAGCACATTGTTGTAAGAACACCATTTTCCTAAAACTAATGTTTGTAAAGGTTGGTCAGATGAGAGTTATGAGATTGTAATTATGAGATCAGAAATCATTTTTATTCACAGTTTAACCATGTCACTTATTTTCACTGTTGTCTTTTGTACACACATAGGACAATATGGACCCCGTCAGTATCACTGGTACTCTGAGTTACCTTCCCAGCAATGTGACAGATATATACTGATCCAACCTTTGACCAGTCCAGTCCATTTTCTCAATGTGGCTGACATTAAGGCATAGTTACCGACCATGGAATAGCCTCAAAAGAACTATTTTAAAGGGATGTAACCATCCTTCAATTCATTTGCAGGGTTTGCTAATAGTGGATCTACATATCAAGAATGAACCAGGGGTGGCTAGGTGGTACAGTGAATAGAGCACTGACCCTGGAGTCAGGAGGACGTGAGTTCAAATCTGGCTTCAGACACTTGACACAAAAACTAGCCGTGTGACTTTGGGCAAGTCACTTAACCCCAATTGCCCTCCAAAAAGCAAAAAACAAAACAAAACAAAAATGAACCTGACAAAGGTCCAAAATTTATGGTCAGTTTAGTTATTGATTTGTGTGTTAAAATTTTTATTTATTTATATTCTGAACCTAACAAACTCAAGTGAGATCAAAATTTCCATATATAAAGTAGAACTGAAAAAAGAGCATTATACCAGAAACCATGAATCTCCATGGTATACAGTTTGCTTTTCTTTTTAAATATATAATAAATTTTATATGTGACTTTCAAAACCATCTTACTTCTCTGTGATTGTTTCTAGCTGGTAAAGTTATTGGATACAGATACATGGAGTATACTGTCACCATGTTTTTTGTTTGTTTGCTGTTTTTGGTTTTGGGGGCAATCAGGGTTAAATGACTTGCCCAGGGCCACACTGCTAGTAAGTGTCTGAGGACAGATATGAACTCATGTCCTCGGGAGTAAAGGGCTGATTACTCTATCCACTGCACCACCTAGCTGTACTCACACTATGTTTTAAGTTCTGCTGACAAATAAATTTACTACATCAATACAGATCCAAAAATTGAAATATAAAATTTGAACAGGGAGCATCAGGATTGGGGATGGAGGGAATGGAATAGGGCCCTAGTCGACAAAACTGTAGGGTAAAGCACAGGATTCTAGAGTTTGGATTTCTAAAGACTCATGATTTATCTTACGAGAATGGGGGAAGAGGAGGAGTGGTACAGGGCTGGGAAGAAGATTCGGGAAGCTGGTATAACTTCCCTTCCCAGGGAGTTAAGGGAGGTCACCATTTTGAACATTTCACTTCTTATAAAACTGAACCACTTTTTCCCAAACCAAGCAGTAAGGATGAATGAGATGGAAGCTAGGAGAAAGCAGCCCAGATTCTCAGGGGACAACAAGAAGACAGTTTCACAAGCTCATTAGGATTTAGCTTAATGACATGAGAACCACAAACTAGCAGAATTAAGCTCTAACTTCAGTAGTGGTAGGGAGTGATTTAGCAATAGGAAGTCAAAACAAGGGAAGCTGGGAGTAACCAGAAGCTACAGAGTCTGCTCATGACTTATGCCATGAACTTGAAGCTTACACTCTCAAAGACCTGGCTATGCATCATGCTGATGTTAACCAATGGCCAGTGCTTCAATGTCTCTCTTTTCTTTCTCTGATCCACTCCTTCCCACCCCTCTCTTTTCAAGTACCTTATTCATATTTCCCCCTCCATTACTGAGGGAAAAATGTGTGTGTGTGTGTGTGTGTGTGTGTGTGTGTGTGTGAGAAAGAGAGAGAGAGAGACAGAGAGAGAGAGAGAGAGAGAGAGAGAGAGAGAGAGAAATTCATCTCTTGGTCATGTGTGGGCTCAGTTTGTCATTGCTGGTTTACCCAATAAATCTACAGGTACAAAAACACTGAATTCACCACTGGTAATTCTAAGACAGACCAGGTCTTTGTGATCATGGTGGACAACACACAAGACTACATCCGCTTAGTCAGTCCATGTTGCTGTGGATTTGGTCTCCCTGTATCCATGGGTAACCTGAACTGGGCAACAGCCACTGATTTCATTTCTATGATATTAATAACTAACATAGACTGCCTCATAATCAATTCAGTGAAAACTGCTTTTATTGAATTCTAAAAAGACAGACCAAAAAAAAAATCCACCTCTCTATCTACAGTAAAATTGCTTCAGACTCTGACTTTGAGATAATCTGGAAAGAGACAAGTAACTATGATGCAAAATAATATATAAGTACATTAGAAATATTAAAAAAAAGGTGTTAGGGAGAGAGGGGCCTTTGATTCCCTGCCTAGGTGGGCCTCGTTGTGATCAGCCTTGCTCTAATACCTTCTGCAACCCTGGGCAGGTCACTTAACCCATCTGTTTCAGTTTCCTCTGCCTTAAATAATTGTATCTAACTCTCAGGATTGTAAGGAGCAAACGAGACAATTATCATAAAGTACTTGGCACAGTAACTGATACAGGGTAAGTGCTACATAAATGCTAATTATTATTATTATTATTATCATTTTGTCTAATATGTTTTCATGGTACTTGCCAATGATACTGGCCAGGGTACACATGAACAATGAGAACTGTGCTTCTGTGAGAGTTAAAATGAACTTGACCCCTGCATTAATTAAAGGACTATTGGTTTCTATTTCTTGGACAGAATAATACGAACAGGTAACATTTTATATGGTTTTACAAGGTAGCAGGCATTCTGCTAATTGCTTGATAAATATCTGTTCTGATCCTCACAGCAGTCCTGGGAGGTAAGTTCTTTCATCATCCCAACTTTACAGATGAGGAAATTCAGGCAAAGAGAGGTTAAGAGACTTGTCCAGGGTCACACAACTAATAAGTGTCTGAGGCTAGATTTGAATTCAGGTCTTCTTGACTCCAAGTCCAGTGCTCTATTTACTGCCTCACCTAGCTGCCTAGGAGTGGGTGCTTAATAAACTGTTGTTATTGATGATGGAGAATCAGCTAAGCAAATAACATAAAAGACCTCAGGTTTAAATTTTTTAGTCTACTTATAAAGTGCTTAGAATTTTACTAATTATGGATCTTTTCTTTTTAATAAAATCATTAAAGGAAACCACATGGTATAATGGGCAAAGAGCTAGTCTTGGAGTCAGGAAGAGCTGAGTTCAAGTCTAACCTCAGACACATACTAGCTATATGACCCTGGATATAATACAACCTCTCAGTGCTCTAGGTAACCCAGTAAGACTATTAAGTTCCAGGGAAGGTATTGACTTATTTTGGCAGATGATCCCTCAGTTGGGAGATCCCTACATTGATGGAATCACAGGCCCTTTCCCTGTCCCCTCCATTTAAGGAAACTCATTCATACTTAGCATTTTAAAAAAAAAATCCAAATTCAGGATACTGTAGTTGAAAATAAGAGTTAACATTTAAAATACTTGTAAAGGAATATGGTTTTATTTCAAGAATCCAGGCTTCCCACATTCAAAATTTAGTTTCAATTCATGACTTTTTATTGCAAAAATTAGCTGACTGATCTAATTCTGCAATAACGTCATCAAACATATTATCACCAAACCCTTCCAAGCAGTTATGCTCCTGGACCAAGAGGCTCCAGCTCAATTCAGTTCAACTCAATAAACATTTATTAAATTCCTATTCTGTGAAAAACATAAATTGGGGCATCAAGGGATGTGGAAAGTTTAAATAACATACAATCCCTGCCCTCATTTTCCTGATAGCCTATTAGGGGAATAAGGCACATACACAGATAAGTAATATATGAAAAAACATAAAAGTACATTAAAGAAATACAAAATGAAGTGCTTTTGTAAGGTCCAATGGGAGGGTCATTACTGACTGGGGATCTTACTACTCCTTGCCTGAATGGGTTTGGTTCTGCTCAACTAAGTCGTGCTTCAACGAAATTACACATCTCTCAATATCACTTTGCTTAAAGTTGTGTCTTCAAGAAACCAATTAGTGATATTAGATATAGTATATCTTTAAATTAAGAATAACTACGATTCTATGTATTTTCAAGTCTTATAGTTTGCATGTTTGTGATTTCCGGCACGCACAGTACCCATCTTCCTGGAGAATCCCACAGGTGAGTTACTATCATCGTTAACATCTCCATATATGGGCATATAAGCACATATCAAATACTTTATGGTTCTATTATACTTTATGCCTATTGTCTCACTTGACCCTCACAAAACTCTTACTGTGGGATATTCCAAGTATTAATATGTTTATTTTACAAATGAAGAAACTAAGGCTGAGAGATTAAGTCACTTGCCCAATACATTACAGGTAGTAAGTGGCAGCAAATCAAGACATCAGCCTCATAATGTCATTGGTCCTCTTTAAGAACGAAGGATGAGGGGCAGCAAGGTGGCTCAGTGAATAGAGCATCGGTCCTGGAGTCAGAAGGACCTGAGTTCAAATCCAGCCTCAGACACTTGACACACTTACTAGCCATGTGACCTTGAGCAAGTCACTTAACCCCAATTGCCTGCCTTCCCTCCTCCAAAAAGACCAAACCCTCCTGCCCCCAAACTCCAAACCCAAGAATGAAGGATGAACAACAGTGGCAGATCTGGAATTGAAACCAGAGCTTCTGACTCCTCATCTAATCTTATTTGGGGCTCTTTCATATACAATGAAATCTAGATGACACCTCCCCCCCCCAACCAACCACACACACACACACACACACACACACACACACACACACACACACACATACTTCAGGTGGTGACTGGCTAAGCCACATAGGTCAGGTAGATTTCTAGTGTATTTTCAAAAAACTCCAGGGCTAGGGAATATGCAACATTCTTCAGTAGCTTGTTCTAGAATAATCTGATCTTGCTCATGTTCAAATCTCTTAATATAAACTAATTTTTTTTTAATCTTAGTATTCTGTGGGGAAAGTAGATTGAACACATAAGGGTTAACCTGTAAGCCAGAGTCATTTGAAAGAGGAGACATCACTAATTAAGCATCCTCAACTCATTTCATCATCTTTATTGTTCCATGATCTCTTTATATTTTCGCCACATTCATGTCTCTGGTGGAAAGATCACTCTGAAAAATGTGGTAAGACACTTCTGTCCATTACTTTGTATTTAAACACAGGAGATTTAAAAACAATTAACAATGGTAGAAAAATATGAGTCCAGTGGCTAGGAAAATACTTGCTATTCATATTCAAAATACAGAAGAAATAGTACTTGCTTATTATGTGGAATCATTACTATAATAAGATTTTAGTCACAAAAACACTTTTCTTGTCCTCATCAAATATTATAAGGTTACTAGGGCTAATCATGGTGTCAAGTATTCTTTGGGACAATGGAGCTGCAATATCCCATAACTACCTCCATTGGAACTGATGGAAAAGCAAATTGTTGTATTTTACCATTGCAGAAGCCCTCTCTAGTGCCTTTGCTAATTATTAGTCAATCTGTCTTCTGTTGATGCTGATGACTACTTGTTAGTATATAGCAGCAGTGCCTACGAAGGCTGCCGTAATTGAAGGTTTGCAAGAGCTTCCATTGCTCAGTCTTCACAATCCAACTTGAGGCACATGTGATCAGTGTGGGAACGGTGGCCCCAATTTTAACAAGACTGAAATAACTGGCAATCTGTGATTGGGCTTAATTGCAGGCTTCCTGGGAGTATCAGGACTTAGAAGAAACTTTGGACATTATCTGAAAATCCATCCTTTAAGAGCCTGTGGGAGAGTTGCCCTCTAAGTATTTCTGCCGGGTCACCACAGACATGTAAAAGCAGTCTCTAGCCTGGCCGGGTAAATAACAGATCTTTAAAAATACTTAGAGGTAAGAAATGAATTCGAATCAATTCTTGTGGCAGAAGGTATTAGCTTTGCATTGCCTCTAGGAGAGCAGACTCACTGGAGCCAATGGTTCAAAAACTGGGCTAAATTAGCTCAGTCCTTCATCCTTTCAGGGGTACATAAATTTGCTATGGGCTATATTTCCTGGTGTACATCTCCTCCCAAATCCTAACCCCAGTGAAGGGAGTTCCCTTTGAAGTCCCATCTGCTTGTTTCCTGTGCCCATTAATGATACTATAGTATACTCTATGTTTAAGATTTTCTAGGCACGTAGGGCCAAATTTCAAAGATCTGGCTGAAATCTTGGGGATAGTTAGTGATAATAAAAGACAATAAAATATTAATCACCCAGAAACAAAACCATTTTTTCTTTAATGCCTTTTGTCAATATGATTATTAATCATGTTCTTTTTTTTAGTTCCTTGCATAAATACAGTTGAATCTCATTTCAAAAAGATCTATGTAACTGAAAAGTTGCTTGTAAAATATCTTGATGAAAAAAAAAACACATCACAATTCCCTGGGCTTTAGGGCTTTAATTTTAGAGAAAACAATTTGGTCCCAACACAAAAAAAAATCTGACTTGCTGACATGGAATCTTCTTGTGAGGCAGGGCATTTCAAAGTGTTAATGCTAATACTGCTAAAGCTTCCCCACTTGGTTCAATGGGTCACTCAGTCATCTGAGGGTCTAAACAAATAGTCTTTTTACTAACAACACATTCCAATATTCCCAGTTAGTAGATCTCATGGTGGTTAAAAGCAATTCAAGAAGATAAAATCTACCGGCAAGGAGGTTAAAAGCAGTTGGCAAAGAGGCTCCCTGGGGTCTTCAGAGTTCCCGTTAGGAGTATCCGAGATAACTTTATATCCTCCTTATCCAACAGGGCCCAAAGCTGGGTCCCAGATGAGCTCAGGGCAAAGTCTACCCACATCATCCTATCTGTACCACAGCTTTCTGGTTCACAACAATAATGGTTGATGTGGTCTGAGTGTGGGCACATAAACCTCATGCCTCCTTAGTTTTATCAATATCTTGGCTCCCAACAAGTGCCTCCATTTTCCAGATGGGTAAACTAGGGAACAGAGATTAAGTAACTTCTCTAGAGTCACAGAGCCTATGAATATAGGGGCTAGGATTCAAACACAGACCTTATGACTCAGGTTAGAGGTTGGCTTTCTTTTCCCCCTTATGTTATCCCCTTTAATAAGGACCCTACTCTTTCCTATGAGAACCCTATGGGTTCTTGAGAGTCAACTGGATTATTTTAAGAAAAAAAAAGATTCCCTTCTTAGGAATACTGGAAGATGGGGGTAGGGGGCAGGAGCTGAAACCCTTAGTGATTTCATGGTCCCTTGAGATGGTTTTAAGCTTTTTTGGACAGATAAGCAGGAGAATATTCTATATTTAAATGTTTAAATGGATCTTTCCCCACAATAATGCAGATCAGAATCAATACATGCTCATTGTTTGTGATTCTTAACCATGTCCTCCTAAAAGTTCACCACAGAAACTATATCTAATGTGCAGTAGCTGCCTTTACTTTCTCATAATACCATTCCCTCCCACCCCTCCAAAATAATGACAACAGTGGAGCACCAGCTGTCCATCTGTGATCTCTTCACTTTTGCCATATGTCCAGCCCATTTTCTCTTCCTGTCATACAATTCCTTATTCCTGTTCTTTAGAGCTCCTCTAGTTATGTTGCAGCCTTTTCATATTATCATGCAATTCTCCAATGCCTTCTGTGTGATGTTCATCTTTAATTTTGGGAAGTAGTGGTATTCTGTGTTTTGCTGCCATATAGCAACACCAGCAAAACAGTAATCCTAAAGAGAGCAGTCTTTGCTTCCATGGGAAACTTGGGGACAGGATAAGTGCTTTATAATTTCCTGAATGCAATCCAGCCTGCTCTCATCCTATTCAACTCCAGGACCTGCTCATTATTCATCTGTTACAAGTCTATCCTAAATTTACATACTATTAATTATAGGGTGTCAATCCAAATGCATGTTGAAATCTGTGCAAGAATCAGTCAAAAAGCATTTATTGAGCACTTGTTGTGTGCCAGGTACTTGGTCATCTTGTGTGGATAGAAAAATCCGAATTTCTAAGTGATGACAGATCTTTTCTAAGAAAGTCATTCTTTTATGTGGTTAAAAATCTCTTCCAAGAGATTCTATAACGTCTTAAGACGATGCAATCAACACAATGTCATCCACAAGCAAGAGAATATGGAAGATATCACCATCCATGGAGACTTCCTCAATCAGGACTCTACATTAGATCTTATCTATCACAGCAGTGAACACCTACACAATTGTCTTCTTGTTTTACGCTATTTGATGTTTATCATCAGAGGGTCATTGAACAAAGTTGTTTCTGTTGTTACTTCTTGCAAAGAATTGTGAATGATCTTAACGTATGGACAGGAGACAACTTGCTGTCAAAGAATGTGTAAGCAGTATTTTCTTTTCCTGAGTCAAATGCTTATTCAACAAATAAACAAAATCAGAAAGTCTCTTCTTTATAACATTCCCTTAATTGTGAGGTGACAAAGATGTGGTCCAATGTTGAGTATTGCTTGTGGAAGCCTGCTTGTCCCCTTCTATTGTCCTCATCAAGGACATCTTATAGAAGACACACACACACATCTATATATACATATGTATATATAGATATGATTTTCATGGAGTTTTATATAGATGCTAAGAGCAGTCATAGGTCTCTAGCTATTGATGTTCTCTTGGATATTTATTTTCCTGGTATTAACAACTTCTGAGTTTTGGGTTTTTTTTTTTACATGCCTTTGTTATCTTCCTCTCCTTCAGATATTTTATATTGGTCCTTCAATGGATCTCCTCTATTTATTCTTGGTTCAACACAGCTGATTTTCATGTCTTTGTTGTCATTAATGTAACTCCACCTCTTCAATAAGCTCCTCAGGGAGTGTGATGTAAGGGGTTCAAGTGCACTGGCTCCCATTCTCCTTCATGGAGGAAAGTTAGTTTAAATTTTTTTTGCAAATCTTTTCCATTTTTCTTATGTTTGTAGCCCTCTATTGATTTTCAGACTTGAATATACTTGAGATGGCTTTGTTTAATTGGCTATTTTGGCAAGATTTCTTTAAATTGCTTTTACTTTCCTCTGCTTCCTTCTGTTTCTGTTGTTGTTCAGTTGCCCCTGACTCTTTGTGACTCTTCTTGAAAAAGATACTGGAGTGGTTTGCCATTTCCTTCTCCAGCTCATTTTACAGATGAGGAAACCTGAGGTGAATAGAAGTTAAGTGATTTGCCCGGGTTCACACAGCTAGTGTCTGAGGCCACATTTGAACTCAGGTCTTCCTGACTCTAGGACAGACACTCTGTCTATTGTACCACCTTCTAGCATAACACCTTCTGCTTTACAAGATGGCATTGATCATATCTATCCTTCACTATAAGACTTTTAAAGCTGGTTTGTGTTTCTAAATCATGGTTGCTTTTGGCACTCAACTTGCTCCATTTGGCAAGTAAGATGTTTGTTGACCAGGATGCTCTTCTGGTCTCCATGTTGTGGTAGTTAACTTAAGCTGGCTAACTGGATGAAGTTATTATAGCAGTTTTACATGTCATTTCTTCTTTTGTCTGTCCAACCTACTTGATTCCTTGTTCCCATTCCCCTGTTTCTGTCTTTTCTAGGAGCTTTCCAGAGTGTGGCACATATTAGGAACTTGATTAATTTTTGCTGATGAATCAACTGAGTTCACCTTCACTGACCCAAAAGAATGTAAGCTGCTTGAAGGTAGAGATTGTCTTGCTTTTTAATTTGTATACCCAGCATTGAACACAGTGCCTGGCACATGGTCAACACTTAATAAATATTTGTTAATTGACTGATAGGGGCCATGTTTGGTTTTTTTTTGAGAAGTAGTATCCTAAGGAAGAAATAGAAAATAATTATGTTTGCCTTGAAGGATAGAATAGAAATGGAGAAAATTTCACTCCCACTTGAGGAAAAAGAGAAAAAGAGGTAGAAAGGATAACCTTGAATCCCCAAGTGAAAAGTTCCTGAATATCTATGTTGAACAGATAAAGGCTCTAGTCTGGTGTGCTCCTCTATATGTTGGATTATAGCATGACAAAAACTCTGTACTATAAGGGAAGAACTGATTACATGTAGTTTGCCTGGGATAGTGGAACTGGGGCTGGTCTGTGGAGGTGGAGAGAATTCAGAAGAAAGCCTCCTTTTTCCCTTCTGTTTTCCTTAACTCTAGACAGACAGACACATCAGAAAAATAAAATGAGAAAGTGCCCTCTTGGGCAATAGTCATTCTTGGAAAAACAGAATCTACTGTCTTCTCACATTATATAACAAATGATGTGTCTTCAGGAGGATAACAAGTTGAGAACTCTAAGACAGTCCAAGATTCTCAGCCTATTTTTACCCCCACCCCACCCTCCAACTGCTTGTAGATTTGACACTTGCCTACCTTCGGGAAATCATGGGGACTACTATACAAGTGCAGCACAAAGCAAGACATGAAGAACGGTCAATTTCAATGGTTATAAAATGTGCCTAATCTTTCATTTCTTTCAAAGTATCATGTCACTTGCAATTTTAAATCAAATTACAATAAACATTTCCTATCAAGGTAACTAACTATTTAATGTTTATATTCAACTCAGACTTTCATCTTTAATTACTAGAGTGCTTTTAGTCACCAAATATTCGGGTGGAGGGTAACCCCTTTGTGAATTCTCTGCAGTTGGGTTTTAATCCTAGACTGGCTTTCCATATACTCTGTTTCTAGGACAGCTCTCTTCCTCATGAACCATTGTGTGTACAAAAAACAGAGACCCAAGATAATCAGTCAACAAAAACTTATTATGGACTTAGTACGTGACAGGTTCTGTGCTAAGTGCTAGGGACACAAAGAAAGGCAGAGAAACTGAGAACCAAACAAAACTTCATCTCTCTCCTCAAGGACCTCACGTTGTAATACAGCACACACACGTGTATATGTGCATGTGTACGTGTATGTGTATGTGTATGTGTATATATGTATGTGTGTATATGTATATGTGTGTATATATATGTATATGTGTATATATACACATACATACACACATACAGAGGAGAGGAGAGGGAGGGACTAGAAAAGACTTTCTGCAGAAGGCAAAATATTAACCTCAGTTCTTGAGTGAAGTCAGGGAAACCAGGAGGTGAAGGTGAGGTGAGAAGGGAGAATATTCCAGGTAGCCAGTGAAAAGGCACAGAATCAGGAGATGGAGTGTGGTGTGTGAGAGCCTACAGTGTATGGAGGGATGCAACCTGAAAGAAGACTCAAAAGGTAGGAGGAAGTCAGGCTGAAGAATTCTAAATGCAAAAGAGACTTTATGTGATCCTGGAGGCAATAGGGAGTTAATAACAGTATAAGCAAAACATAAAGGTAATAGGTTGCAAAAGCATTCTGAAATTCCAAACAATGTTGTATTATCTGCTGCTTGAACATGGCAGTGTTCCCTTTTGTCAGTGTGTGTAAATAATTATAAGACAGATATAGAGCTCTGAGGGATCTTAAAGGTTAAATAGTCCAACCCTTTCTTTTTTACAGATGAGGAAATTGAGGTTTAAAGAAGTTAAGCAACTTGCTCCAGGTCACCCAGGTAATAGATGGCAGGGTCAGGAGGTAAACCCAGGTCATCTGACTTCCATTAAATGACATTACTGGACTGGTTTTTAGTACTTCTGTACTAAGAGCTAAGGGTTGTTTTTCCAAACATCTACATATTCTGTATTATTTGGGAGAGAGGGTTTATTATTATTGTTGTTGTCTTAAAGTTTGTTCAAAATGTAAAAGGGGAAAATATATCCAAGTTGACAATAAACTGAGTTTGTCAGTTTGCTAAGGTTTCTCAAACTTCAACAAATGTGAACTTTGCATCACTCTTTTCTCAACACTTTCAAAATGATCCTTTATTTACACTTCCCCTACTCATTAGAAGTTTGTTTATAATTTCAAATTAAAACCCCCAGTTTGTCAGTTTTGAACGGTATCTGAAGAAAACTCTGAAAATGCTGAAGCAGCATTCATTTCTAAAACATTTTGCACTTTCCTACTCCATCCCCTTAAAGTAAAGCTTGGATGCCACGCACAATTACACAAGAAAATCAAGAAAGCCATTACATCCAGCTTTTTGTCACGATCATTGTTACCATGGCAAAAAAGTAGGCTCAGTTCAGCACAGCTGCAAGAGAGGGAGAGGTCTGCTGGCCTTTTGTAGAGATGTCACAAATGCAATGCCAAATTCTGTCATCTCCCATTTTCTCAGGCCATTACTGTTGCCCACAGATGATCTGATCTCATCCTTTTAAATATCTGCACCTTCTGTCCTTCCTCCAAATTAGTATTTTATTCATTCACACTTGGATAGGGACTTAAGGGCACAATGAACCTGAAAAGACTACTGCCTGATGTCCCTTATCTTATCTCCAAAATTCATTCATACAATACAAAATAAAAACAACATAGAAGTCGCTAAGAGCATCCTCGTATTAACCAAGGGAATTCTTTAAGGAATTCAGCACCATTGAGTTTGGAGTTGACTTTGTTTTCCAGTCTAAGATACCTTTACCCAAAGAGTCTAGGCTAAAGTTCTTTCTTTTAGTCTGGTTGAAAGGAAAATATGATTTCAGAGCAAAAGGAAAAGAATTCAAAGAAAGCATCAAAATATACGTCTCATTGGATTTTCTGCATTTTAAATGACATCAGTATTATGACTTTCAGAAAATTATATGAACTGACTTTGTCATATTGCAGAGATTTTCTTTTTTTAAAAAAATGCAGCAACATTATGAAAGCAGAGAAATTTAAATGATCTGAAATGAATACATTAATCAAGACCCTATATTTACTCCAAACAAAAGCTACCAGCATTTTTTTTACCAGCTAAACAAAATATTATACTTCTAATGAGATTTCAGCTGAGTATCGTTCATCTTAAAAGAAAAATAATGGAAGTATATACCTGTTCCAGTAGCTCCAAAATTGGTCGTGCAGGTAGGCCTGGTGGCTACATTCATCACCAAATGAGGCTTTGCTTTCAATCCAGTGAATTATGTGCCCTTCTAGAGCTAAGGGACAAAGCATTACTAATATAAAGTGAAGTGAATGGGATATTTGAAATTCTCAGCTCTGCATAGTTTTCTAAACGTTTTAAGTTAATGGAGCACTGGCTAATTTATACTCATGATGTGACCAATGCATGGTCTGTAAATGTGCTTACAAAAAATTTTGTACATACACATTTCAAAGGATATTTATGACACAATTACCTCTATTTTACTTTTAATTTTTTTCTGTGATTAAAAAACCCTTGTAATACAGATCATTTTTTAAGTTTGCCTTTATTACTTGAAAGATAAACATATATTGCAGACCAAAATATGGACAATTTGTAAATGGGACCACATTTCAGAAAGTTAATATTTTAAAAATCACTTGATTTGACTCAAAATTTCATAGGATCACAGATTTAGAGTTATAAAGGACCCAAAAAGTCCTCTATACCAACGTCCCCTCTTTCGAGGTAGAGACACTAATGCCCACATAGATGAAGTAAATTGACCAAAGCCACAGAGCTAATAAGTGTCAGAGTCAGGTTTCAAATTCACCTCCTCTGACACCAAATCCAGTACTCTTTCCTTATTTAAAAGGGATTTTTACTACACAAAATATATATGCAGAGAGAAAGATAACATATTTCAAAATGTTACACTACCATCCTTAGTCTCTCAATATCGGCTAATAGTAACAAAAATATAATTTTATCAAAACAAAAAGCTTTCTTTTCTCTACCATAGAGACACACTGAACTTTTTAGGACTTACCGACTGGCACTTCTAAAATAAAGTCTGGTGTTTTGTCATAACCCTTTGCACGGAGTTGATCTTCATCTATGGTGAGAACAAATACTATTATTTATAACATTATTCCATTAACAAGACGGCAAAATAATTACTTTTCTTTTTTAAAAGGGTTCAAAAATTACTAATGCAGTCATACATATCCTTCTTATGCATGCAATACTATGTCAGATTAAATGAATCTTCTTAGCAAACCTGAAGCATGGATATAAAAACGCTTCTTTTGTCGCCTCTGCATTTTTATGTCTTCATTATAAACATCATTAATTCAAGCTGTCATACAGCACTTTTTGGTAACTGAAAATATTCAAAATAAAGAAATAAATTTGCTGATTGAAAGAGGTAGCTTTCTCCACCATCATGGAGCTTGTTAACACTGCTTAACAAGCTAATATTAACTGCTCTTAACAAAGCATAATATGGTTTTCTTTTAAAGTTTTGAATTAAAGGCTTTCATGATCTTTTTAAAACAAGTTTTGCTTTAAATAAAACTATGAAGTTGAAGAAAGGGTGACAAGGAATGAATCATGGTAGAGTATTAATCATGCATTTAATTCCTTTGGCATGCTCTAGTTTGTGGCATTTACCAAAGTTTTACAACTAACACTATCTAATTTTGAAAAGTAAACATACTTTGAGATTTATTCTAAGTCTGTTCGATTCCTTGATCCTTTACAAATATCAGTGACCCATTAGGAAGGAAATGAGGCTTTCCAAGTCAGAAAAATGCAGAAAGCTGACAAAGTTGTGAAAACCAGCCAGGTACTTAGTTTTAAGAAAAAAAATCCTTCAATATTTTCTAAATGCTGTCCTTGACTTCTAATGCCATTACAATGTGATTTCTGAAATGAGGAGTTCTCCATTAGATTTTGGAGTGACCTGGTCATTCAATTCCAGACATGGCTTTCTGTCTTCACCCAACCTCAACTAATGGCCCAACCAAGTAACAAGGAAGGCTGTGTGGTCTCTTAACATCTACTGGGCTGTTGACATTGTCATGCATCCCATTCGCCTTTCTGCATCACCTTTGATTAAAATTAATGGCCCGTTCCCAATGTTGGGTAGCTTATTTCCAATCCATTTATCAGCCTAAGACAGTGGTTTCATGGCCAACGCTCAGAAACTCTGTTTTAGAACACTGTTGTGTGCATCTTGAAAGGTCAGCATTTTGAGCTTAAATAACCTTTTAACGACAAGAACAATATTTAAACTAGATCTTTAAGTGAAAATTTGTTATAAGTCGACAGCATTAAACCAAACCAAATCTTATGGCTGCCAGCCTTTAAGGCACTTTTCTCCTTGAAGCAGAAGAAAAAGCCAAATGAACTTTTTCAGATAATGGAACAGAAATCAAGCTAATCATACTAGGGAAAAGAAAAAGCTCTGAAATCTAGATGAATGTTTGGAAACTTTCCTTTTTCCTAAACAGCAGTAAAACAACAGCTAGATTATTTCATGGAAAAGGGAAATCATGAAATCATCTCTGTTCAGGTGCTCTGGGCTTGAAGTCCTGGAGACATGATGCATGGTTTTGAAAGCTGGGTGGACATTTGCAAAGGCAGATTAATTCTTATTTCAACTAATTTAATTTGATCCAACTTTGAGGATGTTTAAAATGCACTTTGAAAAGAAAAAAATTATGTTTCTAAGAGAAATTCAATACAAAATTTTCACAGGTGACCAAGTAATCCATTGTACCCATCCAAATCCTTAAAAAAAAAAAGAGACATATAACTAATTAACTCACAACACCAAGATCATGAACACAAATACCTGTAATTTAAGTTCTATAAATATGGGAAGAAAAACAAAAGACACAGACATAAAATACTAGAAGGGATAGTGGAATCTTCCCATCTGTGTCTGGAGAATTCTAAGGTACACAGACACTCACATAGGCAGGTTGGCTTGGATGGAATCCTGCCGGCAGGAAGGAGGTCAGATGACCTCTAGGTGTTCCTTTCATCTCTGGGCAATTTCATGTTTTCATTACATAGAGAAGACAGGGTATTTGGGAGTTTTAACAATGAATCTCTTGTTTTCTTTTGCTCCACTATTTGCCTTGCTTCCGTTTCTCATTCTTTTTCATCATGACTTTAATTCAATTTTCCTACTCTAATATTTGGGGAGAAAACACTAAAAAAACTAAGACTACAAGACTAAATCCAAAGGACATGGCAGTCTAACAATAGTAGCTAATATCTTCATGTTTGTAAACGGCTTTCCTCACCACAATTCTATGATATAGATAGTCCAAATATTAATATCTTGATTTAGTAAATGACAAAATTGAGATAGAATTGAGACTCAGAGCTCAGATATGAACCCAGGTATTTCGACTCAGCCCAATGCTCTCTCTTTATTATGGAAAACCATGAAGACAGATTGGTGACCTGAAATTTCCATTATGCCAAGAACATGCTACAAATAGAGACGATGCCTCAAGAGGATCGCTTGAAGAAATTGGGATGTTTAGCCTGAAGAGAAAAAGATTTAGGAGAGATGTGATCATGGTCTTCAAGTGTTGACCTGAGGAAGATTAGACTTATTCTGCTTGAAATCAAAGAGGAAAAGTAGGAACAAAAAGAAGCTGTTCCAGATATATATATGTATATATGTATATATATATATATACATATAATGCTGTTACATTAAACAATATATATATTGTTTAATGTAACAACAGACTTCCTAACAATTAAAGATGTTTAAAAGAAGAATGGGCTGCCTGAGAAGGTAGTGGGTTCCCTGTCATTAAAAGTCTCTGAGCAAAGGCTGGACAAGTACTTATTGATAATATCATGGAAGGAATTTTTTCTTATAAGGGATGGACTACTTAGATGGCCCTAATACCTCTTTCTACTATGAGGTTGTGTGATCTCATGAGACCGAGTTCAATGCCTTTTCTCCTATTGCTGCCCTAACTGAAACATAGGGGGAAACATGCATGGAGAAGAAAAGAGGTCCTGAGATCTTCACCTTTTCCATAAAGTTTACCTTACTGAGTGATGCTTTCCTGACTCAATGGCCAACTACTCATGGAGCCAAAACTTTAGGAACTTAATTTGTGATTCAACTATTCGTATAATCTTTGGTTTGATTCTTAGTATTGTATTTTCCATCAATCTATTCTCCTCCTTTCCATTTGATGGTATTCTGCATAGCTTTGTGCATTTCTCCTGATCCTGAGGCTAAGGACTCTGTTAATTTTACTTTGCAAGCTTATTTTGGGTCATCACATTTTCATGATGTGACCTTAACCAAAGTACTTGATTGTTGGGGGCCAAGACCTTCAGAGGTCCTGGCGTACTAGCTCCCCAATTCTACAAGGGCATTAGGCAGATATGCAAGGATAGTATAATCTTGTTGGGTGGATGCTCTCATTGGCCTCATGAATATCTAAAGTATATACATTTGAAAGTCCTGATTAGGACTCTTGATCTATTGTGCCCCCAGAGGTGGTTTTAGGATAAAGATATGGATGACTAATTAACCTTGGGCTGAGGTCGAGGGATGGGCAAGACCTAAGATGCAATAAGGAATATAAGCCCTATGATTTTCTTGTATCATTGGATTGGTATGGGATAGCTCTGGAATAAACAGACTATGAAATCCATCCCCATTCTTACTCTCTCTCTCTATTTTCCTCAACTGGTAGCTAGGCCTAGACTGTGCTGGTCGCAGCACTTGATATCTTAGTACCTGATTTCATCCTCTAGAAAGGAAAAAGGTATTGTCTCTATTGCTAATACATATGTATTAGTTGGAGTGGTGGCAGGAGGTCATGTGGTACCAATAAAACACTTATATATTTTTTTAAAAAGCAGGAGGAGACAGCATGTAAACTGAAGGAACTCTCACTGTTAGACAATGAAACATTTATTAAGGTTCCACTATTTGCAATGCATTCTGCTACAAATTAAAAAGTTAGGATCCTTGCTCTCAAAGACTTCACCTTCTTCCATACTGGCCAGTCAGTTTTCAGTGAAGAATTTCGTTCCCTATCACAAGCAAATATTGTGGAATGCAGGGGAAAGAGTACCATCTCTAACTTCAGAGAACTTGGTTCCATATTTCATATTTCATATTCCATATTTCTTTTCAGTAAACCACATGGCTCTCTAACTAATGCCTTATCCAGGAAATTCATTTAACTTCCATTCAAGTAGAATGTTGATGGGGCCATTGATTGACCACTAGGCTACTGGATCTTCTTGGAATGAGCTCAAATTTGCACCAAGTTCTTGTAAGAGAGCAATTTGCAATCATTATATTTTGTACATATACTACACAACCAGATCACAATCTACCCTCAGACTAATTGATCCTTTAGAACACTCTTCCCCAGACCTCTCTGGATGGCATTTTAAGTTGCCTGATGTTTTGCAGAATCCATTATAATAAGCGTTTATTAAACATTTCCTTGTGTGCGAAGCACTGTGCTAGGTGCCAAGGATTCACAGATAAAATGGAAAAAAAAACTAGTCCCTAAACTCAAGAAGTTTAAACTGTATTGTGGAGAGAAACATAAATGACCAATCCTCAGTCTTTAAATCTATGAAGTCTTTTGGCTTTAGGATCTATAGAGCCAATAAGAAACTCCTAGAGATTTGAATGGGGTAAGGAGGAAGGAGTAGTTTAATGTGGAATCAGTTTCTTTTCTCCTTATTATACTCACATTACACCCAAAGCACAGAAGCAAAATAATAGAAGAAAAAGGGAAGTGAGAAAATCACTGTCAGAGAGAGATGCAGGCTATTTGACTTTTTATACCATCCAACAGTTTGGAAGAGACCTTTATCTGCCAAGTAACCCACTTACTGACTTCAGACCCCAATCAAAATATATACCCTAAGTTACATTAAACCACTTGGAATACAAACATTGTAATTATTATTTGGCTGTTATTTAGATTCAAAGTTCAACAGGCAAAATGTCTTCTTTGGTTGTGTCAAGTAGGGTAATTCCGTAGTTATTTTATTCAAGTCAATCTAATTTCAATATTTGATGCAGTGATTCCCTAACTAGAATGGGAAACTAGGTAGGCGAAACTCAGTGTAATGAGGTTAAGTGCAAGAGGGCCAAAAACACATTGTGGGTTTGATGACAAATGGTGTTGGGGACAAGGAAAATAAAATCAAGGTCCTGCTCGTTTAAAGGCTACTGACATTTAGGATGTAGGGGAAGTTAAACTCATGGTTGCTCTTCTCTGAGGTAAAAATCCTAGTAAAACAAAGCTCAGTGTTTTAAAAGGTCACCAAGGAGTTGGGTGAGATTCAATAGAACCCTATCCAAGTAGCCTTGTTCATTTACAGAAGAAATTGACAATGGGGGGAGATGTCTATCTTCATTCCCTGTAATCAAGGAAATTTTCAGAACCACTATTAGATATAGTACGATGATCAACTGTGAATGACTTAGCTATCCTCAGCAATACAATGATCCAAGGCAGTTTCAAAATGCTATGAAAAATACCATCCAAATCCAGAGAAAGAACTGATAGAGTCTGAATGCAGATAGAAGCATACTATTTTTCGCTTCATTTTTTCTTTCTTTCTTTGTTTTTTTTGGTGTGTGCTCTCTTTCACAAAATGACTAATACGAAGATATGTTTTGCATGATTACACTTCTATAACCTATATCAAACTGTTTACTGTCTCAGGGAAGGGAAAGGAAAGGAGGGAGAAAATTTGGAACTCAAAGTTTTAAAAAATGAATGTTAAAAATAAATTTTTTCATGCAACTGGGAAAATTAGTATTTTAAAAATACTAATACTAAAATTAGTATTAAAATTAAAATTAAATTAAAATACTAATAAAAATACTAATATAATACTAATATATTATATTAATATTATATAATACTAATATTATATATATGATACTAATATATATATAATACTAAAAATAAAATACTAATTAAAATACTAATATTAGTATTTAAAAATACTAATACTAAAATAAATACTAAAACAAATCTCTATTAAGAGTAAAGTTCAGCCCTCCATTGGTTACAATGCTTCTATACAACCAGACTATTGTACAATGTGAAAGAATTTACAGATCCTATACATGATTGTATACCACCATGGGGGTGAGGGGGTAGAAGGAAGGGGAGAAAATCTGAAACTCAAGTGATTCTGGAACTGAATCTTGTAAACTAAAAGTAAATAAACAAGTCAACAAATTAAAAAATAAAATGAAATAAAATAAAAAGAGCAAAGTTCAGGAGAGAGATCTTTGTGATCATGGGATTTCTAACCTCTTCAAGTCAACCAGTAAGAGAACCTTGCCTGAATCAAGACATTAATTCTTATTATTCTTATTCTAAATAAAATTAATAATAAAATAATAATTTTTATTTTTTATTAAATAATTGTTATTAAATACCTTGGGGTAGGAGGAGGGGTTTGGAAAAGCCAGTAATGATACTTCAAGCATTCAATTCGAAGGCTGTTGTTAGGACCTTAAAGTTAAGACACGACAATCACCCTATTTCCTGTGTAATTTAGCTCTTTGGTCCATGCTTCCTTCTATCCAAGTGGACACATTAGCAGTCTCGAACTGGCATCCTAATGAAATCCTTATCCCCCCAGTGGGGTGAGGGGAGGCAATTGGGGTTAGGAGACATGACCATGGTGACAGAGCTAGTAAATGTGTGACGCCAGGTTTGAGCTCAGGTCCTCCTGATTCCATGGCCACCACTCTAGCCACTGTACCATGTAGCTGCCCCTGTAATCTTTTTTTTTTTAAACATAATCATATATTAGAAGTTATCATGTAGAGCAGGGATTCCTAACCTGGGATTCATGATTCTGGCTTTTGGAAAATTTTTTTTTCAATAATTGTATTTCAGTATAATTAGCTTCCTTTGTGATTCTATCTATTTTATTTCATATATGGATCCATAGGTTTCACCAGACATCCAAACATGTGTGTGGGTGGGGTGGGGGGTGATGGTTGGGGGTTCACGACACAAAACAACTTTAAGAACCTCTGTTTCACAGTCTGCCAACTACACCAATGAATAAATGACTTCTTTTTGGAACTGTGTTAACTCATGGTACAGACTGGCTGATAAAGCTGCTAGTTGCTATTTAGTAAAATATGCAGGATTCTGAGGCTTCATTTTCACTTTTAGAATACTTCTGGCTTCAAGAACTCAGGGACTTGTAGTCTTAGTTTTGCTATGTCTTAGCAGATGGTCTTTGTGCATTGGTATGACTAAAAAATGAGTTACCCTGAAGCCTACCTGGGAGAGAGCCTCTCTGAACTTGGTTGGCTCCTGGGATGCTGTGCTATCCTCATAGTCTTTTTTTTTTTTTTTACTTTTTTTTTAAACAAAGGAAACTAGGGTTAAGTGACTTGCCCACAGTCACAAAGATAGTAATTGTCAGAGCTAGAATTTGAAACCATGTCTCCTGACTCCAGAGACAAGGAGCTCTCTAAAAATACAAACCAAAAACAATCTTGCCCCTTTCTTGATAGAAAATTGCTTTTAAGAGTAAAATTTCCTTTATACAGTATGAATGTTAACTTGAGAAGAGGTGAAAGGTAACATGGGTGTGTCAGAGTAATTTTCATGCAGTAACAGGAGAGAGGTTTTCAGTTTCATCTTCTGGAGCCTAATTCAGAACATATTACATATTTGGAGGAGAAGGGCTATCTCTTTCTATGTCACAACTTGGAAACTAGGTTTGCTATATGTTTCAACTGTTATCTACTCAATTAAAGCATGTAAGTACATTCCAACTTAAAATAGAACAAATTCAATCCAATTCAATAATACTTAGCATTCACCACATGAAAATAAATAATGTTCTCTTCCTGAATGTTTATTTAATAGCAGACTTTTAGAGCTAGAAGAGACCTAAGGGATTATCTAATTCTACTCTGCGTTAGCACTGAGGAAACTGAGGTGCAGAGAAGTTAAGTGATTTGCCCAAGGTCACAGAGCTAGTTAAGTGGAAGGGATGGGATATGCTGTCTTTCTTCATTATGGTAAATACTTGTGTAAGACTTACAAAATTATAGAAAAACAAAAATCTCAACATCCCAGTGGAGCTTCCCTAAAGATCTTTAGGGACAATCTCAGTGGATAGGCATCTGTTTGAAATTGTTTAGGTGACACTTGCCTGTAGGCAAGGGAATGGACTAGATAATCTTTCAAGGTCATTTCCATCCATGTGTTTCAATGATTCTCTCTCTAATTTAACCAAAATCAATATAGCTTTATTCACAGACACAACTGATGTTTAATTTTTAAATACAATAAAGGTCTTAGTTTATTTTTAAAACCCCACGACTACCTTTGGATGAGGAAAAAATAGAAATTGCATGTGTATAAAGAACACTTTGAAACTTTAATTCCTTTGGCTTTTTAATTACCTAACCCCCATCCCCCAAATACCCAAAATACCCAAACCAATTACATACCAATTACACAATTTCTTTTTTTTAAGTATAGGGTTGATTTTGAGTCATGAGGACAAAACACATCTGAAATAAGTTAACATGTACTTAGAACTTCCAGAAGGACACAACTATTAACAAAGCAGTGGTTTACAGGAAAAAAGTTGGGGGGGGGGTGTTGTGGCTATTTAAAAAGACTTTAGTTTAAGAAAGAAAGTCATCCTCGTGGTAAAAGATTACACTGAGTTTTAGTTCACAGTGGCAAAATGAACAAAAGTCATGAAGACAAAAACTAAATTTGAAAATACTTACCTAGAATTTTGTAAAAATAACTGTAAAATGGTATATCGAAGATGATTTATAATATATGGAAAACAGCCAACACTGCATATTTATGAAAATGGAAGATTACCCACTTTCATGAATCACAATGCATCTCTCTCTCTTGTTTTTCTATTCTAGAGTTATTTCTTTGTTATTCCCTCCGCAACCATTTTAATGTTTAATCCTAGAAGCATTTGGACTGGCCATGCCTTCCCACCTCCACACTTCCTAAAAGTAGACTTCACAGCTCTTTGTGCAAAACTTAGATTCGCATAATCACTAAGGCGAATTTTTGAACAGAAAGGGAACTTTGAGATCATCTAGCTTAACCTCATTTTGCAGATGAGAAAATAGGCCCAAGCCCATGGTACGTATTTAATAAATGTATGCTGAATCGAACTGACAAAGACCACAAGGCTAGTTAGGGTTCAAAAGCCCTCTAGACAAGACTTAGTCTTGCCCCACTCCCATTTTATTGGTGTATCATGAATACTGAACCCTTAGTCCATATCAAAGTCTTCTCTGCTGGTTGAGATCTAGTGGAACTTACAAAAGGTTGACACAGTTTTAGGAGAGCCCAAACAATGCAATGATGAAGTGGGACTTACAGTGGATATCTACTAATATAAAATTAGTATAGTAAGATAGCAATGTATTATAGGGTCATATTTTATATTTAAACTTAATCATATTATAAGAAAAAACATTAGTAATCAGATTTCTTAATTAACCAAACCTATCATTTCAATGGTATGGGGCATTCCATTGATGAAAGAATTCCCTCTTCCAATTGCTGATGACAAGCTGTTCTGAAACTCATAGTCTTAATTCCTGGGAGAACTTAAGAGTTCCAATTGATTATTACCAGGTCCTAAAGCCAGAGTCAGAGGTGGATCAGAACCCCAACTCAAGTTATTTCCTGACTCTGAAGTAGGCTTTCTGTTCACTGTGCCAAGATACCTTTCATTAAAATTATATTAACACTATTACATTTAAATTTATAGTTCTCACCAAATAAAATCACTTGCATGTAATACAAAGTGTATACACAAGTTCAAAACAGTAACTTCTGGAATCAAATATAAACTGCTCTGTTTAGCTTTTTAAAGGTCTTCAAACTTGTCCCCAAACTATCTTTCCAACTTCATTGTATATTATTTCCCTCCTGTATTCTGTAATACAGTCAAAATGGCCTTCTCTCTTGTTCCTCCATTTCCCAGTTCCACACTTTTACAATGGCTCTCCCTTGTGCTTGAAATACACTGCTTCCTCACCTTCATTGTATAGAATCCCTCTTTTCCTTCAAGATACAGCTTTAAGCTACATGAAGTCTTGCCTCATTCCCTTTACTGTTAGTGTCCTCCCTTAATACTCATGGTTAGATGTCATTAGAGTCAGTATAATCTCTCTCTGTCTCTCTCTCTCTCTCTCTCTCTTTCTGTCTCCCTCTTTCTCTCCCTTCCTCTCCTTTTCCTTGCTGTCTTCCATATTAGAATGTTAGTTTGTTGTGAGTAGGGATTATTTCATTTATTGTATTTTATTCTCAGCATCTGGAACATAGTAGGCAGTTTAATAAATGTTGGGTGGTTGATCGCTCACCTTTTGTCAATGTGACCCAATTAAGAAGCACAAAATGCCATACACCAAAGTCAAGTCTAAATGGGTACACGGTCTAGGTATAAAGGCTGATACTGTAAATAATCTGGGGAAGCAAGGAATAGTTTACCTGTCAGATTTATGGAGTAGGGAAGACTTTATGACCAAAGAAGAGTTGGAGAGCATTATAAAATGCAAAATGGATAATCTTGATTATGTTAAATTGAAAAGTTTCTGTACAAACAAAGCCAATGTAACCAAGATTAAGAGGGAAGTGGGAAATTTGGAAAGAATATTTACAACCAGTGTCTCTAATAAAGGCCTCATTTCTAAAATAAACAGGGAATTAAATAAAATTTATAAAAATACAAGTCATTCCCCAATTGATAAATGGTCAAAGGATATGAACAAGCAATTTACAGAGGTAGAAATTAAAGATATCTTTAAGTATATGGAAAAATGCTCTAAATCACTATTAATTTGAGAAATGCAAATCAAAACAACTTTGAGGTACCACATCTCACCAGTCAGATTGGCTAAGATGACAAAACAGGAAAATGGCAAGTGCTGGAGAGGATGTGGAAAAATTGGAACTCTAATGCATTGTTGGTGGAGCTGTGAACAGATACAACCATTCTGGAGAGCAATCTGGAACTGTACCCAAAGGGCTATAAATAATTGCATAACCTTTGACCCAATAATACCACTTTTGGGGTTGTATCCCAAAGGGATCATAGAAGTGGGAAAAGGACCTATATGTACAAAAATATTTATTGCAGCCCTCTTTGTGATGGCAAAAAACTGGAAATATAGGGGATGCCCATCAATTGGGAAATGGCTGAACAAGTTGTGGTATATGAATGTAATGGAATACGATTGTGCTATAAGAAATAGGAAGGAGATGGATTTCATATTTACCTGGAGAGGCCTATACAAACTGATGCTAAGTGAGAAGAGCAGAACCAGGAAAAATTTGTACACAATCACAGACACGTCGTATGTGTGACCACCAACTTCGATAAACTGGACTCTTCTCAGCAACGCACAGTTAAAAGACAACTCTACAAGTCTCAGGATGGAAGGACATATCTACATTCAGAGAAAGATCTAGAAAGACCAGAGTTTAAATGGAGACTGAAGAAACACATGCTATTGTTCTTTTCCATGTTTCGTTTTGTTTTTTTTCCCCGTTGTTCACTCTATTAGTTACAACGCTTCTATACAACCAGACTAATGTACAATGTGAAAGTGTTTGCAGATCCCA
>CM053598.1:149619491-149638383 GCA_028646575.1 Pseudocheirus occidentalis | reverse complement strand
AAAGAATTACAAAATGTATGCGAAGTCAGATGACAGATTGTGATTCTAGAGCTTAATTTAGGCTGTTCACTAACACCAGTACCAACGGTGATAGGCAGCAATTAAAGAACAGGGTGAAAATACTACTCATGCCAAATCAACCTAATATAATAGGGTTAAGGTAAGAAAAGCAAAGGAATGGACAGTTATCAAAGAAGAAGTGGAAGAAATGGGCAGGAACAAAGGTGGCATGTATGATTATATAAAAATGAAAACGCACAAGAAAAACAATAATGTCACCTTAAAAAAAATCAAAATGCCATTGCTGAACATATCAGATGAAAGCCTGACACAGAATTTATAGGAGTGGATATAAAATTATGGGGATAATTAATATCCAGTTTCCAGGGTATATAATATTTATGCTAAAGAACATGTTTCTAAAACTCAACACTGGTTAATTCAGTAATCATAATTTAGTTAGCATGGCCCCTGGATTATTTACATACATACATACATACATGCATACAATCTACTTGCCACAAGGATTTTTACAGACCTTGTGGTCTTCTTGAATGGTGTATTTAAAACAAAATCTTCCAATTCCATCACAAGGCATTAGAAAACTGGGAATCACCTTATCTGATAAAAGTCTAATTTCTAAGATTATATATAAAAAATAACAACAATAGCCATTTACTACAAATTGATAAATGACCAAAGATTATGAACAAGCAGTTTGCAAGGGAAGAAATCCAAGCTATCATGAGCCATATGAATAAAATACTAATAATCAAAGACATGAAAACCAATGTAACTCTGAGGTTTCATATCATACCTACCAGACTGGAAAATATGACAAAAATGGAAGATGACAAAAACTGGTGGAGGTGCTGCAAGAAAATAGCTAACTTAATGCATTGTTGGTGGAACAGTTAATTGGCCAGCCATTCTGGAAAGCAATTGGGAAGCGTGTGCAAAAAATTAATTAAATTGAGCAACAATAGCACTGTTAGGTCAATGTTCCAAAGAGACAAAAGAAAGAGGAAAAGAATCTATATGCATACACAGACATAGACACAGACACAGACCCACACTAGACACACACACACACACGCACACACACATTTTTGTGGTTGGAAAAAATTAAAAAAAAACAACCAAAAACTAGAAATAAAGGGGGTGTGTATGCTGATGAATTGGAGAATGACTGAACAAATGACAGTATATTAATATAATACTATTGTGCTATAAGGACATGAAGAATGGAATGGTTTCAGAGAAACCTGAGACGACTTGCATGAACTGATGCGTAGTAAAGTAAGCAAAAAGAATACAAAACTGTAAAGCTAAGCAAATTTAAAAGACTAAAGGACTGATCATTTCAATGCCCAATCATAATTCCAAAAACAATTGTTGAACCATGCTATCTACTCCTGATATAGAGGTCTTAAGAAACATAATGAGATATATTTTTGGACATGGCTAATGGGATAATTTATTTTGCTAGTCTATGCATATTTGTTACAAGGCTTTTGTTTCTCCTTCCACCACCACACCCAATAGAGAGGGCAGTAGAAAAGAGAAAAAATTAATGTTTCTTGTTAAAAAAAAAAAAAAATATATATATATATATATATATATATATATATATATATATATATAACAAAAACAAAACAAGGCACTGTAACAGGACCCTAGTGCAGATTATGGGAGATATGCATAGACAATTCATAAAATTGTAAACATAGATTAAAAAACACTTTGAAAAATATTCTACCCCAGTAACAATCTAAGAGTTATAAATTAAAACAATTCTGAAATACTACCAAACCATGAAATTGGCAAACAGACAAAAAAAATATGACATTGCACAAAACCCCTAGGTATTGTTAATGACATTGTAAATTAGTGTATTTGGGGGAAGAGAGCCACTGAGAAACAAAAGAGTACTAAAACTTACTATACCTTTGATCTAGGAATCCTGCTACTGGTATTATTACCTTTCTTAGTAGTATGTTACTTATGAACTAATAAAGAATAACAGTCTGCTGTCTTAATAATAATTGTCTGGGATACAGTGGAAAGTACATTGGTTTTGAGTTAGAGAACTTAGGTTCAAATTGCAGTTCTGACATTTACTATTACATAATCATATGTTTTATTTCTAGTCTCTCCTTTTCTACTGCTAACATCTGCATGTGTGTGACTTTAGGCAAATAATTCAATTTCTTTGAGCCTCAGTTTCTTATGTGTAAACTAAGGGGGTTTGACTTGATGGTCTCTCAGGTCCTTTCCAGCTTTAGATCTATGATTCTATGCATTTTTCCCCCTTGTGACAATGAGACAACAGTATTGACACAATATTCCATTAGAACAGAAGTCTTTAAATGGTCAACACAGGAACTGATCACTGGGAAGACATTGTCACAGATGCCAGCCCTTACAGATATTCCCCCCTCCCTAACTCTATCGCAGTCCTGCACTGATTTGAAAACTTTCTGGAAATAAAAAGTAGTTGTCTTTCACAAAAAGGTTGACCATCTCGGCATTAGAGCAATAGCAACCACATAAGTAGCTTATATTGCACCTGATGATGGAGGGTTCTGGGCTGTTCTATGATTCTCGCCCTAAATCAAGGGAAGCATAGAAGCAGGAACAACAGCAGCTTGGAAGAGACCTCACCCAAAGAGTGACTGGAAGGATAATCTGGTACTCCCTCTTTAGATCTCTGTAGCACCTAGCCTGGGTCAGGATGCTTAAGCCATCAACTACCTATGTCTTTTGGGTCTCAAGGTAAGGATCGTTATCATAGTCCCTTGACATTCCCACTCCCGTATGAAGGAGAATTGGCCCATTTTCAAAAAAATACAATCATTATGATGAGAATCACATCTTATTTTTAACCTTCTGAAAGGGTAGAATTTAAATAACAGCTAATGCTTCATGGAATAACCATCTTTCTCAATTCACTTCAACCTATATAATCATATGTTTTATTTCTAGTCTCTCCTTTTCTACTGCTAACATCTGCATGTAAACAGGATTTTTGTATTCTAAATCTCATCTGCTCCTGCTGCCTATTCTTCACCTGAAGTCATAATCCTCTGTTTGTCACATCATAATCACTTCCCCAGCAGAGGATTGTTGCTTCAGGTGGGGAATAAAACAGCAGGAGCAGATGAACTCTTAGGAAACAAAGATCCTAATTTCTTACAGCAAGGGACATCCTTCACTAAGCCTATTCAGTTTTATATATTATACCCTCCTGGAGTCCCGTAGAGTATTTACATGAGAGCTGGAAAAGGACCCATGTAAAATATGCTGGTTTGACATGAGGCATGACCAGACATAGGGGGGGATAAAGCAAATGCTTCTAAGGTGTCACTCAAAGTAATTGTCAGCTGCTCCCAACAGGGTAACATTCATTGGAAAGAAAAAAAAATTGTGCACCCTTATTAAGGCAGCCAAACTTAACAAGAATGTGTACCAGCTACTAGCCTTGGTGCTACCTAATGAAAGCTTTTCCCACCTGGAAGTCTGCCAATTCATGGAAGGTAAGGGAAAAGCAATGGTTTATCTTCTTTGTCTTTGTCAGAAATGTCTTTTTCTTTTCTTATTTTCTCCAGCCATATATGTACTTTTGTCCCATTCCTATTTCTCAGGTTCTCTCTTCTTTGCTTTTTTGTCCAAAGCTCCCACAAACCAAAGAGAAGAAAGCCAAGGAAACAGTCTCATTATTCATTTAGTATATAAATTATAATATTTCCATTGGGAGAACAAAAACATTTTTCCACATCTACAAGCTGGAAGTGGGATAGATTATTGCAGTGTTTAACTATTTCACATGGATCGTATGAGGAGGACCACAATACCTAATGATCAATGGAAAGTATGTGAAGAATCTTACTTGCCTCAGATCAAAGATATTATATAAATTCAATGCTTGGCTCAAGATTCTTCACATTACTAGCAAAATTAACTCAATAACTGGCAGGCAGGCACATCTAGATTTATCATCCACTGACATTATATCTGGTCAGTTTGTGACTGGTTAGCTTAGATAGAATATAATGAGAATGAGATCATCTTGAAAACCCATGTCATTTGGTGACAAAGGAGGAGAATTTGGTGAGAAAATCTGAATGAGTTAACTTGAATCCATCAACACTCCTAGAAAAGTCATATGGTCTGACCCCTAGATAGTAATTAAAGTGTGAAGGGGAATTATTGACTGTTAACATTTGACCTAATTGCTTGGGCATAATGGTTTGCTTAAAAATAGGTGTATAATAACTGTCACAAATTTATAGATTTCCTTTCCTCCAAGGAACTCAAAGAACTTTGTTTTTCAATTCCTTGATATTCACAAATAGCTAAAGTCCTTTTGTTCCCATTGGATTTAAAATGTGCTAGAATTCCAGATTCCATTTTAAAAAGTAAAATTCAAATTAGCTATGTTGTTAGGAAAGAAAAGCTACCAATATCAAGGGGCAGGGTTATGTCCTCCTTTGAAAAATGGTAAAAAAAAAAATCCTTGGCAAAATAACTATTTATTGAAATTGAACCACAATTAGGACAGAAAATATTGTTTTTTTAAAGTGGGGTGAGGGGAGGTTTTGGGGGGAACAAAAAGGAAAAAAGTGAACATTACATTGGAAAGGTCAGTGATAAGATGGGTTGAGCTGACAGTTAAGGAAGGGAAACCTATGGAAAAAGTTATGATTCTTAGTATTTGAAAGGCTAGTACATAAACCATGACTAATGAGGGGATGGGATGTTCATCACTGGAAATCACTTGGGATTAGAAACCCCAAATGAGGCATTTTATGTCTGATCACAAGAGAATCTGAAGGAAAACAAATATGTTTGGTACAGCTCTGTTATAAGATTCAAAATGTACATGTGTAAATAAGGAAGATTAGACTCAAGTGTCTACTTATTTACCAGTATTTTACCATTTGGATTTTAAATGATGCACTATCTAAATTTGCCTGGCATAGTACTTTAGGCTCAATTAATCATTGTGAAGGGACATTTGTAAGCTGAAAGGATGACTACACCATAACAATATTTCATACTAGGCATTGCATTTTCATGTTTTAATCTTAAGTAAACACGTGTTAATTCAGTACTATGGTAAAATACTTAAAATGCATAGAATAAATTAACCACCTTCTTTACATGCTGATGAGGTACCTAGCTTTACTATTACTAAATATGGGAACAAAAAAGGCACAGTCAAACTTCTTATAGTTAATTAATTTTTAAGGTTAAGTAAAGGTTATCATCTTTGGGCATGATTAAATAAAATAATTAAGTCTAGTTCCCACATACAGATTATTGAATGAGTACTAAAAAAAGAAAATAGAATTATAGTTAAAAGAGTTACTCCTGAATCAACATGACTCACTCCATCTCCTCTTCTTCCAGTCCTATACAATAACTAGGTGTCCTATGGTTGGTCCCCATAGGTGTGCATAGAGCATGGGCCAGCCCACCTTCTATACACATCTAGCATTGGCCTTAAATACCTTTCTAGATCTTCTCAGGTTACTTTGGAAAAGATTTCATTACATAATGAGAACATAAGTTCTTACATAAACTAAAAACTAAAAAAAATTGTGTGTTTTCTCTATAACAGTAAATTATTCCACATACCATACTATCTCCACGCATTTTTTGTCTGCCTACCTATGTGTTTGTCTCTGTGGTCTCCTTACCATCTTACTCTCTAAAATAAACACATTTATATTTTAAAAATTCATTATAGGTGTTAACCTGTCATCTAAAAAGCAAGATTACTGCCATGTTAATAACAAAATCTAATAAGAATGATAACTGACTGCCCCCACAACAAAAATAAACTGAAACTAAGCACCAGCAACAATAACAATAATATATAACATATAACTTAGGATCACAAAAGCTTCAAAGGGATAAAGGCAGTACCTGAACCCAGATCCTCTTATGGTAAAACCAGTGCTAGGCAGCACAGCATCCTTTCATTTCAGCCAAATTATTGTTTCTAAAATGCTTCACAGTTTCAAATGCTAGGCATTTACCTCCCTCCTTTTTGGAAGCAGGAATTACAGGTAAAAGACTGGAGGATTATTTTTTGGAGGGGGGGCACTAAGCATTAGTGATTTAAAAGGACATTAGGTGGGTCTGGGGGGAAAGACAGGGAGGGATAAAATCTGTACTCTCAATTGTTCACTTCTTATTCTGTTTCTTCACAATACCCTTTTACCTCTCATCCTGTTAAATCTTTATGGACTAGCACGTCGGGTTTTTTATTTTCTACCATGCTGTTTTAACTTGATCCCCACATCTATCTTTTATTAGGTGTGCTCTGTAAAGCATCATCCCTACTCTGGCATAGGCAGAAGCACAGCCTATGTTAACCAAACACTTGGTATCACAACAATTTTTTTCATTTTCTCTGCTGCTAGAAAAAAAGGACAGAGAATGTAGATATGAGAGACAGATTGTGGAGAGAGGACTTAATGACTTACAGAAAAATGCACAACCAACATACATGGAAATTGATGAAGCCTCACCTCTAAAACAGTCGTTTATGACAGGATGGAACACCAACAATATAAAAACCCAATATGCATATGTTTCTCAAAGGTCATCATTGTGCCTTGGAAATATTGGGCTACTTCTCTAGTTCTTATATACCTATCCCACTATGATGCATAAAGATCAAAGGAATCTTTCTAGAGTCCCTGGAAATATTGATGTCAGTGAGTTACAGGTGCAAATTTTCTTTTGGATGCTTCAACCACTCCCAATGTTGGTTTTACATCTCCATGCTATCTCCTTCATAGCCTTATTTACTCATAGCACTTCTCAGTGGCCTATGACTGCCACATTCTACTCAAGAGATACAAATGAACTAAGACTTCTGGCATGAGGTTAGACCCAAAATTAAACCCTCTGCCCACCTGCCCAGAGAGATCTTCTGGTTCTATGCTGATGACCTGGGAAGAAGATCTGAGTAAGATACACAGCCTAGGAAACAGGCAGAGGACATGGGTCTGAGGCACTGGACCTAACTCATTTCTCTACAACCACTAAGAGACAAGGTAGTTAGAGTAGTAGATTTGAAGTCAAAGAGATTAGAGGTCGAATCCTGCCTCAGTCACTTCTTAGCTGTGTGATTCCCTAGGTTAGCTATTTAATATCTCTCAGTCGGTTTCTCCATCTGTAAAACGGAGATAATGATAGCTCCTAACACTCAGTGTTGTGAGGAGCAAGAGACAATATATTTAGAGTGCTTTGAAAAATTTCTATGTAAAAGGGCTATCTATTATTTTAAAGGATAGGATGGTATGATTATTGCAACAAAAGTGGCTAGGGAAATAGGCCAAACGGTTAGCCAGCTGATGACGTAGTATTTATAAAGTGCTTTCAAGCTTGCAAAGTCCTATACCTATATTAGGTCACTTGAATCTCCAAACAACCCAGTGAGGTAGATGCTATGATGAAAATCTTCATTTTTCAGATGAAGAAACTAAGGCTGAGAGAGGTTAAGTGACTTTTGACTCAAGGTGCCACAGCTTGTTAAGTGTTTGAGGCAAAATTAGAACTCACATCTTCTAGACTTCAAGTCCATCACTAATTACTAGAGCAATAAGTAACCTAATTACTAATGGCCTGACAGTATCCATTTGCCCATCACCTGCTTTCTAACTATAAGTCAATCCATCTTCTAGCCTCCATGTTCCATTATCTATCTGACTCCTATCTGAAAACTGAAATGAGATGCTGCTTGAAGTTCCTGTCCCATGGCTCATGTAACATTATTCTCTAGCCAGGGATGCTTCCGGGGACAATTCCTGAAATTCCAAGAATGCAAGACCTGTCCTATCTTATTCTGACAGACATAACCCAAAACACAATTCCTTGGACTTCTTCCATTTATTGTAGTGTTTTTTCACTTTGTGGCTATGTTCTTCATATGCTTTGATGTTTGATTTTTCTTTCCCATGTGAGATATCTTATTGCTTTTATTTATTGAAATTTATTGCATTGACTTAAGACCATTTCCCTAATTCATCAACATCACAGTATATTTTAATCTCAGCCAAACTATTGTGTCTAAAATGCCTTCTAGCTTCAAATCATCTGTAATCTGATAACATTCTGAACTCCTTCATCCAACTCATTAATAAAAATATTGAGACCTGAATACAAAAAGGCTCCCCACAGGACCTTTTCTCAACTTGGCACTGGACCATTAATAATTGCTCTATATTTGATTTTTCTTCACCAATTCTTTGTCCACTTGATACAAAGCCAATATAATCCAAAGTGCTTTGATTTCCTCTTAAGGCTATAATGCAGAGTTCCTTTAAATATCTAAATGAAATAGAAATAATTATGTGATAATGTGCTTAAGATTTTAAACAAGCTGAGAGCTTCTCTTCTCCCTGCCACCTCACCCAGTATATCAAGAGCGGCCATTTACCATTTTCCAAATCCAAATTGTTTTTAATCAGTTGTCATTCTTTTCCAATCCTCTGTAGAAAAGCTATCATATAACTTTTATTTAAGTGGGAGTTATCTTCTAGTACTGAACAAATATCCAAAGGAAAAAAAGCTCTCAATACACTTATAAACACACAAACACCCATCATTTATTCATTTTATTTGAATTCAAAACAAGAATAATTTTTTAAATCAATAAAAAAATAGCTTAATGACCCTTTTACTTCCAGACCAAAGAAAAATCTGCAAGGATTCTAGACAATTAATACAAATCAGAAAAACATAACTTAATGTAAATTTTTCTAGCCAAATATTTTTAATACATAAAGCATTTTATGGATACTATTTCTTCAGTTCCCTTCTAACTCTCATAAGACCTAGGTTATAGTTAATACCTCATGACACCAAAAGTAATACTGCAACAGATATTAAAGCATTTTTTCAGATACTTATTCTATAAAATATTAATTGTAAGTCTCTGCATGTGCTGTATATATAGAGGATTAGGTAACTGAGTTCCTGCTCAGTTCTAAATCAATAAAAGATAACAAGCACACCATCAATCATCCTTTACTCTTCTTTTAGTACATAATACAGTGCAATTTGAGGTGTGTGTGTGGTGTGGTGTGTGTGTGTGTGTGTGTGTGTATGTGTATGTGTGTATGTGTGTGTGTGTGTGTGTGTGTGTGTGTGTGTGTGTGTATTTAAGCTTTCACTAAGATACATGAAGCCAAAGAAGATGTGTTTAGCTATGGGTACTTACCTAGAAAGGACAGGTTTCTCTCTAGAAGCAAGTCTCTCAGCAGGACTTCATGTTCATGCCCAATGGCACTGGATAGTTTTAGTTAAAGTGGATAACAAGGTGGTCATTAGAAAAAAAAAATGGCAGCAACACAAAAAACAGGTCCATCCAAGAGAGTGAAATGATGATTGCCCTATTCATCCACTATTGTTTGGGAATAAGGTATTCTGGACTACAGAATTGCCCAAGAAACTGAAGTTCACGTTTGAGTAACAAAAATTTGCTGTAATCATTACATATATGGCTAGAATAGGATCTGTGATTTCATTGATACAGGGGACTCCAATCTGGAGAGAAAGCTTCTATTGAGGGCCTAGTATCTGTTAGGAATTGAGCTAACTACCTGGAAACACAAATGCAAACTAAAAAGACAATGTTACCTCTCAAGGGGCTTGCATTCTAATAAGAAAAATTCCTCTGTCCATGTAGGTCGGCAACCTCTCTGCAACTTATATAGTATCAGAGAGTTACCTAAGGCACTGAGAAGGTAAGGAAGTGATTTGCCCAGATTCTCATGGCTGATACATGTTAGACGTGAGACTTAGGTCAGGTTTACCTGGCTCTGAGGCTAGTTTTCCATTTACAATATTATATGCTGCTTCTCTTTAAGAATAAATAACTTAAAAACCATATAGACATATATTACATATAATTTAAATTGATATAAAGGTAACTTGGCCTTTTTTCTGGTGATTCAGGGTAATCACTATAAACATCCATCCTTGTGCTGTACTGAAATATAGACAGCAGTTCTATAACTACTTTTGAATTTTTCTGTCTTCTTCCTTGCTATCAGGCACAGGTGTAGGAAAAGCAACAACAACCAACACTTGTTGCTTAACAGTATCTTCCATCCTCCCTTTTAGGGTGCTGCTTTCATCAACTATGGTCTAGGAAGTAAAATAACTAAGCTTGTTAATAAGTATATTTAAATAGTAATCCAAATAGTAAATATAATAAATAATAAACATTATAATAAATAAATAATAGTCAATAAAGATCTGAGTGGGCACTTAAGGGACTGGATTTAGCACAGCAACTCTAGAAGAGCTATTTCAGGTTCCCTGGGATCTTTTCTACTTCCAGATTTTCAGTTGTGTTGGCTGAGGTTGCCTTAGAAACCCAACCTCTGTATAAATGGGCTGTTATTATGTTCACACATACAAAAGAGTAGAGCTTACATTTATATAGCACTTGAAGGTTTAGACAATATTTTACTCTCAACAACCCTATGAGTTAGGTGGGTAATGGGAGCATTAATATTCCCATTCTACAGGTGAAGATTTAAGTTCAAAGACAGTGAAGTTACTTGATCGACGCCAGAAAGCCAGTAATCATCAGAGCTAGAAATTAAACCCAATTTCCACGTCACTGGGTCCAAGGGCTCTCTCAGCTAAAGTTACACTACACTGACTTTTACTTAGTTTCTTAACTAGTTCAGACAAAATCATTTGTTATCAATTTTCCAGATAATTACCTAAATTCCTTGTTTCACCTTGATAGCATTGGCATGGCCTGCATCATAACTTACACTGTGGGTTCTTCCAGCCTGATTATATATATCTTAAGACTTCAACTTTGATAAAACATAGAGGTTGTTTATGGGCAGTGACAATAAGATTCTTTTGTCCTTTATCAACAAGTATAAGCCAGAGCATTGAACTTGGAGTCCAAAGGCCTGGGTAGGTTGGAGTCCCTACTGGCTCTCATCTTAACCTCCATACAACAGGCAAGTCATGTAAATTCTCTAATCTCTGGATTTGTAAAATTGGGGATGGGGGTGTGGTGGGGGAGAAGCATGTGCACAATAACCTCAGAGGGTTGTTCTGAGAAAAAGCCTTTGTAAAGTGTGAAACATTAAGATTTTATCATTGTTTTAAAAAAAACAACTTACAATTTATAGGATATTGACACGTGTTCCTTATCAGAGAAAGTTGTAAGAGACTATAGGGACTATTACCTCCTTTGATGTTTTCTTTTCTTTCTTTGGGTCCCCTTAAATGCAGAGTTTCTCATCTTTAATTTCTAATATCAATATCTTCCCTCAATACTTTCTTTTTGAAAAAAAACCAGAATTTTCATGCTTCTGTAGAATTCATTGAAGTAATTTGATTAATACCACTCAAGTATATCTGATTACTTGGGGCATCCCACATTTGAGACCTAAATTATTTACTTCTATCCCACATAAAATATGCTCTCACTTTTATGGCTGTAAATTATTTACATCCAAAATGTTGAATCATGAAACTGAGGTTACTGATGGTACAGAAATGAAACCCACAGCATTTTAAGCTTCCGGCATCATTATGTGTCCAGAAGTTACTTTGGAAAGCTGAAGCAGACAGTTTCCTACTCATTTTATGTCTGTAAAAAGGAGAAGGAAAGGAAGACAAGATACAGGGTGGAAAAAGGGGGGCGGAGAGCAATAACAATTGATACTTTTTTGTTCTCATGTTTCCTATTAGCAAATAATCAATTTATCCTTTTATTCCACACAGAAAATTATGACTGCAACATGTTTGTAATGGAATAAAAAGGCTTTATATCTATCATGTTTAACTAAATGTGTGCTTTTCCCTTCTGTGAACTGCTATAGTTTGCTGAACATGAGCAATGTAAATATCACAAAACTGAGAGAATGGCATATGAATACCATGTTTACTGTCATGAGAAAATAGTAATTATATTCAGAGGGAAAAAAATTCATGAAAATCTCATACCCTGTGTTTCTTTTTGATCAGTTAAGGTTACTGATGCAAGAATAGCACAGCTGGAAGAGATCTCAGAGGCCACCTAGTCCACTTATTCTGCACCCTCCTTCCAAATGTTCATTTTATAGATGAGAAAATTGGGGTCTAGTGAGGTCAAGTGACTTGTCCAAGGTCATAAAAACAGTAAACATCAGAAGTGAAACTTATATTTGTATTTTTTTTTAGGGGGTGGGAGGAGGAAGGGGAGAATGATATGTGATTATAACCATAGAGAAACTTTCTGGCATGGAAAATCTTTCTAAGAATAAGATTGCCAACTCATCTGTAACTTACAGTCTTAGAGAAAGGACATCAAGTATGCTATTCAGTGACCTGCCTATGGTCACAGAGAAAGAATAAGTCAGAATCTAGACTTGAATCCTGGTCTTCTTGACTTTGATTCCAAGACTAGTCCTTTATGCACTATTCCATGCTTCCTCAAAGAATGTAAAACTACGCCTCCCCCTGCCCAAATCTGCCATATTTCTGCAAAAAAAGAAAACTCTAGAATGTAACATCCATTCTATCATATTTAGCATGCTAAAAATAATGGTTAATTTAAACTTTGGGGAAAAAATCTATTCCTTTATAATGCTTTACTTGTTATAAATTTACATAAAGTGCAAGAACTGGAAAATAAAGCTTGTAAAAACCAGTCATTTTACTAGCAACAGTCATGATGGAACTGCAAAAAACATAATCTAGTGAAATCCATTTACATACATCTATCATTGTCTTTATCAATTGAAATCATGTCCTACATTAAACTCTACTGGCAATAACAGAGCCAAAAAGGGAAATTGAATGATAGCAAAAATGTAAGGAAAATACTGCAAACAGAATTTATAATGCACCATAAGCAGAAACACTTAGACTTAGTCTATAATAATACCTATTATTGATGTATGGCAGTGACCATGGGGCAAAACTTGTAAATAACCTCACAAGCCATTTTCTACTCCAGCAGTACAGCAGTCTAGTTTCCCGTAAGCATCTGAACTATTACTGAAAAATAGCCTCCTGGCATTTACAAAGAGGTTGACTTCATACTTTAGTCCATGCATTTATAATTAGAGAGTTATATTTAAAATCAATATGCAATCCTTCAGAAGACATTATGCTTTTAAAACCTTAACTTTAAATTGATTTTTAACTATTTTATGTGCTTTAAAATTAACATCTAATTCAGCACCAGATACTCTGAGACAACATTAGTTGTAATACAAATGTGCTGAACATGAGGTTGGCAAACTTTTAAGGTTTCCAGCACTCTCATTAATTTGATGACAGGGATAGAGATGTCTTCTCTTTTTGGTTTAATGGAAAGATGTGTTGAGGCTAGTTCTGTGTTTTTATTAATTCTCAAATCATTTGGGGGAAACAGACTTTGGTTACATGTAATTACACAACTCAACATAACAGGCATTAAATATCTTAGAGCCGTCAATTAAGGACAGAAAAAAAATCAAAGTTTATACTTGAAGGATAAAGAGAGAAAAAAACAAATGAATTCTTTCAAGTGATATCTGTAGAACAGATATTTGTGAAGAAGTTACAAGTCTCTGCACTGTTGTAGTTTTCTAAGGATGTAGGGGGGGAAAATTAGTTTGTGTTTGATTAGACTTGATGAAAGGCTTCTAGAAGAATGCCTCCCAACAAGACTCTGGTCTTGGTCAGGTGACATATTTTTAGTTTCATCTACATTGACCAAAAACATGAAAGGGGGGAAAAATCAGGATCTGGAAATTACACTGAATGTGAAAGTTTCAGCCAATGACTTCATATCATTTGTTAAGCCTTAATATAAAAAAAGGCTTTGTCCCCTGTAGTGCCAGTTTTGGAATCAGGAAGACCAGAACTCAAATTCTCCTTCTGATACATGTTAGTTGTTTAACCATGCACAAGTCACTCAAACTGCTTTAGTGGACCAGGCAACTCTAAATAAGACAATGTTACAGATGAGTTATGACTCTGCAATGGTGGAAAGAGAATCCAATGTTGAAAAAGACACAATTCTAGATCACCCTTTTCCTTACCCTTTCCTCTACTCTCTCCCTACAAAGAAACCTCAAAATGAAAATGTTTTCAAAATAAGTTTTACTGGCCTCCATCATATCTTGTAATAATAATAATTTTTAGTAAAGTTAGCTTAAAAATGTTTTATTCAATCAATCTAACTCTTTAAATCATTTCAGCATCTTTGATTCCTAACTAGTGACTCTTTTTTATAAGGGTAAGTAGGAATAATGCCATAGTCTACAATTCAGCACAGGGTTGGGGAGGTGGAGGAAGAAGAAGAGGAAGAGAATTTAAAGAACTTTAATGTTATTTCCAGATTTTAATCAGTCATTTAAGCAATAAGACTCTTCTTTCCTTTAAAAGGTAGTAGTCCCTGATATCTTAATTGAATCCACCACCTTTAACCTTGAACTAGAAAGTTATTCCAATGAATCTGATCCTATTTCACCCATTTTAAATGGAACTTTATTACATTAAAAAAAAATCCCTGGAAACAGTCAAATACAATCCAGGACAGTAGGTTACCTGCCTAATGGCTTTGTACCTTTTATCTCATCAGAAACCAAGCAGTTTAAAAGAAGTGTGTGAATATCCAACTGCTGAACTGACACCTTCCCTTGGCCTCTTGGGTTTTTCTTAAGCAGGAGGAGAGTGAGGTCTGCTGTGACCCTCCCGTTGATTGAATGTACAATAGAAGTGCAGGAAATGTGTTTTGTGAAGCAGAACTTTATGTCAGGTTAAAGCAAGACACGTCTCCTCTGCACAGAGTGAGCTTGCCAATTGTGCACCTAACAGTTTATGGGAAAGGATACTGTTTGATGCAGCCTACCAGTGGTCCATAACAGCAGTCATTCACGATACACTGCCAACAAATAAGAGAAGAGGAGTGGCGTTGGGCAACAGTACATACTATTACAGATGAACAGTGGCCTAAAAACAGTAATTACTTTTCTTTAAAAAAAAAAAAGCAAAAAGAAGAAAGACTATCAAGGGGCTGGGTTTTTTTCTGATTTAATCACAGAAAACAAAAATCGCATGCTTTTTATTCACTATAAAAGCAAAGCTATTAAAAACTGAAATGCTCTTCTCGCAAATATTGCCTTGCCATTTATGGTGCACCCTGACCTCAGTGATAGTTTATGATGACAGTAATTAAATGAGGTTTAAAATCCTTTACTCTGCTAGGCAGATAACAGCATCGCCACTGAGAATAGACAGCTGTGATTAATACCTGATAGACCTGATTTGCTAAAACTCCATCTGGAATCTGAGAAGGGTCCCGCAGCATACTATTTATAATGGACTTGGAAGCTGTAGAAGAAAAGGAAGAATGGTTAGCAGACAGTCAACATAATTCTAAATGCAGTGCAAGATGTGATGCATAGTTGGAGAAAGAAAACACCACTGGTACTAATCATGGATCTTTTTTGGAAAAAAATATTATTTTTGGCTAGGTAAATAATGAGATTTTTTTGCCAAGTCTACAGGCCACATTGCCAGATTTCAATGATGACTCATTTCTTCTGATTCAGTAACAAAGGTAAATTAACAGGTACAGACCCTATGTATATGCCCTCTTCCAGATAAATTAGGATTGAATCATCTCCACTTGAAAGAAAATATTTAATTTATCATTACAAGTAGATAATGTGCAAAGCATCTGGATGCAGGTGGATTACTAAAGATAGGTTGGATTTAAAGAAAATTTTTGTCAGTAAAAGTATTCTAATCCAAGGAAGCATCATTGTAGTCTGGTGTACTAGACAGAGCATAGGATTTGGGGTCAAGAAGGCTTGGATTTGAAGCCTGTCTCAGATATTCATTAGTTCTGACCTTCTGGACAAGTCACTTCACTTCTCTGGAACTTGGTCTGCTCATTTGTAAAGTGGATATAACAGTGTCAACATCAAAGAATTGTTGTGAAGCTCAAATGTAAAGCACTTTATACATGTCCCCTATTATTATTATTAAAACTTCTTAACATTCCCTCTGATACCCATTTCACAGGTGGGAAACATACAAGGAGAGAAAAAAAAGGGTTGAACAACAACATACTTTTAAGTAAAAAAGCAAAATCAAAACTGTTCCCCCCTTCACCAAAGTTTAGTCAATGATCTCAACCTATTTGCAAATGATGCTGAGGTATTGCAGTACCTAGAGATGACCAAATAAAGCTCTATGCTTAGAAGATGTACTCGGAATTGTTGCAGCCAGTCCTGAAACTGGTTCTGTAGTGACAGTAACTCTACCCAGATAACAGAGGCAATTGGTCCTGAACCAAGACCTAGGAATAGCACCAAGTAGGAGACTCCATTTAAAGTGAGTTTGGACTTAGAAACCCAGCTTAGTTCTGAGCACTTAGCTGAGAAAATTATAATTCTAAAACAAAAATTTACTTGCACCTTTCCAAGAACATTTTCCAACCTTGGACAGCAAGCTCTGGAGTACTGAAGTCATCTACTATTGCCATCCTTTTAAGACGCATTATAGGACGGTGAAAAGGGTACTGTGATTGGTGATAGGAGTCTTGGCTGTGAATTTTAGTTCTGAAACTTATGAATTACATAACCTTTTCTTTCACTTCATCTTTCTGCAATGTGTGTAAATTGCAAAAAGGCCAATTTAGGCTTGGTGTAAGGAAAGAGTACCTAAAGACTAGAATTATCTCCAAGAGGGATGGGCTGCCTCAGGTAGGAAATTCTTTCTCCCTGGAAGTCTTTAAGCAAAGAAGGCTCACTTCTTGGACAGTTTTTAGAGAGGACTCTCTTTTTTTCCTATGGTCTAGCCAAATTGCCTGCTTCTTATTCCTCATACACTACATCCCACCTCCTGCCTATGTACTGGCTGTTCCTCATCCTTGGAATACACTCATTCCCTCACCATCAGTTATTTAATTCCCTGGGTTCCTTTAAAATACAGATCAAACACCACTTCCTCCAGGAGGCCTTTCCTGGCCCTCCTCCCCAACCACCTAGCTGACCATAACCTCTAAGACAGTGGTTCTCAACCTGTAGGTTGTGACCCCTTTGGGGGTCAAATGACCCTTTCACAGGGGTCACCTAAGACCATTGGAAAACACATATTTCTGATGGTCTTAGTGATCTCCTCTATCCATCTCCAAGCAGGTCCACCCACATGCATTTACGCCCACATACAAGTATTAAAGGGTGGCGGCATTAGGAAGGTTGAGAACCACTGCTCTAAGATAATGTCTAACAAACTCCATACTTACCTTGAATGCACTGGTTCATACATGTTGTTTTCCTCATTACAGTGGACGTTTCTTGAGGGCAGGGAGTGTTTTTACCTTTTCTTTGTATCTTGAGCATTTTTGTTGTTCAGCCATTTTAGTCCTGTCTGACTCTTTGTGACCTCATTTTGGGTTTTCTTGGCAAAGATATTAAAGTGGTTTGCCATTTCCTTCTCCAGTTCATTTTACAGCTGAGGAAACTGAGGCAAACAAGATTAAGTGACTTTCCCAGGGTCACACAGCTAGGAAGTGTCTGATGCCACATTTGAACTCGGGTCTTCCTGAATCAAAATCCAGTGCTCAACCATTATACTACCTAGCTGCCCCTCCTAGCATAGCAACTCTACATAAATGCTTATAGATTGAGTATGGATTCGTTTAGATGGCATTGAAAAGTCCCTTTCAAGCCTGAGATTCTATGATTCCAAATATTATCAACGGACATGACTAGAGTATGGGAAAAGCTCACTGCCAATCTTAAAAAATGTTGCAAATGAATATTATTCCATAGGCCTCAAAGCACTATGACCACATTATACATTGTTCTATAAGCATGACTACTGATTCAGAAAGTGATACTCATTTCTTTCTGACCACTACAGGGTCTTCTCACTGGAGATACTCCTAAACAAGCATTACTCAAAAGTATGCTGGTAACTAGTTCTTCAGGGGAAAAAACCATGCAGGATACATTTTTAAACTTAATCTACGTTGTTAATGTTTTCTCCAACATTTTCCTAAATCTAGAAAATGAAGAAAACAATCAATGAAACCCTGATTTATGTTTACCAATTTCCCAAGTGTGAATACTCACAATGAAAAGTTCAAGCTAGCTCTTTCACACCCCCTAGCTAGTTGACTGGAATTTGGGAATACAGATTAAATAATTTTATATATACAATTAGCAGCTTAAAAAGGTTCATGGTCCTAGAATGCCTTAAATACAAAGTAAGGTCTTAGGGAAATGAAAAGACGGGGTAATAATTTAAATACTTAGGGACTACCCAAGGCTCCAACCTCCATTAAGTCTCACTGGAGTTGCTTTAATGCACTACATACTTTCCCCTCACCATCCCCATGCCCAAAAATGAAGTCAGGGTTTTGGGCTAAGTAGGAAACAATTGAAAAGCAGGGAAGGTTTATCAGATCCTTCTACTCATATTACTTAATAAGTTTACCTCGTAAGATTTTAAAACAAATTAAATAAGATACGTACTTTGAAAACCTTAAAGCTCTATACAAACATTAGTTCTTTTTTTTTTTAGTCTCATCAGGTGTTTTAAAATATTTTTTTAATTTGTTTTCTTGTTTACATTATTCATTTTCATTACATTTTTGAATTACAAATTTTTTCCCCATCTTGCCCCTGCCCCAACCCTAAAACAGCAATCCCACTGTAAAGCCCCTCCCCTGCTCTGCTCTCTTATTTTCTGGTAGGGCAGGGAGGGTCTCCCTATCCCAGCCCCTGTATATCTTAAATCCTAGTTGCAGGTGTTACAGAACTTTAAATTCTAGATTTTTCGATTCCTCCCATGTCACCCCCTCCCACTGGAAGGACACTCAATTCAATACAGGCTGTGGATGTGTGATTAT
>CM053598.1:149604991-149618991 GCA_028646575.1 Pseudocheirus occidentalis | reverse complement strand
GTTTTCCCAGCTGCCAAAGCTATTAGGGGGGTGTTGCAAGTCCCCCCAGCTTTGGCTTGCTGAAAGTGCACTCCAGGACCTCCACCCAAGACCACGATCTGGATCCAGGCCACTCAATGCAAGAGCACTTGGCCCTGATCAGGCGATTCAGCCCCCCTGTGGAGTCTGCAAGCCAGGGGGTCTGAAGCAGCCCAGTGGGGGCCGCCAGTTCCAGCAGTTCCCTTCCCCCACTGCTTCCTTTCCCCGAGGGCAGATTGGCAGAACTGCTTCCCCCCACCCCCATTAAGTTTCAAAGTTTCACTTTCACTAAGCGTCTCTGATCCTGGTTTGCTGAATATGAAGATTCCCTCAGGTGCTTTAGATCTTCTCTGAAGTAGACTTAAGCTGTGGCTTGGGAGGCTCGGCTCCTCTTGGCCGCCCTGGGGCCTGGCCTGGCCATGGCTGTGGTTTTTTGAGCTGGGCTGGTCTTGTCTCCCAGCCTGCCGACCTGCTGGATGAGCCGCTTCTGCTGAGCTGCCCCTCTCCAATAGATGTGGAGGTGCTAGAGGCTGTAGATCTTCTCTCCTGAAGATTGGCTGCTGCTTGGCTCGGCGTGGCTCAGCTCAGCTCCTTAATACCGCCCAAGGCCTGGCCGCGGTCTGGGCTTCAGGCTGGGCTGGCCTCCACTCCCAGCCTGCTGGTTTGAGCCCCTGCTGCCGAGCTGACTTCAGTGAGAGATGTGTTTTCTGTATTTTTCTGAGTCTGAGAGTCCTAGACTTTGTCTGGGGTCATATTTTATGCATGTTTAGGGTAGTTGTGTGGGAGCTGTGAAGGCTTGCTGCTTCTACGCCGCCATCTTACATTAGTTCTTTCTTGATATTACCATTATTATTGTTGGAAATAATTGGAAATAATAATACATTTATTGACAACTGACCTTTAAGAAAATGATTCATGATAACTGAATGACCATACCCAGATGAGGAAAAAAAAAAGCACAAATGCATAAAACTTGCTCAAAACAGCCCAAAACCCCAGGCATGAGGATATATGTGAGGATGAAGGGAGGAATCAGTGGATGAAGAGAGAGAGAAGAGAGAGTGAGCGCACAAGCTCCACCATATCTGAAGTCCATTAGAGTCCTAGAATTCTAGGGTAGTAATTGGCTGAATGTGATGGTGTGATGATCATAGTGGATCTGCATCCTTGTTTCTTCTTAGGATGCAAGACTCATGTAGGTAAAGACAAAGGGGTTAGAAAAAATGATTTCACTTGAGTTGATCTGATCTTCCCAACAGTTTAGGGATATAAGGCAGCAAACTTGTTTAGTAGAAAACAATCGAAGTATCCTAAGGAATTTTTTTTGTCTTCTCACTAGCTAGGCCAACGTCAAGGGAAAGAGCCTTGAGGTTTGCTCTACAAGGGATAATAAGAGAGCCTTTTGTGAAAGGAGTTATACTTTTCCCTTTGAATTCTACATATGAATACTGATTATTCATATGGATGGATGCAGAAATGAAAAGTGGATAAAAACTGACTTTGACACAGTCTATCAGAATGTTTTTAGGAAATCTAACCTAAGTAAATCAATAACTAAAACAAAAGAACCTAGAAACTGCCTCCTGTAGACAACATTTATTCTCCTTGTTTAGTGACATGTGACCCAAGGGGGAAAAAAATTTGTAAGATATTATAAAGATGGAAGATCATCAGAAGTTTCACCTCATAAAACAAAAAAGTAATGGAGGGAAAGACTGATTTACAAAAATCTTGGCAAGAGATTCAAACAAAAGACATTTTGAGGACATTTAAAGATGAAAAAAGAAAAACAGAAAAGATTCACAAAGATTTTTACAACTACTTTAATCATTAATAAGTACAGCTACTACATCTGTCCTCTAAAATCAGTCTCCAAAGTATTGCATGAAGAAATAAAGCTAACATTGACTAAAAAGAAAAACGTTGGGTAGATTAGACTAAACATACATAAAAGAGAATCATGCTGGAAAGCGCAGAATTGTGACCAGATGAAGGGAGAGATTGCCAAACTAAATGCAAAAGGGGAGGATATTAAAGGCTTAGAAAAAAAAATTCAATCACTAAAAATGTAATGGACCAAGAGAATACTTTTCCATCTCTACAAGATTTGTATAAGAATAATCAATATATGCATCATAGAAACCTTGATGAAGGGATGAGAAGAGACAGGAAGGCTTCTGCAAATATCTTACAAAAGACTATATCTTCCTAATCATACGATTGAGAGGGAGAGAGAATACAAGAACTCATTGTTAATACTAATTGTATTTATTACTGACTGTAAAAAAAGTGCTTAATTTGGTAGAGCGAAATTCTATCTAAAAGTATCTCTTTTAGCAAGGTGTCTTTCATACATGTATTAGAATCACTGAAGAATCTTTGAAAAAAAATGTAACAGAAAAGATACATCAATGATGTGACCTTCTAAAGGTATAAAACAGGGAGATATGAGTTCACAAAAGGTATTTTGTGACTATGGAGTATAGTACAAAATACAGATGAATGAATAAGAAACATGTCTGCTGTTGTTGTTAATTCATTTTTTTCAGTCATGTCCAATTCTCCATGACCCCATCTGGGTTTTTTTTTGGCAAAGATACTGGAGTAGTTTGCCATTTCTTTCTCCAGCTCATTTTACAGATGAAGAAATGGAGGTAGACAAGGTTGAGTGACTTGCCCAGGATCACTCAACTAGTAAGTGTTGGAGGCTGAATTTCAATGCACAAAGATACATTTCTCTGACTAGGCCCACCCTTCTATCCACTGCACTACCTAGCTGGACAAGAAACATGTAACAAGTGCTTAATAATAATAATCATTCCATGTATCTTGGACAGATACTTTGAATACCTAATGAACTGTGCCCAGAACTGGGCTTAAAAGAATGGACTAGAGTGTCTTTAACATAGGAAATCATACACTGTTTTTAATGATCTCAAGCATCACTCTGAAACAGAGGCACAGCTTTTGAACTAAAAATTTCAAAAGGCTTTGCAAACTTTAAAACATTCTATAAATGCCAGTTACGCTGCTATTGCTCTAGTCATAGAATATCAGAGTTTCTGAAGAATTCAAGCTGAGGATCACCCAAAAGACAAAGAAAAAGGGTGCAGTGGGTATGCATTGGATACAATGCATCACCAATAGAGGAAACTGTGTAGGAACCCTTTGAAAAGTGAAGGAAGGCTGTCAAGTAGCCAAAGGATGCATCAACTGACAGAAAACCTGTAGGCTCCATGGATACAATATCAAAAGATCCAGCACAGGGTGTCTGTGAACTTAGAAAAAAATTTTATGACTATATATCAATATAGTTGGATTCCTGTGTATTCCTAAGTATTTTATTTTATACATTTCTCTCCTGGCTCTGGTCCCAAGTTCTTTTTGCTTGTATATATAGCTTTTGGGATTAGCATAGTACCAGGCACACAAGGAGCACTTAATAAATACTTGCTTCCTTCTTTCCTATTCAATTAAAAACATCATTCTGAGGAGTCCATAGATTTCACCAGAATATCAAAGAAGACCACAACACACACACACACACACTCTCTCTCTCTCTCTCTCTCTCTCTCTCTCTCTCTCTCTCTCTCTCTCTCTCTCTCTCTCTCTCTCTCTCTCTCTCCTCCTTCTTCAGCTGAAGACTGGCAGAGAGGTGCCCCAGGAGCAGCTCCTCAGGTGAGCTCCTCTGCTCCTCTGCACTGGCCATGCAGCCAGCATGGCAACTCCCAAGGCCCCTAGTCCTGTCATAGAGAACATGGAGCCATGAAGAGGAGAAGCCCTTGGCAGGCAATCACGAAGGTTTCATGCCCAAATATCCTGGCCTGTGTCACTGGGCCTCCTTCTGGGTCTATATTTTGGCCTGTTCCCACAACCTGGAGACATCATAGCTTTTAAACTGACTTTTTAAAAAAGTAGATGTAGATCTGACCATCTTTACTCAGAGCCTCTGATGTGATGGGTAGTCAGGGTAGGTGTGCATGTATGTATATGTGTGTATACATGTGTGTGTGCACATATACACTTTACAATAGCTCCTAAGAGGCAAAATGGTTTAGTAGAAATAGCAATGAATTAGGAGGTTATAGATTTAGTTTCCCATCTTGGTTACACCATTAATGAGTTGTATGACAAGTACAGCAACTCAGACAAAACTATTTCAGCAAGTAGTTTTTCTTGCATTTACAATGAAAGGGCTAGATCAAAGGCTACATGAACTTTCTAAGGTTCCTTCCAGCTCCAAATTCTGAAGAACTAAATCAGGGGTTCTTAACCTAGAGACTATGAACATTTTTAAAAATTTGACAACGACATTTCAATGTAATGGTTCCCTTTGCATTCCTATGTATTTTATTCTGTGCATTTAAGTACATGATTCTAAGAAGGGGTTCATGCATCAGATGGTCAAAGAAATCGATGACATAAAAATAGGGAAGAACCCCTGTAGTAAATGCAAGCCATACTTTTATGTCTTGAGCTTAGTTCTGAGCATTAAATTTACTCTAACCTTAGCCAAATATGTTAGAATTATCACTTTATATAATCCCTCCAAAAGAAATGCTTATCCATTGCTCTCTGCTTCCTCAATCCACCATCTACCTAGCCCAAACTATTTTGTAAGTACAAGATCATGGAGTTCAAAGAAAGAGAATAAATACTGTTATAGTGCCTACTACACACCAGGCACTATGCTGAACATTTTACAAACATGAACTCATTTGATCAAAGAGAATTGTGTGTTCCCTTTGTCCAAATCACTTACATTCAAAGATAATGAATGTTAAGTGACTTATCCGAGGTCTCACATCTACTGAATAGCAAAGCCAGGACTTAGAAACTAAATATTCTGAAACTCAGCTCTATGCTTTTCTCACAATCACAGACTGCTTCTGAATGCTATAAACAAACAAACAAACAAATCCCCCCCCAAAACCATTCTCAATTGTTCTTATTAATCAAATCAGATTGCCTATAGTTTTAAAGACTATTTTAGAGAATCAAAGCAAGCCTATATCTTTCTATTCCTTGTTAAATATCTAGCAAAACTCAAAGGACCCAAAATCCCATCCCTGGGAGTGGAAAGTAAATAGAATATTTTGCTAAAAAAAAAAAATAGTGCCTTAACCACACAGCCTGGACTACTCACCCCTCCCATTAAATATTATCCACAGTTCTGTGGGAACATGGATCTCTCAAAGGTTTCAGATGAAACTTGAAAATGTAGCTATGCCATTGTAGGAAGATCTCAAATTGACATAGTTTAATGTTAACATAATAAATGTCTTCTGGATTTAAATGTCTGCTACATGTAAGAAAGCATATTAAGCATTGAGGACATAAAGATATAATAGGGCATAGCAACTTGATCTAAGGAGCTCGTGCAAAGATAGAATAAAAATAGACTCTAATAGATAAATGCAAAGAAGAAATCCAAACAAAGTGCTAGGAGAAATAGAGCTGAGGGAACTAGTTGGAGGGGATGCCTGTGATAAGGGGAGATGCTCAACAGATAGAATTGGGTCAGTGTTAGGAGACCATCACAGTCATGGAGTACAGTGTGATGAAGGGCACAGAAATGGGACAACTCTAAAATGTAAAGTAAGTAAAGGAGGTTAATGAGACATAAGGGAGAAAAATGTAGGTTGAAGTCAGACTATGGCCAAACTTGAATTCCACGAAAAAAAGTATGACTTTAGGGTTTTGAGCAAATAAGTGACATTTTTGGAGTGAGGCATCAGGAATGTTTACAAGCAAGGGTATAAAACATGGATAACAGAGGGTACAGATTGGAAGCAGCAAGATCAGAAAAGAAATTATTACAATAGTCCAAGTGGAGAGGATAAACTAAGGCGATTGCCATGAGAGTGGAAAGAAGAAGCTGGACTTGAGAGTTAGTTGTCAAGTTCAGTAGACTTTTCATATACACAATGATGAGGAGGGGGAAGAATGTGGAAAAATAAAGGGTCAAAGGTGACTCAAGAGGTTTTTGAGCCTGGATGACTGGGAGAATATCAAGTCCCCATAAAACACAAAAGAAGACTAAAGGGGGCAAAGTGGTTTTAAAAAATTGAGGGGGTTAAGATAAATATGTTTTTGTATAGTTATAACTGGAATAGATTACCTGAGATTTTTTTTCAATTCTCAGATTCTTTGTTTCAATTGCACAGCATCAAATAGGCATCTGGAAATATAGGGCTGGAATTGTGAGGAGAGGTTGGTGTGGGTGGATGAAAACAATAAAGAAAAGAGGATAGGGAAAGAAAAAAGCCAAGTATAGGACCCATATTTAAGAGGTCAAAAAGGATACAGAGGCAATGGATACTGAAGATTGATCAGACACTTAGAAACAGGAACTTAAGAGTGCTATGTCTTAGAAATCAAAGGTTGTTGATAGCCAAAGCCAAATGCTGCAGAGGAATTAAAAAGAATGAGAACTATAAAAAGTCTATTGGTGATAGGAAAACAATTTCAGAAGACTGGCACAGAAAGAAAACCTATTGTAGGGTTTGAGGTGTGAGTGCTTGGATAAGAAGTGGGAACAGTGAATGTAAACTACTTTTCTTAAAAATAATATAGGAGGGGGCAGAGCCAAGATGATGGCCTATAGGCCAGGGCCTAGCTGAACTCTCCTGATGGTCTCTCCCAAACAACTTTAAAATAACTCCTCAAATAAATTTTGGAACAGAAGACCCAACAAAACGTCAGAGGGAGACATTTTTCCCAGCCTAAGAATATTTAGGAGATATGCAGGAGACATCTGTAACACCATGGATAGTTGAATGCCCTGTGCAAGTACCAACAATAGCCCTTGGAGGCAGCTACAACAATAGAAGCAGCAACTTCAGGAGCTCTTGGCCTAGACACATTAAGGGTATTGGTCAACTGGCCGGAAAGAAATTACAGGGGACTCTTTGTTGGCACTGGGTGCAATGGGCACTGATTGTCAACTCTATTGCCCATATGCAGTTCTGGGTTGCACTTTCAGGGCATAGAGGAATGTTTGTGATTGGCCATAAGGGAACAGGAACCCTGATCACAGTTCAAGGTCCAAGAGGAATACTAGCACTTGTGGCCACAAGAAAGCAAATATCCCAGTCACAGGGCCAACAGGAATACTAGTATTTATGGCTGCACAGGACAAGGAGCCCTTCCTGGGTAAAGAACAGAGTATAGACCAGGAAAGCAATGACCACACCTTTCCCATGATAACCCCACCTTAGAAGCACAGAAAACTTGCACACACTCAGAACTAGCTCTGAAAATAGCAGAATAGAAAAGCCTAAAGCCACAATGCCTCCCCATGTCCAGGTGAGCAGAGCTCAATTCTAACATAAAGTTCAAAATGCAAAAATAGGCTGGGAAAATGAACAAAACAAAAAACAAACAAAGAAAAGGAACTTAACCATAAAAAGCTACTAATGGTGGCAGGGAAGACCAATAAATAAATTTAGAAGACAACAATGTAAATATATCTATACAAGCAAAGTCTCAAAGAAAAATGCTAATTGAAGCCAAGGCCAACAAAATTCCTGAAAGAGTTAAAGAAAGAGATAAGAGGGAAAACTGGAAAAAGAAATAAGAAACAAGAAAATTATGAAAGAGAATTAAAGCTTGGTAAAAGAGGTACAAAAAGTACTGAAGAAAACAATACCTTAAAAAAAAAAAACAGAATTGCCTGTTGATAAAAGAAGCACAAAAATTTACTAAAGTAAAGAACTCCTTTTAAAATCAGAATAGACCAAATAGGAAAGGAGGTACAAAAATTCACTGAAGAAAAAAACTCCTTAAAAAACATAATCAGGCAAATGGAAAAACAAAAGGTACAAAAGCTCACAGAAGGAAATAAATAAGTCCTTAAAAATTAAAATTGGGCAAGTAGAAGCTAATGATTCCATGAGACTTCAAGGAACAATAAAACAAAGTCAAAAGAATGAAAAAATAGAAGAAAATATGAAATAGCTTTGGATGAAGTAATCAAAGCTATCTATAATTATATAAAAATGTTCTAAATCAGTATTGATAAGATAAAGAGAAATTAAAATAACTCAAAGGTACCATCCCACTCCTGTCAGATTGGTTAATAGAAAAGGAAAATGACAAACATTGAGGGAATGTGGGAAAATTGAGATACTAATGAATTGTTGGTGGAGTTGTCAACTGATTCAATCATTCTGGATGGTAATTTGGAACTATGCCCAAAGAACTATGAAACCATGCATATCCTTTGACTCAAAAATACCACTACAAGGTCTATATCCCAAAGATAGGGGAAAAAAAGGATGTATATGTACAAAAAATTATTTATAGCAGCACTTCTAGTCATGGCGAAGAATTGGAAATTGAAGTGATTCGTCATTTGGGAAATGATTAAACAAGTTATATGATTGTGATGGAATACTATAGTAAGATAAGAAATAATGATCAGGATGCTCTCAGAAAAACTTGGAAAGACTTACATGAACTGATACAAAGTGAAATGAGCAGAACCAGGAAAACATTATACACTATAACAGTAATACTGTATGATGAACTGTGAATGACTCAGCAACATAGTGATCCAACACAATTCCAAAGCATTTATGATGAAACATGACGTCTACCTCCAGAGAAAGAACTGATAGAGTCTGTATGCAGATCAGAGCACACTTAAAAAAAAAACCACTTTATTTTTCATGTCTTTTTTTTTACACAGCATGACTAGCATGAAAATGTTTTGCATGATTGTACATGTATAACTTATATCAGACTGCTTGCCTTCTCAATGAAGAGGAAGAAAGGGAAGAGAGAGAATTTTGAACTCAATTCTAAAATATGAATATTAAAAATTGTTTTCACTTATGATTGGGGGAAAACAAAATATTAAATAAATAGGAAAAAATGACATATGCTGAAGGGAATGGTGAATCATTATTGGAATAGTGAACTGGTTCAACCATTTTAGAGAACAATCTGGAAGTATGCTCAAAGAGTTATAAAATTGTTCATATCCTTTGATCCAAGACTACCATCCTTAGATTTGTATCCCAATGAGATCCAAGAAATAGGAAAAGAACCTATATGTATAAAAATATTTATAACACACCTTTCTGTGGTGGCAGAGAAACGGAAATTGAAATTATGTTCAACTGGGGAATGCCTGAAGAAGTTGCAGCATAAGAAAATAATGGAATACTACTGTGTTATAAGAAATGATGGGGGTGGGAGGAGTGGTTTCAAGAAAACATGGCAAGACCTATATGAACTGACACAAAGCAAAGTGAAAAGAACCAGGAAATGATTGTGTACAATAACATCAATGTTGTAACAAGAATCACGTGTGAAATACTTGGCAACTCTGATCAATACAGTGATCCAAGACAATTTCAAAGGACTGATAAAAAAATGCTATCCACCTCCAAAGATAGAACTGATAAACTCTGAGTGCAAACTGAAGTATACTTTTCTCATTTTCTTTTTCCCCCAATATTTCTAATATGGACTTTTGTTTTTTGCCTGGTTTCACATGTATAATTGCTATCATACTGTTTGCCTTCTTAGTGGGTGGTAGAGGAGTGGAAAGGAGGGAGAGAATCTGGAACTCAAATTTAAAAAGAAAATGTTAAAAATAATAAATGATAATTTTTTTAAAACATTGCTATAGTGTGGGAGAGACCAAGAGGTTAAGGGGGTAGTACATTCACTTACCCATTCACAAGCATGTATTAAACATCCATATGTGCAGAAAGTTGTTGGGAATAAAAAGACAAAAAGGAAACAGTATCTGCCCTCAAATACTTTACAATCCATTGGGGAGAGAATATGTATGCACATAAGTATTCACAAAATAAAGGCAATCTTATAGGGAAGACACTCATAGCTGGGGAAATTAGGAAAGGCCTCATGGACAAGGTGGTATCCTAGGTGATATTTTAAGGATTTTTTAGAAGACGGACTTCTGGGCCCTCTGGAAGGCTTAAAAAAAGGGTGAATCATCAAATTAATGACTTAGGTTTTTTTTAGACCTAGGGAGTTCTACACTAGGGGGTTTAGATGGATAGTATTAGGCTATCTTATATGGAAAAGTTCCAGAAGTCTGAGCTTGTCCTGAAAATAATAGCTAACATTGTTGGCTTTTAGGCTTTCTGCTGTTTGTCTTGATGGTTAGATCATGAAGATTCTGGACTACCTGACTCTCTTTTACTTGGTCCTTTACTACTACACTATGGCCTTCTGCCGTAGAAATATCTAATCTTGTCCTCTTTTATTCTGTGTTAGATGTATTTGTTGATTTTATCTTGCTTAACTTGCCTATTCCCTCAAGTGCTCTGGCTCGCAGTTTCTCGGGCAAGACAAGGCAGAAATCTGTGAGCCAACAGAAACTGAATTTAAGATATCAGAAAAAAAGCAGACACTATGAGCAGGTCTCAGAGTTAATGGTCACCACTTTTGCTGACCACTGGTTATGAAGAAATCTGTTTTACCATTGAAATTTTATATTTATTATCATTGGACTCACAATAACCATATGAGGTAGGTTTTATTATACCTATTTTACAAAGGGGGAAACTGAGGCTCTGAACTGTGTGAGAGGAGAATTTGAACTAAAGAAGTTAAAAATATTTTAAAGCATTAAGTAAAATCATCATACTATGAACAAGCTTTAAGTTCCTCAGACCCTACCTCTTACAGTATGAAAATAGACCTTTCTGGGAATAGATTATAATATTCTAGAGATTGTGTGTCCCCAGAAGACAACTTGACCAAAAAACAAATATGCTATCAGTGAAATGCTTTGTATAAAAGCTACCCAATCTTACTTACCCATAGTAAGTACAATGCACTTATTCTATGGAAGACTCAAAAGAAGGAGTTTGATTAACTATCTCACAGGTTGTTATAAAATGGTTAGCCAATGAGAAGGTGTTGCAAAAATGTGAACTTGGACTGTGACTACTTAAAATAATCCTGAATGAGAACTCAAAGAACCAAACGTACTAAGTTATACTATAATAGGGTCAATTATCTTGGCATCCTGTGATGGAAGGTTAGAAATAAGCCATCCTGCATAGCACTGTGGAACATCAAGTGAGTCCCTTAAACTTTCTCTATTTTCACTTTCCTCACCTATAAAGTAAGGATTTATAAAATCTCCTTCCAACATGGGACAGAGGTCTCAGAGGCATTGTATTTTGGTGGGTTGAGGGGTGGGGGAAGAGGGAGGAGCAGTTATCTCCCTCAAAGCTCAGAATGGTTTCATTATAAGGCAGAGTTCTATCCTCTTTCACTAGCTGTTCAACTTTAAACAAATCACAACTTCTCTAGACTTAATATCCTCATCTTGAAAATGAGGGCATTGAACATCTACAATTTGGTAATTTCCCCATTGCTGAAAATAACGGCCTCTCGAGTTGGGGTAGCTGGATGGGCAAGGTGCTTGATGTGATTCAACACTCCCCAGAGATGAGCAGGTGTTTTTTCTATCTATATGTCTCCTCTGGAGGCTGACTAGAGTGATAACAAAAGCCCTAACCCCATGCATGGCAGAAGGTAATCTTTTGTTCAAGAGATATCAGCCTGGCCTTAGGGACTTAAAGGTCAGGAAGGTCCCAAGCTACATCTCCACTGGGACAGTCCTGACGGTGTTCTTTCTTACAAAGGCGATTTCAGAATTACTAGTTATCTACATATTCCTACCTGCTTTTTCCCTCAGACCTATTCCACATTCAACTCGGGGCAGCACAACAGCACTCCTACCACCCAGGAGAGATTTCTAAAGCAGTTTGATCCCATTCGACAAGCTGAATAAGAACTATCTTTTAGCATTAGGGAAGCCTACAGGGACAAATTAAATTCTGTTCTCTAACTAGCACATAATCATGTCAGAGATAACTTGAACTAGAGTCATCAAATATAAAAGTATCATTATGTACGTACAAGAGGGAAATGTTTCCAAAGCATGAGCTTTCATACTGATCAGAACTCATTCAACCTCAGGCAGCTTATAACCCTATTGCTGTAAAAGCTTGGCCATGCTTGGCCATAGCTAATGATGGAAGATCTGTTGGAATGTAACATCTTTTCTTGGTGGCAGCTTAATCCTTTTTTTTTAATTCAATCACTTTGCAAATTAATTTGGCTTCACAGACATTTAAAAAAGAACCAGCAATGGATTCCCATTATCTCAGAGTACAGTGAAAGCTCTGATCTACCACTAACTACTTGGGTGACTTTGGGCAAATCACTTCATTTCTGTAGGCCTTATTTCCTTATTTGTAAAACGAGGGTTTTAGACTACATGACTTCTGAGGTTGCTTCCGGCTCAGATCCTACAGGAATTATCTCATGTAGAGTGTCTTAATCTGGGGTTCACAAACTTCAAAAGCCATTTTTAAACAATTGTATTTCAATATAATTTTGATTTCTTTGGTAATCCTAAATATTTAGTAGTATTTAAAAACATAATATTGAGAAGGGTACCTTAATATAAAAAGGGTCCAAGACACACTAAAAAGGTTAAGAACCCCTGATTTAGATTATAAAAGTCAAATTCCTTAGCCTAGTATTCAAAGTATTCCCTGCCTTTGCATTGTTAACCAATCTTTATTAGACACACCTTTTACTCCAGACCAGTGTCTGCTGCTTGCCCAATTTGTCCTATATGTTCTCATCTTTATGCTTAGGATAGTCTTCCCTCCCCTCAAACTATTCAATTTTTAAAAGCATATTAATCTACACTGGTCTCTTACTTATAGATACAGAGCACACTATTACCCAACTCTTAAAAATATATAAATGAAACAGCCAGTGATTAACTCCTATCTTTACTCTATTTTCCCATTATACATGTCTTATTTTCCACATCAGAATAGTAGTAAACTTCTTTGAAGGCAAGAAATCCTTCTCTGTACTCTCTTTAGCACCAAGTCCAGTGCCACTGACATGGTAAGTAACTAAGGAGGCATCTCATGAATAACCAAGTTAGGAGGGAATGATCTATAAGAAGAAAAACAAAAACTGAAAAAATGTATAAGAGAAAGCTGCAAAACACTGAAATCTACTGACTTATACAACAGATCTTGTTTGGAACGAGTATTAGAGCTGGAAAATTTGAGTTTGAATTTCAGCTGTTATTTCTTATAATGTCTGTGAGCTTCAATATACCCATTTGTACAGGGGAGTCAACCAAAGGATCACAGTTTTAGAGCTAGCTAGGAGACGTCTCTTATCTCTCATTCGATTATGACTCCTTTAGGAAAAGGGGCTGGGGTTTTTTTGTTTGTTTGGTTTGGTTTTTTGTTTTTTTTTTTTTAGATTTTTGCATCCCTAGGACTTAGTACAGTGTCTGCCATAGAGTAAGTACTTAATAAATGTTTGATGAGTGAGATTCCTAGAAATATCCTCTCATCTTACAGGTGAAAAAACTGAGGCCAAGAGAGTTGTTAAATGGCTTACTCAAAATCATGCAGACACGTAAAATTCAGATCATCCAGGTTTTCTGACTCCACAGCACTCTTATGAAACAAAGCACACTATAAACAATACTATCAAAATGTGCACTTATATGTGTGTGTGTGTATATGGTTTTTTGTTTTTTTTTTTAGTAACTCCAGGGAACTAGATTCTATTAAATGTGACAGGGCCAGGTATCATCATATTTAAAACAGGGGTAACCATGTTTGTATTACCCACTCCACAGGGTTAGTCTAAAGAATAACTGAGGAAAAAGGGATTCCAAAGCATCTTTTACCCCATCATGAAGGTACTACTATAGCAGCTGAGCTGTAGCAGAAATAAGTGGTAGGTGCTGCCAATAGCCACTAAGGGGGCTTTGCACTTTCACCTACTCTGAGGCTGACTGAAAGCCCTAGATAAAAATGTATGGACACAGACTTTCTGGGTTATTTTAAAATTGATCTTATCCTGTAGTTACAGAACTGCCTCTTTGGATGGAGGGAAAAGAGAGAAAGTCCAGGAGAGATCTTTATATACCAAAGCAGTGTAAA
>CM053598.1:149584991-149599991 GCA_028646575.1 Pseudocheirus occidentalis | reverse complement strand
AGTATTCTGTTCTGAAGCTCAGGAAGATGCTTAAGGTCATACAAGGTAATAAGCTGCCCAGTCACAATGCAAAGCCAAGTTCTATAGCTCCAAATCTAGCCTCTGCACTCTGAGCTCACAGATACAGTGTGTCTCCTTAAAAATGTTGGTTTGATTGTTTCCCTGTCCAACTCTTTGTGACTCAGTTCAGGGTTTTCTTGGCAGACACTAGAGTGTTTTGCCATTTCCTTCACCAGTTCATTTTACAAATATGGAAACTGAGGCAAACAAGGTCAAGTAACTTTCCCAGGATCACATAGCTAATATGTGTCAGAGGCCAGATTTGAACTCAGGAAGATGAGTCTTCTTGACTCCAGATCTGGTACTCTATCCCCTGCATTACCTAGTTGCACCATTGATATTAATATTAATTATAATGAATAGCAAATAATCTCATATTTGTATAACTGTAGATTTTAAAGTTCTTTTAGATCGCTTTTGATCCTACTTCTGTATGCTAGGTTGAACAGTTATATGACCCCATTTTACAGATGAAGAAACTGAGAAACATGGGCAAATAACTAGAAGTGGTAGAGTCAGATCTTTTGACTCTTCTTCCAGGGCTGGGAGGAGGTAAACAGGAAGGAAGGAAGAGAGGGAGGGAGGCAAGGAAGAAGGGAAGAAGAAAGGAAGGAAGGAAAGAAGGAAGGAAAGAAGGGAGGAATGGAGGAAGGGAAGGAGAGAAGGAAGGAGGGAGGGAAGGAGAGACGGAGGAAGGAAAGAAGGAAGAGAGGAAGGAAGGAAGGAAGAGAGGGAGGGAGGCAAGGAAGAAAGGAAGAAGAAAGGAAGGAAGGGAGGGAGGGAAGGAGGGAGGGAGTGAAGAAGGAAGGGAAGGAGGGAGGGACAGAGGGAGGGAGGGAGGAAGGAAGGGAGGAAGGAAGGAAGGAAAGAAGGAAAGAAGGAAGGAAGGAAAGAAGGAAGGAAGGAAGAAAAATTAACTATGTTGGTTCAGCATTTTGATTTATGTATGATGAAAAAAATAACCTGAAAATAAAATTTAAAAAGAAAATTCACTTTTTTTTAAACTTGCCAGTTTTTCCTGTCTTGTTTTCCCTTAGATTTCTACCAACAAATATGGCTTCCTACAACCAATCAAGAGGGCAGGTAATCACTCCAAGCCAAAGGATATCACAGGTATCACTATTATTTCAAAAAGCAGACCACACATTTTGTCAGTGGTCTCCTCCCTGCAGATCTCTTCCGTCAAGTAGGCACAAGGTGATCTAGGAAACAACAGATTGCTCAACACACATTTTTTTGATTCACAGAAGAATTAAATGGAAATATTTTTTTAAATTATGTGGCCAGTTGGTTTTCTTTCCATATTTAACAAGGGGCCATATTTTCTTTCTCTCTCCTTTTATGTCTACTGTAGTAAAATAATTTGTTATGTTTCCATCAATCTATCCAGTTCACAACTAGGTAATCAATCCATTAACCAACTAGTACTAAATGTCACTCACCTTGCTGGGAGTACAAAAATAATAAAGAAATAATTCCTACCCTCTAGAAGCATACGTTCTATCAGGGAAACAACATATGCCTATAAGAACCTATACAAAATAAACAGAAGATAATTTTTTGGTGGAAGACAATAAGTTACTAGCTTTATATTTTACAAAGGTTCATGGATTTTTTTAAAATTAGGCTTGAAAGACCACTAAAAGGACAATACAGTTGGTCAAGTTTTCTGTTACATTAATCAATAACATATGTAATAGGGTAGACAAGGTAGGGAGCTTCCAAGAAGGCAACAAAGGGTGAACTACAATGAAGGACACTTATCAAAATTCTGCTTCCCAGAGCACACTGGTATGTCCTTTATGGTGTCATCACCTGGATTACAGATTGCAGTTAAACAAAGGGGGCGCAGTTCTTGAACCCTGCTTAGGGTACACAAATGCACACTCTCAATTCTTGCAATCTGTTTCAAACAACAGGTTGCCAGTGCCATCTGTTGGCAGAGGTTGTTAAACATGTTGAACACTATTTAGTCATTTTACCACTTAAATAAAAGTATTCAAAGTCTAAAAATGAGTTACCAAAAGAGTGAGGTTATTACTTAGAGTGATCACTTTAAGTGTTCTGGCATAAGAAAACTATTATAAAGCAAAAGAATGATGAGAAGGAAAGACAAAAACCCAATTTTGCTAAACAAAGAATTACTTAAAGAATTGAAGTACAAATGATTGTGATATAACACTAGGCCAGGTAACTAGGCAAGAACACAAAGAAATAGCAAAGTGAAGAAACCTGAAAAGTCAGAGTGAGAAACAAGATGTCTTTTTACAAAGGATATCATGTTAGTATAGCAAAAGGATAAAAGAAAATGTGGCCCCTCATTAAATAATAAAGGAAAACTAACCAGACACAGAATTTCAAAAAGATTCCACTTCATTTCTTTCCAAATCAGTCATGTGTATTCCAAAATACTTGAGAAGTGGAGGTCTAGCATCAAGGAAGGAAGATGTACCCTGGAGCATTTCATAAAGCACTGCCCCATCTAGTGATGCCCTAGCTGAAAGGTTGCCCTGTTCTGCAAAGTTACTACATTTTGTGTGCCCTTTGATGATTTCTAGGACCCTATTAGTTAAAAAAAATTCTTCTATCTTGGTCAGGAAGGAAGTACAGAAAACCAAGCTGAAGAGGAGAAAACTGCTAAAAGACTCTTTAAATGGCAAACAGACAACACAGTTGATATAGAATGGGAAATTCAAGTATTACCTCAGATACTTACTAACTGGAGGACCTTTGCCAAATTACTTAACCTCAATTTCCTCATCTATAACATGGGAAAAAAAATAATAGCACCTACCTCACAGGGTCATTGTGAGAATCAAATGAAATAATTTATATGAAGTGCTGTGCAAATCTTAGCTACTGTTATATTGGCAGCTCTTTTGTGGTTGTGGTGGCTAAGAAATGGAATCTGAGAGAATGCCCATCAATTAGGGAATGGCTGAATAAGTTATGATATGTGATTTTAATGAAATATTATTTGCTTTAAGAAATGATAAGCAGGACAATTTCAGAAAAACCTGGAAAGACTTAAATGAACTGATACAAAGTGAAGTAAGCAGAACCAGGTAAATACATAGTAACAGCAATATTGTATGAAGAACTGTGGATGACTTAGCTGTTCTCAGCAATACAATGGCCCAAGACAATCCCAAAGGACTCAAGATGAAAAATGCCCTCCACCTCTAGAGAAAGAACTAATGTCTGAACACAGACCAAAGAACATCATTTTTCACTTTCTTTTTTTGTCTGAGCTTTCTCACACAAAATGACTAATATGGAAATGTTTTACATGATTGCACATGTAAAACCTATATCAGATTGTTTACTGTCTCAGAGAGGAGGAAAAAGAAGAAAAGAAATTGGATCTGAAAACTTAAAAGAAACAATGCATGTTAAAAATGTTTGTACAGGTACCTAGGAACAGATAAAATATTATTACATTATTATATTATATCACATTCACTTTAGTTAGCTATTATTATAATCAAATAAACTGAAATGCTATCTTTCAGTTTGATGTTGTGCCTCCTAAAGTCCTTGAATGAGAAGGCTGAAGTAGCTACAAATTCATTTATATTCTATAACTCACAAAAAAAGAATGCCTGAAGCAATATATTTGTCAACAATAAGCCCTGGAAATGGGTCATAATAGTGCACACCCTGAAAAAGAGGATAAGAGCGACACTGGGAAAACAAACTTTCATATTGACTTCTATACTTGGAATAATGCAGAAATAAATCTAAAAAAACATGCTATCAGACTAATCTAATTTACTTTTTATGATAGGAACAAGCAAGAAAAAAATATTCTGCTATGCCTACTTACTTTTGTCCATAGAGTCTCTTCTACCTACCATGCCATTCCTAATTCTGCTGTTTAAATCTGAATCATTCTATAAAGCCCAAACTACACATGATTCCTGCCATGAAGTCTTCCCCAGACCACTCCACAGTCATAAGCAATCTCTACTACATCTGAATTCCTTTGTATCTCTTCTGGTTTTATATTTTACCTTGGGTTAGTGACTTGTCTCTCTTTTATTTCTATTGCTAGATTATAGGTTCGATGAAAACTGAGACATGCTAGTTGATTTTTCTGAGTCTGTATCTTATGCAAGGTAGAAACTCAACATATATTTATTCAATGATGATAATAATTATTTTAAAATAAGAAGGAATCAACAGATATATTCTATGAACATCCTGCCATAGAAATGTATTTATAAAATTAACACAATTAATAGTTAGTAGAAAGGCAGTTCAAGATGTGTTTCAAGTAAGTTTGTCATTTGTTGTTTAGTTGTGCCCAACTCTTAGTGACCCCAATTGGGGCTTTCTTGGAAGTTGTTTCCCATTTCCTTCTCTAACTCATTTTACAAATGAGGAAACTGAGGTAAGAAAGGTTAAGTGGCTTGCCCAGGATCATACTGATAGTATCTGAAGCTAGATTTGAACTCAAGAAGATGAGCATTCCTGACTCCAGTAAATAACACCAATTCATCATGAAACTAGCAGCACTAGAGATAGATTGTTTCATGCATTCGTCACGGTTCCAGATGATAGAATCCAGTTCACTATGTTTCTGAGTAACAGGGATGGCAGTGAAGGTAGTATGTGAAACATTAGGATAGGATTCAAACTAGCAAAGATTTAAATTCTTAGCTTTCAGACTTTTTTTTCTTCCAAATAAGCTTTCTCGTATTTAGAATAGTCAGAAATACCCTCAGGCTAACCCTGGGAGCCATCCTCCTCTCATAGACACCAAGCATAACAGGGCTCCCCGAGACGTAATTATACTTCTTAGAAGAATTTAATTAAGAAAAACCTCAAAAAGTCCATTGGAGAGAAGTCACAGAATGATATTTGATGCATCATGATGGTTCTGATACTCTGGAGGTAAAGGATTGAGAAGAGTAGAGAAAACACAAAACTTTTATATTGGCAACACAAATAAATGCTGACTGTTGATCGAAACAGGGGATGACTATTACAGAAAACAATATAAATGTTCATAGTGGACCATCAATCAGCCAAAGTAATGCTGTTATTTTCATTTCATAGAAAACATTAACCAGGATTTGTTGGGATTTGTAAAGTACAATAAAGAACATAAGAAACATGAAGCCAACTTTGATTAGATCCTTACTAGAGCTATCTATACAATTCATAGGTCACCAAAAAACCTTCAGAGTTTTCATTGGAAAGCCATCAAAAAAATGATTAAGGAATAAAAGAATAATACATCTGGAGAAAATTAGATTATGTATTTGTATGCAAATAGTTTAGGTGGCAATTCTTCAAATGCTTGAAAACATTACTAAATGGAATATTAAGAAGGAAAGAGAAATAGACTAAACTTTGTTTTGAGGAATTAACATTAGCTAAAAGGGAGCCATTCCAAACAACAGAAGGTTGCTAAACACAGAACAGGTTTGGAGTGATGGGAGACAATTGTGAAATCATTTTTATTAGAAGACTAATAGGATGACATAGATACTACCAAAATAAGATAACTACATTCCTGAAATAAGGAAGAAAGTTAAATTAGGTGCCTCAAGTTTTTCTTGGTCCTATGACTTTATGAGAAATTATCAAAATAAAAATATGAATTTAAAATAATAAATATGTAATCCAGTCAAGGGTTTTAAAACAGGTGTCCAACTGTTTATTTAATTATATAAAAAGGTCTGTTTAGGTCAAGAAAAGTATAGTAATTGGGGATCTGGTAATTCAGTGAACAAAATCAAGTACAGGACTGAAACTATACCCGGAATGATACTAGCAGTTTCATTGAGTACACAGCCATTAGCTTGGGTCATTTGGCATCAAAGACTACCAATTCCAAGGCTAGTTAGACAACTGGTCAGGCAAGAGTAAACATGCATGTATTAAACACTTACCAGGTTGCCAGATGCAATGCTAAGTGCTGGAGATACTAAGAAAGGTTAAAAAAAAACAGTCCCTGTCCTCAAGGACTTCAGAGTCTAATGGGAGAGACACTGTGCAAACAATTATGTACAAATAAAATATATGCAGGAAAAATAGGAGGTAATTCCAAAGAGAACATACTAGTCTTAAGGAGGAAGAGGGAAGACCAGAAAAAGAACAAGCAGATGCACTAGATAGATGCCACACTCAGGTTCTTAATAACACTTCTTCGACCTTCTCAAGCAAAAATAATTACTGGTTAGATAATGGTTAATTAGAAAATAAAGCAGGAGGGGGAAAAAAATCTTACAATTATCTGATTCTTAAATATATTGTGAACACCTCTGTCATGAATTAGGTGAAAGTGGAATTCCTAAATTCTCAAAGCATGACGTAATATTGGTTTTATTGATCTCCTGTACAATTTGTGGGAGTACCCAATCATTATTTTGACAGTTTTATCATATAATAATAGACTTCCTTTGAGATAATTGCAGTCACCACATTCAATTTCAACCTTCTATAGGATTTTTTCAGAGACACAGCTTTACTGTCAGTCCTAGATCGCATTACTTTCTTTTTTATAGCTATATACACAAAGCATTTTAGGTGTTACACCTAATTATGTCAGGACAATAACAGTTTTAAAGCTCATCATTAGGAAGTAAAGGCCAAGCACTTAGATATTAAGGGTTCTTTTATAAAAACATTCCTGGCACCATATGACTTTAAGTGAAGGAATTACATAAATACTTAAGAAAGCAATTTAGGATGTGTGTGTGTGTGTGTGTGTCTGTCTGTCTGTCTGTGTGTCTAGAAGGATGGACAGAATATCAGAGTTGGAAAGTTTCATTAACCTATATCCCAGGGATTATGAGGTCAGTGACCGCAATGATAGTCTGTAAACTTTGTAACCAATGAAGAATACTTTCTTATACTCTGGTTTCTCTTCAGATCATATAAATCTTTCACTTTTTACATGTGCTTCAGAATACAAAGTTTCTCTATGTTACTAAATTGATTGTTTTTCCATCCACTGCTGTCTTAAACATTAAATCATGACACTATAGTACAAGATGGCACAGGGCAAGAGGAGCCAGAACTCAGTTATGATAGACTACAAGGTGCTAGGAAAGGAGAAAATAGATTCCAGTAAACTGGTCCTCATCAGCTTTGAAAGGTTCAAGATAAAACATGAGGATTCAAGGAAGGAAGAAGATTGTATATAGGAAAGCTAGAAGGAGTATCCAGTTCAACACAAATATTTAAATACATGTGGCACAACTAGATAACTCTGATTTAAGAATAGAGGGCAGGAAAAAAAAAGAGCCTTGATATTATCTTTCAAGAAATCATCAAGGAAAACTGTCTTGATATTCTAGAACCAGAAGATAAACTAGAAATGGAAAGATCCCACCAATCATCACCTGAAAGAGATCTCAAAAAGGAAAACTCCTAGCAATATTATTTATAGTCAAATTCCAGAGCTCCCAGGTCAAGGAGAAAATACTGCAAACAGCAAAAGAAGCAATTTAAATATCATGAAGCCACAGTCAGAACAACATAAGATTTGGCAACTTCTACATTAAAGGATGAGAGGGTTTGGAATATGATATTCTAGAGGGCAAAGGACTTGAGGTAACAAAAAATCACCTACCCAGAAAAAAATTGAGTATAATCCTTCAGAGGAAAAAATGAACAATCAACAAGATAGAGGACTTTCAAGCATACCTGATGAAAAGAGCAGAGCTGAAAAGAAAATCTGACATTAAAATACAAGAACCAAGAGAAGCATAAAAAGGAGAAAGAAATCATAAGGGATCCAATAAGGTTAAACTGTTTACATTCCTACATGGGAAGATGATACTTGTTAACTCCTAAGAACTTTCTCGTTATTAGGGCAGGTAAAAGGAGAATACATAGACATAAGGCATCAGTGTGAGTTGAATATGATAAAGAGATTATCTAAAAAAAAATAAATTAAGGGCTGAAAAAGAAAAATGCAGTAGGAGAAGGGAGATGGGCTAAATTATCTCACATATAAGAGACATAAAAGAGTTTTTAAAGTGGAGGGGAAGACAGAGCAGGAGGGATCCCACAAACCTTATTTCTCATTGGAATTGGCTCAAAAAGGAAATAACTTACACATTCAGTTGGGTATAAAAATTTCTCTTGCCATACAGGAAAGTAGAGGAGGAATGGGAATAAGAGAAGGAAAGGACGGGGCTCTTAGAAAGGAGGATGGATTGGAATAGGCAGTAGTCAGAGGCAAAATATTTTTGAAGAGTGACAGGGTGAAAATGTAGGGATAAATTGTAGGATAAATTGGGGAGGGAAATATAATTAGTAATCAAAACTGTGAAAAAAATTACAGCAAGTTTCTCTGGTAAAGGCCTCATTTCTCAAATATATAGAGAAGTGACTCAAATTTATAACAATAAAAGCCATTCCCCAATTGATAAAATGCTCAAAGGACATGAACAGGCAGTTTTCAGACAAAGTAATCAAAGCTACCTACAGTCACATGAAAAATGTTCTAAATCACTATTGATTAGAGAAATGAAAATTAAAACAACTCAGAAGCATCATCCCATACCTATTAGTTTAGTTAATATGACAGAAAAGGAAAATGGCAAATGTTGGAGAGGACATGGGAGAGTTGAAGCACTAATGAACTGTTGGTGGATCAGTTCATAAAATCACCACCTATTTTATGAACTGATCCAAGCATGGAATTATGCCCAAAGAGGTATAAAACTGTATAACCTTTGACCCAGTAATATTGCACTAAGTCTACATACAAAAGATAAAAAAACCTGCAAGGAAAATATGTACATGTATGTATACACACAAAAATATGAGTATATGTGTACAAAAATATTCAATGAAGTTCTTTTTGTGGAAGCAAAGAACTGGAAATTGAGGGGATACCCATTAATTGGGATATGCCTAAATAAACTGTGGCATATGATTGTAATGGAATACTATTTTGTTTTAAGATATGACAAGCAGGATACTCTGAGAAAAAAAGCTGAAAAGACTTACAAGAACTGCTGCAATGTGAAATGAGCAGAACCAGGAAAACATTGTGGAAAGTAACAGAAATGCTGCATGATGGTCATTTGTGAATGACTGCTATTATCAGAAAAATAGTGATCTAAGACAATTCTAAAGTAATTATGATGAAAAATGCTATCTACCTCCAGAGAAAGAACTGATAAAATATGAAGTAGATCACAGCATTTTTTAAATTTTAGTTTTCTTGAGTGTGTATGTATTTTATTTTGTTTTTTAGGGGGGAGGAGATCTATGTTTTGTTTTATAACACGATTAATATGTAAATGTTTTTTTATGACTACACACTTACAACCCATATCAAATTGCTTGCCTCATCAATGAGGGATGGGGGCAAGAGGAAGAGAGAGAACTTGAAACTCAATATTTTAAAAAATGAATATTAAAAATTGCTTTTACATGTAATTGGGGAAAAGTAAAATAAAATATTAAATACAAATGAGTAGAGGGTAACCATCCTCTGCTCTGGTCTACAAATTTGTCTTAATATTGATCACACAGTAATCCAACCATGGGTTAACATCTTTTAAGACCAGATAATTACTTCTCATTATATCTTTTTTTTCTTTTCCAAAATGGACAAAAACTAAACAAAAAAACTTGAATATACCATGTTCTAAAGTTTTTTTATTAGAAAAACGTGGGGGGAGATGGCTGACCAATTTTCTTTACTAAAATACTGCTATTTAGTCAAATCATGCGATAAATGGTAAATTTTGTTTCTCTTTGAAAGATATACACACACATACACACACATACATATATATGTATCTTTTGGAGGTGTGAGTTTATTTTCTTTTGGCCTCAACTACCCATAGAATGGGGAAGAGATTACACACCATGCCACTTGAGGATCTTTTGAAAGAAATGGGGACATTTAGCCCAAGTTGGAGACTTAGGGAGGACATGATAACTACCTTCAAGTATTGGATGGATTATGAAAATATGCAAGTTTTGTTCTGATTGGTCCTTGAATTTGGAACTGGAAAGAGTTGGTGGTAACAAGGGAAGGAGACTTCCTGAACATAAAGAAATATTTCCTAATAACTAGAGTTTTTTTTTTAATGCAATAGGTTGCTTCAAAGAGTAAGGAGTGAGTGTTCTATCAACAAATCTCTTCAGAGGAAAATTAGATTACCTCTTGTTGAGAACACTATAGACAAGATATATAAACTAAATAGGGTTAAAACAAGGTGATTGATTATTCAGCTATGCAGACATGTGATATCTATTGTTCCCAAATATGAGGCAAATATTTAATCAGTTAAGATAATGTGTTATTAAAAAAAGAGAATCATTATCATGTAGGAATTCATAACTTTGTCCTTCAAGAAAAGAAAAATTCACTTAAGATGAGAAAGGACTTGTGTGAAGAAAAAAAAGAACTTTACCAATACTTAATTATTCAAAGAACCATTATCTAGTTTGTGGATTGTTTGTGCCCTTTACCTATCTATCTCTTCCCAAATGAGTCAATTATAATTTTCATAAGAAGTAGACACAGAACAGCTGAGGAAAGACCCACATCAAACAATGTCGGTACCATTAACCATTCTCATAAAAGATTCAGTAAGATTGTGAAACTACTGGTTATTTAGAGATCTCTGGGAATTCTACTCAGTCTGCACTCACAATGATGGATAATAGAGAGTTAACTATGTGCCACTATTACATAAAGCATGTTCAGAATCCAATTTCCTTTCTCAACCTTTTTGAATGATGGAAGCTTCTAGTACATTCATCATCATCATCAATTAATTGTCAGCATGTCATCTGATTTAATGCCTCTGTTCCCTTAATTACTTGACTTTTGCCATTTCACCTTTTGTCCAAAGAATGCCATGCCTTAAAAATCCAAAATCATCCCAGATATTCTCTCAAACTAGACCTTTTGTTGAACTTTCCAAGCTTTTAATGATGCAAGTTCTAAGTCCTCTTCCCAGAGCTTCAACTCTACATCCAAACTTCAGAAGAAAGGATAAAATGGCAGACATTTAATTCTATAGAAGAGAAACAATTCATCGTTGGTTACGTGTTGTGTGCTCCATGAACCACAGCTATTCAGCTATTCAAGTATCAGTGCATGTACTCCATGTTAAAAAGAAGGTACCTTTGTTTCAAGAAGATCATGTTTAGGATCATTAAAAGCATGGTACAGTTTCTCAAAGGCAATCCCGCACATTCTCCTATTCAATTCTAGTCTTACCTTCTTATCTATGTATGAGTGCCTTTAGTTAAGACTTTTTCTTTGTGGGCTTTAATTATTTAAAGGCTATGAGGCACCTAGGTACAAAGCTTTAAAAATAGTATTGGTCATTTAATAAATATACAATCATGAAAACAATATTTTTAATGAGTTAGAAAAATTCTACTTCATATTGAACCATACTTAACATAAGCTCTCTTAGAATTTAAAAACAAAGTTACATTAACTCTTTACACCCATGAGGGTAGGATTTACAGCAAAGAATCATAAATCAATAGCCTTGATGCACAGTGTAAATGGTAATTCACCAAATGATAGTCTAGTGGATTTAAAAACAACCTGAGGGGACAATTATGTACCAACTTTGGTCTGACTTATAGGATGAATATGTCTTTTTAATATTTAAGTTTTATTACTGTCTTTTGTTTTTAAATCACAGTGCCTCCCTAAAGAAAAAACAAAACAAAACAAAAAACAAATCAAGGCAGAGTTAGACAAAGTCAACACATCAATTATTTCTGGCAGTTATGCAACTTTCTATATTTAGTCTCCTACCTTTTCAATAAAAGGAAACAGGGGCAGCTAGGTGGTGCAGTGAATAGAGCACTAGCCCTGAAGTCAAGAGGACTTGAGTTCAAATTCAGCCTCAGACACTCAACACTTACTAGCTGTGTGACCTTGGGCAAGTCACTTAACCCCAACTGGCCTCCAAAAATCCCCCCAAAAAAGTGCTATTTTTTTAAAAGAAAGAACTACATTTCCTCATCTCTTCCCTAGAACTAAAACTGGCCAGTCGTTATAAAAACACATCATGCAGGTTTATTTAGTTTTTTTATTAATTTATGTTTTTTTTGTAGATATCCTACATGTATTTTCTTCTAACTTCATTATATATCACAACTTTAGAAGTCTTCCCATGTCTCTATTAATTTCTCATAATCAGCCTTTCTTATGGTCCATTACATTCAAGAACTAGAATTTGTTTAATTATTTCTCAATCAATGGTTACCAAATTTGTTTCCAATCCTCTCCAACCCCCCCACCCACATGCATGCATGCACATTCACACACACACACACACACACATGTTCTCTTATATTTGGGACCCACCTTTAATCTTTAATGTTCTTTGGGGATATACCAAATAAGGGAATCTGTTCTTGGTCAAAGAATATGGTCATTTTAGCAGGTTTTTTTTTTTTTGGTATGTATTCCAATTGTTTTCCAGAACTGTTGGGCTAACTTATAGCTACAGCAACAGTATATTGATGTGCCCATTTTCCCATACACATAGCCCCTCCAACACTATTTCTATGTTTTGTCATATTTGCCAGTTTACTGAGTGAGATGGAACTTCGGAATTGTTTTAATATGAATGATAATTCTCTTATAATTGGTAATTTGGTGCAATCTTTCATATGGCTATTAATAGTTTTTTATTCTTTTATGAGAAATGTTTGTTTGTATCATTTGACCGTTTATGTGTTGTGGGAATGACTCCAGTTAAATATCTGTGTTAGTTCTCTATTCAAAGATGTTTTTCTAATCAATGGTTTCTCTTCCTATCCTAGCTACATTAATATTCTTAACGCAAAAGTTTTTCAACTTCATGCAAATTAAATTCTCATTCACAAAAACAGGTTTTTTTCAAAAGATTTTGAATAAAAATTCTTCATATACAGTAGTCAAAAGTACCTTTTCCATTTTCCTTCAATTTAAAGATGTTATATTTTATATTTAGGATATGTATGTGTTTGGAACTTATTAAGGCATATGGTGTAAGATTCTTCTCTAAATCTATATTTCTTGCTGAAATTCTTGGGGAGACTTACATGAAATGATGCAAAGTGAAGAAAACAGAGTCAGGAAAACAATGTACATGATTACTGTATCAATGTAAATGGAAAGAATCACAAAATAATTGAAAATGAATGCTCCAAAATTATAAAGAACAAGCTGGACCCTGCCAAAAAGATATGAGAAGGCACCACCCCATTCACTTTCAGAAGTAGTGGATTCAATCTGCAGGTATAGAAAACTATTACATATAATGTCAGGGTTTTTCTTCCCCAATACTGCCTTTTTCTTATTTTTTAAAAAAATTATTTGCTACACAGGATTGTTCTCTGAAAATGGAGAAAATACCTAAAAAAATCTAGGTGATATTTTTTTTTAAAAGTAATTTTGAAATTCTAGTTTTAAAAAGACATGGAGAGGCAGTTACGTGGTGCAGTAAATAGAGCACCAGCCCTGAAGTAAGGAGGACCTGAGTTCAAATCCAACTTTGGACACTTGACACTTAACTAGCTGTGTGACCTTGGGCAAGTCACTTAACCCCAATTGCCTTGGCTTCTCCCCTCAAAAAAAAACACATGGGAAAGGACCCCCTTATTCACCAAGTAATTTATGCTCTTGGGTTTATCACTCTGCCATTGAGTTTGTCTTTTATTCTTGTTTAACTACTGATCTTTCTTTTCTATACAGCATGAAATAGGTTGGATCACTACTGATAAAAATTATAATATTAATATTATGTTATTTGAATATAATTTTTGGTCTGAAAGTTCTTTGGTGGACAAATATAACTGGTAGTCTAAGAGAACACAAGGTTGGTAGTTAGGAAACTTAAGTTCTAGTCCCATCTTACCAGTTGTGTGACCGTGGGCAGGCAAATTCATTTCTCTAGGTTGTAGAGTAGTAAGTAAAATAAAATAAGATGGCAATTTCTCAAAAGGCTTCTAGCTTTAATGTCCCATAATCCAGTTAATTAAAAATATTTCTGGGGGGCAGAGCCAATATGGTGGCATAGAAGCAGGAAAACTCCAGGAGCTCCCCCCATAACCACCTCAAATACCTATAAAATATGACTCTAAACAAACTTTAGAGCTACAGAACCCACAAAGTAACAGAGAGAAACAAATCTCCAACTGAAGACAGCCCAGCAGGCCGGCAGGAAGGGTCCATCCCTTCACAGAGTGCTGGGAGCAGAGCCCAGCCACATAAGCCCATGATTTTAGCCCCAGGGCAGCCCCTCCAGGGCAGCCCCCACCAGCCATGACTGGAGGGACTCCAGGAGAGTGGATCACCAGTAGCAACAGCTGTTTCCAGAATTATCAACCATAAATGCCAAAGGCAAAGTAAAAGGTTAGTGTGGACTCTGGAACAGGGGGACTGAGAGTATGGTCCAGCCTCTGGACCTGGAAAGGAAAAGCAACTCACTCATGGTGGCCATGCAGCCACCTTCATGTGACTGCTTCAGAGCTCCTGGCCTGCAGATTATAGGGGGACCAAGCGACTATTCTGAGGAGTAATTGCTCTTGCTTTAACCTGCTTGGATCTGGACTGCTGTCTTGGGTGGAGATGCTGAGGTGTGTGACCTGGTGCCAGAGCCTGTAGATGCTTCTGAGACGGCACCCAACTAATAGCTCTGGCAGCTGTGAAAACCCCAGTGATTTGGGACAAAGCTCTCCTCTCTGGAAACAGAGTTCTACTGTGGCAAAAAGCTCAAAAGTCAAGTAATTGAGTGGCAACATGAGCAAGCAAAGGAAGCAAAGCAAGCACAGCAATCCAACTTCAGATTCCTTTTCTGGGGACAAAAAGGATCAAAGCATGGAACAGCAAGCAGACAATAAAGTCAGAACTCCTGCAACAAAAGCTTCCAAGAAAAATATGAACTGATTACAGGCCATAGAGGAGCTTAAGAAGGATTTTGAAAACCAAATAAGAGAAGT
>CM053598.1:149570333-149577593 GCA_028646575.1 Pseudocheirus occidentalis | reverse complement strand
ATATGGAAAAGAAATGAGAATGATGCAAGAAAATCATGAAAAGAGAGTCAACAACCTGACTGAAGAAAATAACACCTTAAAAAATAGATTAACTCAAATGGCAAAAGAGGCCCAAAAAGCCAATGAGGAGAAGAATGCTTTAAAAAGTCGAATTTGCCAGATGGAAAAAGAATCTCAAAAGCTCATTGAGAATAATTCCTTCAGAATTAGAGTGGAGCAAATGGAAGCAAATGACTTTATGAGAAATCAAGATGCTATTAAACAGATCGAAACAAATGAAAAAATTGAAGGTAACGTGAAATATCTCCTTCAAAAAACCACTGACCTGGAAAACAGATCCAGGAGAGACAATTTAAAAATTATTCGAGTATCTGAAAGTCATGATCAAAAAAAGAATTTATAAAGCATCCTTCAAGAAATTCTCAAGGAAAACTGCTCTGATATTTTTGAACCAAAGGGCAAACTAGAACTTGAAAGAATTCACCAATCATCTCTTGAAAAAGATCCCCAAAAGAAAACTCACAGGAATGTTATAGCCAGGTTCCAGAGTCCCCAGATAAAGGAGAAAATATTACAGGCTGCCAAGAGGAAGCAGTTTGAATACTGTGGAAACACAATTAGGATAACCCAGGATCTAGCAGCTTCTACATTGAGGGATCGAAGGACCTGGAATATGATATTCCAGAGATCAAGGGAGCTAGGATTAAAACCAAGAATCAGCTACCCAGCAAAACTGAGTATAATGTTCCAGGGGAAAATATGGTCATTCAGTGAGAAGGAGCACTTTCAAGCATTCTTGCCGAAAAAACCAGAACTGAAAAGAAAATCTGACACTAAAATACAAGAATCATGAGAAGGTAAACATGGAAAAAAAATCACAAGGAATTTATCAAAGTTGAATTATTTACATGCCAGCATGGAAAAATGATCAGTATGAGGATAGGTGAAGGGAATACAAATATATGTATGTATGTATACATACACATATGTCCATTTAGGAGGGTTTTTATATGTGTATGAACACATATCTGAGTATGGGTATATTATTTGTACATAGAGGGCACAGGATCAATTGAATAGGAAGAGATGACACATTAAAACATGAAATTCTGAGGTGGGAGAGGATTAGAATGAGAGAAAACAAGGAGAGACAGAATGAGGTTAATCATCTCATATAGAAGAGGCTAGGGATAATTGTTACAATGGAGAGGAAGAACAGGAAGGCAGAAGGGAAAGGGTCAACCTTACTCTCATTGAATCTGGATTAGAGAAGGAATGACATAAACTCTAAACTGGGTATCTTGCTACACAGAAGAGTAGGGGGAATGAGGATGAGAGCAGCAAGGATGAAAGGGAGGGGAGGGTTGCTGGAAGCACACACTTCTGTAAAGGGACAGTGTAGAGAATAGAACAAGGGAGCCAGATAGGAAGAAGGGACATATAATCAGTCTCTCACAATAAGTCCACTGTGGAGATGTTCTGCGTAATTACATGTGTACAGCCTGTATTGAATTGTTTGTCCTTCCAGTGGGGGTGGGTGACAAGGGAAGAAGGGAAAGAATTTAGAATTTAAAGTTCTATAATCAAATGTTAAAATATATATAACACACACATATACATATAATTTTTATTATTATTAACTACATGCAACTGGGAATTAAGATATACAGGCACTGGAGTAGGGAGACCTATCCTTCCCTCCCAGAAAGTCAGAGGGATGACAGGAGGACATATTAGAGAGCAGATTGGGGGAGGGGCTATACAGGGTTTGCTGTTTTGGGGTGGTGGGTAGGGGAAAGATGGGGAGAAAATTTGTAACTCAAAATCTTGTGGAAATGAGTGACATAAACAAGAAAATAAATAAATTAATTTTTTAAAAAGTAGCTCTGAAGACAGAACCTTATCTAAATTGTATAGCTAAAGTTCTCAGTAGAAGGTCCAAAACATTGTAGCCATCTTCTGTTTTCACCAACCACACAATCTATAGTTGAAGTTGGATACAATTAACAAGTGACCCTGAAGACTACTGGATAGCCGAAATTAAGACAAGATACCCAGAAGGCAGCAGAAGAGAAATCTATTTTTTTTGTTACAATATGTTTTCCCCAATTACGTGTAAGACAATTTTTAAGATGAATTTTTAAAAATTTTGAGTTCCAAATTTTCTACCTTTCTCCTTCCTCTTCCTCCCCCCTTGAGATGGTAATTTGACAGAAATTATTTATGTGCAATCATGCAAAACATATTTCCATATTAATATATTGTGAAAGAACAAATAGATAAAAAAAAACAAGAAAAAGTAAAGTGGAAAAACAGTAAGCTTAAGTCTGCATTCAGACACTACCAGTTCTTTCTTTGAAGGTGGATAACAGTTTTCATCATAAGTCCTTTGGAATTATCTTGGATCACTATATTGCTGAGATTAGCTAAGTCATTCACAGTTGATCATCATACAATATTGCTTTTACTGTGGAAAGTGCTCTCCTGGTTCTTCTCAATTCACTTTGCATAAATTTGGGTAAGTCTTTCCAGGTTTTCCTGAAATCATTCTGCTGACTATTTCTTAAAGCACAATAATATTCCAGTATAATTGTATACCACAATTTGTTTGGCCATTCCTCAACTGATGGGCATCCTCTTAATTTCCAATTCTTTGCCACTACAAAAAGAGCTGCTATAAAGATTTTTTTTTCATACAAATAGGCCCTTTTCCCCCTTAAAAAAAAATCTCTTTGGGATAGTATTGAGTTTTGGATCAAAGAGTGTTTTATAGCCCTTTGGACATAATTCTGAATTGCTCTCCAGTATGGTTGGATCAGTTCACAACTCCACCAACTGTGCATTAGTGAGCATACTACTGAGGGCATAAACATATTGATTCTGCTGGGTAGGCAAAGTCACCTCAATATCACCAGAAGGTAACAACACTGCAGCATTAAAATCATGAGCTCGCCTCCCACATATGTCTTAGCTACATGTGTTTCCCACATGTGTACCTCACACGATCCCAACATGTGACTATTCTTTCCATTGAAGAGATACGTATTTGTGGGTGAGGTCAAGGTTTACAGCTGGGGGAAGGGGAGGGCCAACCTGTTATTTTTATTACTATGCTATATCCATAAATGCATTGGCTTTGAACTAAAAGTATTCTAGATCTAGCTCAGTATTTCTTAAACTGTGGGTAGTACGGTCCCCTAGTTTAAGAAGTGATGAAGGGTTATTGAGTGGAAAAAGCTTAAGAAGCCCTGCTCTAGCTGACTAGTAAAAATATACATATAAAGAGGGGGACGACAGCTATGATTTGGAAAGCATTTTGACCTACATTGTAGGGGGAGTTTTTTGGGTGATGTTGAGTAAAGGAGTTTTATAATTCATAGTGGGGATGAGTAAATGGTAAAGAGTGAAGAACAAAGAAAAACTGAGAAGGTAATGAACTTTTTCAGTTGAGGGTATAAGGAAAGCTATAAAAAGGTGACTCCTGACCTGATCTTAGGAGGAAGATAAGGATTCTGAAAGATGGATATGAAGTACATGCCAGGAAGAAGAAAGTGGGCTATGGGAATGTAGATGTAGGAGATGGTCTATTAAGTTTAAATAATAATTACAAGTACAGTTGGCCTGGAACAGAACATATAGGGGGAATAATGTGAAACAAGATTAAAATCAGTTTAGAAACAGTTTGAGGTAAACCTCCAATGCCATTTGTATTTGATTTTAAAGACAAGAGGGAATTATGAATGGAGTATGACATGGACAGGCCTAAGCCTTAGGAAAATTATTGTCAGATCTGTGAAGGATAGATTACCTCATTAGGGTTCTAACTGGTCTTCTTGACTCATCTGTCCTCTCTCCACTCAAGAGCTAAGATTATATTCCTAAAACACAGGAAGGACCATGTAATCCTCTGCCCAATTTGACTCTAAAAGTGATTGAAGTTCACTATTACTTTAGAACCAAAATCTAAATCTTTCTGCCTAACACTGAAATCCCTTTACAATCTACACTTCTATTCTCATTGTATATTATTCATTTTCACTGACGCTGATCCAGAAAAACTTGTCTTTTTGTTGCTCGTTTATTACATTCTATTTCCCAATTCCCTGTCTTTTCAGAGGCTGACCCCCCTGCCTGGAATGCACTCAACTCACTAGCAAGAATCCTTAACAGCCTTCAAAGCTCAGTTCAGATGCTACTTCCTACGCTGTTATTCCTGATCCCACAGCTGTTTGTCTTCCATCTCTACCTTGTATTTACTTTAGATCCATCTTGAATATATTTAGTTATATATACTTCTTTGTACCCATATACTGAACTCCTGTATAACGTAAGCTTCTTGAGGGCAGGAACTATTTCATTTTTGCCCTTGTAGCCCAGCATGCAGTGATTGGCACATAAGTAGGATGCTGATTTGTTGTTGTTGTTGAACTGGAAAGGGGAGAAACTGGAGTCAGAGACACCAAATAGGTGGCTATTCTGTAAAAGGAAGACAGGTTAAATTGTCATTACTTCTTCTTAGTAAAGTCTTATATTGACTGTTTCTCCTAGGTGTGTGTGTGTGTGTGTGTGTGTGTGTGTGTGTGTATGTGTGTGTGTGTGTGTGTGTGTTGAGCTCCCTTGGCAGTCTGGTGTACTCTCTGGATCCTTTCTAAAAACAGTGTTGTTGTTTTTTTTCAAATTATAATAGAAGGAAATGCTAAATTTCAAACTGAGGAAAATGAAAATAAAAATGTAATTTCCTCCTCAACTTTAAGAATCCCTTTCCTAAATACTTATAAAACATTATTTTTTTTATAATTTTAATAATACAACCTAGAAATTATTTTGCTTATTTATTGACACAAAATTACAGATCTATAGTGTACAGAAAACACTCTACACCACTTTTCCAAGATCTGAATCACATTGTCCATCTCCAGTTTTTCTGTTCTCTATAGTTTTCAAAGACCTATTCAGTAAACGCATTTGCAAGCTTTTTCATGACCCCAGGAAATGATTTGTCCAAGCTTCAATTTATTTAGAGATGCTAGGTGCTCTCATACCATCTGCATACCTCTCTTGGGATTCAAATCTCTCTTAATCATATTTGTTGTATCCTTTCCATTCCTGATCTCTTTCTCTGTGACAGGAAAAAAATGGGAGCAAAATAAGAGCTGACTTTTTCTGCTTTTTCTCTATTTCCTGTTAACATTGTATCATCTACTTCAATCAGAGGGTCTATCTTTTCCTTTGAGGGTAGGAGTTCTGTTTTATTTATCTTGCACTTCCCCCAAGGGTCTATGACATTATCTCTTCACGTGACAGGTTCTTTAAAAGTTTGTGCTGAATTAAATTACACTGAAAACAAACAAACAAACCTGTCCAAATTCCCTTAACATTTTACAAAAGTCAAAGCACATTTTGGCCTCTACTCTTCCAGCTTGTGTTCTTAGAAGTCATGTTACCATTGTACCCTTACTTGGTAATGTACCTCAGTTCCATTTTTTGCATGTGTAATTTTACATCCAACTTTGTTAGAGTTCCCTGTGTAGTCATTTAGTTTCTCTTTAGGTACTTCCCTTACCTTCATGATGATAATTTTCAATCATATTGTCCAAATTTCATTTTGACCTCCTTTCCCCCTTGAGCTATATTATATTTCTTTTAAGAGTCTCTAGGTGTGTTCATCAATGTTTTCTCTGAATATCTGGAAATCTATTTCTTCTTGAAATCTAAATTCCTCCCTGCCACACACACTTTTAGCTACCATTAAATCTTAGTTGATTTAGTCAATGAATAAAAGCAATGAATTTAGTCAAAGGACTGGAATTTAACTCCCACCTCTTCCATTTACCAAAAATGGGACCCTGTAACAGTCACTGAAAAGTCATGAGTTCAGTTTCCTCATTTGTAATATGTGTGCTGACTCATTTCAACACATTTTTAAAGAAGATCTGATTAAATATCAATTTTGAAGTTTTGGGGAAACTATAAATAACTGTAAATATCACTGGTATTACTATGGCTAAATTAGTCAATTAAAAAGCATTTATTAAGCACCTAAACTTTGTTAGATATTGGAAATAAAAAGAAAAGCCAAAGTTTATATCCCTGAAGGACTTTACATTCCATATCTAGGCATATATACAACAAAGAGAAAATGGATACAAGTTAACGTTGGTGAGAGGGAGACTATAGTGCTACTGGAGAACCCCGGAAAGAGCTTGCACTATATCTTGAAGGAAACAAGAGATTGCAAGAAGTAGAAACAGAATTCTTTGTAGGCATGGAAATCACCATGTATGTGAGAAACAGCAAAAAGTCCACCTTGTCTGAACCTCAGCAGAGAGTCATATACGAAAAGATAAGAAAGGCAAGGTGGTTCCAAGTTACAAAGGGCTTTAAATGCTAAACAGAAGTATTTATATTTGATTATTGAGGCAAGAAAAAGCCATTGCACTTTAGCAAAATCCCTTTGGCAACTATGTGGATGACTTATTAGAGTGGAGAGAGATTTGTATCAAGAAGACTAATTAAGAAGTTACTAGAATAATTCAGGTGAGAAGTGATTGAAGGACTGAACTAGGGTTGTGATTGTATAAGTGAAACAAATAGAAAGATAAAAAAATAGACATGGAAGAAGAAATGGCAAGATCTGGCAACTGAGATTATGAGCTATGTATGATGAGTGAGAGTTAAGAGTTCAAAATGACACTGAGGTAGCAACCCTGCCTCACTAGAAGACTATAATGTCTTCAATAGAAGATACTCATTTCTTCAATGTCTAACTCAAATGATATCACTACCAGGATATTTTCCCTAATCAGTAAAGACCTCCGTCCTTAAACTTCACATAGCATTTTGTTTCACAGTTCTCTAACACCCTCATCAAGTATAATGTTTATTATAGCTATATGTGTAGGCATTTTACTTCCTTACTAGATTGTAAGCTTCTTGTGGGCAAGGAGCTATAATTTAAATGTTGTATCTCCTCCAATACCTAGCAGATAATTTTGAACATAGCAGGTCATTAACAAATATATATTTTATTACTTTCTTAATATCTTCCTTATTGGTAGTTGTCCAGTACATTTTCGATCAATTATACAAATGGAAGCTGTCTTTCCCAATGGTTATCATTTTCCCAGTGGTTCTTCGGAAGGTCAACTCACCCTACATTCTCTTCTAGGAACCATGTGTATTTTTAACTTACCATACCCCCAAATAGGTTTGTCTCTCTTAGGTTTTCTAACTTTATTAACAATAATTAATCTTCACGAT
>CM053598.1:149550333-149565333 GCA_028646575.1 Pseudocheirus occidentalis | reverse complement strand
AGAGCTTTGCAATTATATTCACAACCTTATCTGAAATGCTACTTACAAACATAATGACTAAAAAGTCAGGGATCAGTGTTTGTAGGGGTTAAAACAAAGAAGAGAAAATGTACTAATGTGGTTCTTAATCATAATGTTAATTAATTCTCATATTCTTTTTCTGGAGAGATGCTGTTTTTGTCTTTCCCTAATACTTCAAATTTTTAGAAACCAGTGGAAAGAATTCATCTGAAATATTATGATTTTAAAAATAACATAACAATAATGCCTTCCTGAAACAAGCCTTTTTATCTAAAGGTAAGATGGTAAACCTTGCTCATATTATCACGATGAATTTTTCTTGACAGGTTTTCAAGTCCAATATTCATCCCAAAATTTTTATCTTGATTTAGTAACTAGACAAAAAGGCTGGCTTCATTTGTACGTACAGTTTTTTCAAATATGTATGTACTTGGATGCCCTTAAATTCCCCAAGTAGAAAGAAATGCTTTCCACGGAGCTGCTTATTTCCAGTAACCCACATCAGAGCTGACACATGAAAAATGGTGAAATTACTGGAGGTAGTCCAGCCTGAATAAGGACTACCTTATTAGTTCAGGTACTTGCATCTCCCTAATTTTCATATTAATCATGTGTCCATCTTTCTCTGAAATAGGGCCATCATGCTTCATGTCAGAATTTAGCATGTAAGTAAAATTCATAGTGCTTCAAATCTCACTTGAAAATATTTGTATGGAGAGAACAGAATGACTGATTTTATTATTCTTAACAAAGTGAGATTTTAAAAATTCTTATTTTTAGTATCGCTGTTGGATAACTAATGTAAAGATATTTCTAAAAACAACAGCCACAAATACCTCCCACCCCTCAAATCAACAATAATACAGAACTCTTCTTATATAAAAGAGCTGTTCCACACTATAATGCACCTACGTTATATATTTCTCATCAATTTTTACAGTTTCCACTGATTAAATATATATTGACTCATAAAGTATTACCATTGCATCAATCGTCAGCAGATGCAGGAGTCTGTCATTTAAATATTAACTATCGCATAAAAATGGCAGCTTGGTTGTTTGGAAGCAGTAATCTGGTACCAGTTATTGCCACATCTCCCTAATGCATTAGCAAAACTCGCAGTTAGCAATGTCCTCTTCTGCACCAATGTGCAGCCACAGCCACAAATTCTTTAAATAATGCCGCTTCTTTTTCTTTCATTAAATTTTACTATGAAATCGAATGTAAAGAAAATAAAGCCTTTTTTGAAGGCATCACAAAGGTCCGCTGATGTTGGTAAAAGGGGAACATGTTGGTATGATCAACATTTTTACATCACACTAAAAAATGGAGGAAGAGATAGAGAAAGCAAACCTGTTTAAAGAAATTTAAAAGGGAATACTAAAATTTCATTGTACAAAATACACATCATTTATATCACCATCTTCAAATGGGGGAACTATGTTGAGCCACATTCAATTGGGAAGCCTCATATGATATTACTCCTAGCTTCTGCCTAACTTTCTTCATACTTATCAAAATACCAAAGACCCAATTATATATCAAGCTCCTTAATGAAATATTCCTTGACTTAAAGTAGTTCAACTTAGAGCACATTAAAAATAAGAGGAGAAACACTCTGCTTTCAGGAAAAAGAAAAGTGTGTAAAACAAATATACCTATTTTGCTAGAAGGGAAGGGGAAGAGACCCATCGTCCAGGTTAACTCTACTATCAGAGTGTGTAGACATTTCCTAGACTATTAAAATCTTCTAGTAACTGATAGGTAATTGCTCATTTGCTGACTGCAGCAGTGTACATCAGACAGAAGCTGTGAGAGAAGCCATCCTTCCTGGCTAATAGAACATGTAGAACTTGCTGCTACTGCAACACTAATGCTCACAGTACCAAGTCATCTTTAATGCAAACACACATTTTCTGCTTTACTCCTATGTTTTCTGTTATAATGCAACACAAAACAGTGTACATTTCATTTTATCCCTATGAGGGCTGCATAAGCAGTTCCAAGTCAGACTAAATATTGTATTGCTCTTATTATGGTAGATAAATATTTTAAAGTTTAAGAGCTAAATATTTTATTTTTCAGTATGCTCTTTGCAACTATTAGGAATTATATATATATGTATATATGTTTCCCATTCAAAAGAAGTCTTTGGGGCTTCCTTTCTAAACACAAATTACTGTTTATTTCCCCAAACAGAACTGGATCAGAGTTAATAACAACCAAAAAAAAAAGATCAATAAATCACCTTATGCTTGTCATTAATAATAAGGATATTCTGCTTTTTCAAGCAAAGAAAATGGGGTAATAATTGGCATTGGCATTGCATTCTATTTCTAATGAGAAAAAAATAAGAATCAAGAAAATGCTACATCTTTAACATCAAATCTTCAACCATTTCACTATTTTTATAACTTCAAGTAAGTCTTTACAAAATCTCTCTAGTCAACATGGGTATTTTACATTAAAAATTAGTAAAATGCATGCTAAGAATACATATCTTCAGACATTTTATCCAAAATTTCAGCCAAACAGGGAATCTAGAATATCTTTTTTTTAAACACATTTGCCTTGAAGGAAGGAGACTAATTATATTAACTGGTTTATTAATAAATGAAGTTCTTTGTCCAATTATTTTAAGTACTAAGAGACTAGGGAATAATTTTAAATGTCTAATATGCCTTGAAACCTTTTTTTTTTTTAAGGTTAATTACATTTCCAAGTAAAGCCACTCTAGATTTGCCCCTTAGGTTTTAAACAGATTTGAAAAAAAAATATCTCCATCTATCTATCTATATATATATATTATAAAATCAGATTACCTCATTGGCCAGCTCCAAAAGCACAGGGGCTGTTCCATCTTTCACCACTCCACTCAGGTACCTAGACAAGAAAAAGCCAGATGGTTCTCCACTGACAAGAAAAGGCCAGTGTAGACATGTTAGCATCCCCTGTGTATTTGCTTCTCCTGGGCAAATGCCAGACTCAAACCTAGTTAAAGAATGCTAATGTAATAGGGAAGGTTGGGGATAACAAATACAACAAAAACAACTTATCTTAAATCATCAGTAACTAACTCTCTGGAGATGGGGTGAGCAAATATACTGGTTTCTCCGAAGGTCTTTATGAAAAAAAATTATATAGTAAACAAACCAATTGAACTCATTTGGAAGAACAGAATCTCTGAGGAGAAACTTCTTCTAAAGACTCTGAAAAGTATCACATGTTAAGATGAGGTCCCTTATTATATATAATAAATGGTTTGATGTAGACTAAAGCCTTTGCATGTGAACTCTCTGTGCATCCTATAAACAAGTGAAACAAATACAGCAGCTTATTTTTTAAGAAACATGTTTAAGATGCATCTCACTAAAGCCAATCAATATTCTAGGGAATAAGGGAGTAAGTTGGTTCTTACAGTTCAAGATGCTTTTTCCCAAACATTTATTTCTACCTTGTTAAGAGACACTGTCCAAAGAAATGTTTACTGACTAGTTATCTCCAAAACAGGTTAACTTAGCTAGTCTCATGGTTAACTTTTCTTTGAGATTTGGTCTTCCCAAGAAAGACACTTTACTTAACCTATGTCTTCCTTAGTTTCCTTAACTGTAAGACATGGGTAATAATTGCACCTTCTTTTGTAAAGCCCTTAGCAGAGTACCTGGCATGTATGATAGGTGCTTAATAAATGTTTATTCCTTTCTGTTCATTGACTGGGACTATTATAGACAAGATATACAAGTAGAGATTAGAGGAGATAACTTCTCAGGTCCTTTCCATTTTTGCAATTTTATGGTTTCATTTAAAAAAAGAAAAACACCTCTAGTCAAAATACATTAGAGGTTGGAAACATTTGTCTTGTACAGCTCGGGAGTCTTGAGTTAAAGCCATTGTTTTCAATTTGTTAAGTGCCAAATGACAAATCATGAATAATTTGGAATTAGAAAATATGATGTAACAATTGTGCTCATAAACATGTTTTAACTGTGAAGCAGAAGCAAGTACTTGGCATGGTAGAGGGGAGAGATACAACAAATCTGTAGATTAACTATAATTTAAATTTAGCTTTAAGTGACCTTTCCCAATCATGATTAATGTTAGTCCTTTCCTTTAGAGATCATCTCCAATTTATCCAGTAAATATTTTGTTTCTACATAGTTGTCTACATGTAGTCTTCCCCATTAGATTGGAAACTCCTCAAGGGTAGGGCCTATTTTTGCCTTTATTTCTATCCCCAGCATTTAATGTATTTAATAAAGGCTTGTTGACTTGATGTATGGGATTATTTTTGACATGGTTTGGAGAAACTAAGCTCCTAAGAGGAGCCAAAAAACATACTAAGGCATCAGAAGTGATATAATTTTTTTTAATATCTCTTATTTGGCATGTAACTGAACAAGAGGACACAGGAAGGTTAGAAAAATGTGAAATGACTTAATGGACTTGAACTGTGTCTATATGCACACACACACACACATACACACAGGTGTGTGTGTGTGTGTGTGTATAAATAACTGCTCAGGCAAACCATTTAGACAAATAGCTCTGAACAAACTGACATGTCAATTCAGTGAAGCTGGGTATGAGTTTGTGGAGTCTCTTCTCAATGCCTATAGCATCAATGTGGAGCTCAGAGATGACATGGTGTTGTTGCCTCCAAAAGGCTTATGCCACTTCTTATGAATGAACAGTCATTCAAATCTCTTCCCTGGTGCTGCCTGCTCCCCTACTTACTATATACTGCTGGAAATGATCTTTCCTTATTTAGAATTCCCATAGCAGGTAATATCTTGCTAATATTAGTCTATTAGTCTATTTTGTCCTTTCTTTCTAGGGGCTTGGGAAAGCACAATGCAGAGGTAAAATATGTGTTTGTCCTATCTACAAATTTAAAATTAGACTCCCTGTTGTATGACCCTTCAGAGAAAGCTTTCATAGTAGCCTGTGGCCTGAATTCTTCCAAAAGAATAGGAATTTCTGGCATTAAAATTAAGTGCATTTATTGTAAGCAATATTAAAAGTCATCCCTTGTTGCATTCCTACCCCCACCCCCAATATCCTCAGGTAGGCAAGTACCTACCTATCCTCCTAGGCAAGTGCCTACCTAATCCTAGTTCCAACTTTATTTATACCACAATTATTTGCGCATTTTTTCTTATATATTTTACCAGACTGTAAATACCTTATGATAAAAGATGTGCAAAATGTATCTTTACAACTTTCTTGTAACTAGCATGGTGCCTTGCATATAATGAATGCTTCCTAAACATCTGTTGAATTAAGACTAAATTAAATATAGACATTGTAACACCTAATTAGCTGAGTGTGATTATTCTGATATTGCTAAAATAAATACCTTCATGTGGTGGGATGCTCAAGAGCATAAGATGTGGAATTAGAGAGTTTGGGTCCAAATCCCAGCACAACCATTTACTAATGCAATCTAGGATATGTCACCTAAACTTTCTATATTTAAACCAAGAAGCTGACCTTGAAGGAGCCTTCCAAATCCAAATATATAATCTATGAACTGTTATCTACTAACTTCTATTACATGACTCACTCAAATATTATGGTCACATAGACCCAAACAAACATTATAATCTTGGTTTTTAAACCTCCAACTGAAGATTTCAGTTTTATTGAAATTAGGATATTAGCAGTGATGAGGAATCCTATGGCACCATCCAATTTTGCTGTATTCACATACAACCGTCTTTTAAAGAAGTCATATCTATTCCTTTCCCTTTCACATTTCAATTCAATCCACTACAACAAACTTAAGTCTGACAAGTTTGACATGACAGTGGTAGGGAAAGGTCCAGAAACCCAAAAGCATCACAGTTCCTAACTTCAAGGCACTTATATTCAAATATGGAGAATGAAACTTGTTCATGCAAAATAAATAAAAGTAGCACATTAAAATATGATTATAAAAAAAGCCAAACAATGTAATATGAAAGATCTGGGAATGGACTAAAACTTATCTATAAGTTATTACCAGTAGCTTACTTAAAAGTTATGTTCTTTCCTACTAAACTGCAGAAAAATTAAAATTAAAGAAAGTTAAATGGCATAGTTCCCAGTTTTTTCATCATCTAAGCAAGTCTAATAGATTCCTATTATGTGCAAAGCTCTGTTCCCACCCCTGGATCTATGAAGGAAAAATGACAACTGTATTGATGGTTCTTCAGTTGTTTTCTAAGAAGGAATGATTGTCTTTATCAGTGTTTATTCACCCATACTCCTAGGAAGACACAGAAAGAAAAGAATCAGAAACACCAGTAGTACTTTTTATGGTGCCATCTTTATGGAGCTGTTGAAAATTAAAACAATTGAATCTTGTGAGCGTATCTGAGATGTGATGATGATGATGATGATGATGATGATGATGATGATTGATAGTAATGACAATAGCTAGCACTTACTGTTTACTACATTCAAGGCACCATTCTAAGCACTTTAAAATTATTTTCTCTCTTGATCCTCATAACAACCTTGAGAAATCAGTGCTGCTATTAGCCCCATTTTATAAATGAGGAAACTGGGACCAAAAAGAGGTTAAGTGACTGGTCACTTAACTGGTCACTGGTCAACCAGCTAGGAAATTTCTGAGGTTATATTTAAACTCAAGCCTTTTTGACAGATCCAGCTACCTATATGTTATCTAGAAAAAGCAAACATTCCCATATTTAAATTAATCAGTCAATAAACATGTATTAAGCACTTCTTTTGTACTAGGTATTGTATGAGATGCTGGGGAAATAAAGCAGAAAAAATCTCTCATCTCAAGGAGTTTACATTCTAATAGATGAGACAACTAAACAGATAGTTATATACATGACACATATAGACCAGCTAGAACATTTGGATGGTATTTTGTGATTTTTAAAGACATGAAACTAAAAAAAAAAAGGTATTGAGACATTAAAAAAAAGATATGAATATGTATTGTCACTTGATCCTCACAAACCTGTGAAAAAGGAAGGAGAGACCTTATCCTTATTATAGACATGAGAAGACTGGAACTCATGCAAGATCATTCTGATTCCAAAGAGAGCAGTCTACTCACAAAATGAATACAGTGCTCACCTACTTACACACATTTGTGCACATGCACACACACACACAATGTGGTATAATAAAAACCTTGAGAAACTTGTTTTGTATTAAACTTTTTTATCTGAATTATGTATGTATTTAGGAAGGTATTCTAGTTTGCAACCAACCTACCTGTTTATCATGGGCACAATCTAAAGTGTTTGATGGTCATATATAAAGTCTCCTTAGTTACAGAATAGCAAATGTCACTAAACTGAGAATACCTGGTGACACCACAACTATATATAAAAACCCAAAAAGACAAAGAAAGAGGAAAAGGATCCATATTGGAAAAAATATTTATAGCAGCCCTTTTTGTCTTTCTGGTGTCAAAGAAGTGAAAATAAACGTGGTCTTAGTCAACCAAGGAATGGCTGAAAAAAATTGTGGCAAATAAACATAATAGAATATCACTGTGCTATAAGGAAAAAAATAAAGGAAATGAGAGGCAGAAATAACTGAGACTATTTGTATGAAGTGATGTAGAGCTAAATGAACAGAACCAGAAAATAACTTTGACAACTTAAAAATTTTTCTCTGATGATTCTGGAAGACTCTTGAAAAAGAGGGGATGACCTGAGGCACAGAATGAGACACACATTATTTGGACAAAACCAATGTGTGAATTTCTTTTACTTGACTATACTGCTTACAAGGGAGTATGAACTTATATGGTGGGGAACCAAGAGTTAAAGGGGAATGCTAATGATATGTAAAGAAAGGAATGTCAGTTCAAATTTTAAAAGATTCACACAGGAGATGGAACCAAGACAGTGGAATATATGCTAGGACTCATTGAATTCTACTAACATTCCCCTCTGAACAACTTTAAAATAATGCCTCAAATCAAATTTTGGAGCAGCAGAGTCAACAAAAGTTGAGAGATTTTTTTTTTCAGCCTAAGACAACTTAGAAGGTCCTTAGGAAAGGTCTGTAACACTAGGGTCAGAGCAGGCATGAAGCATGGCAGAAGCACTAACGAGTGGACCTTTTAAGAATCCATGATAGCAGAACAGCTCTGGAAGCCTTCAGCCAAGAGATGGTTAGGGGGTTGGAAAACTAGTTGGATAAAAATTACACGGGATCTTTTGTTGGCTCTGGTGCATTTGGCACTGACTGGCAAATCTACTGCCTATAAGCAAGTCTGGGTCACAGTTCCAGGGCAGAGAAGAGTGCTTGTGATTGGTCACAAAGGAGTAGAAGCCCTCTTCACAGTTTCAGGGACAAGAGTAGCAATAGCACTTGCAGCTACAAGAGACCAAGGGCCCTTCCTGGGTAAAGAACAGAACACAGGCCAGGAGAACAGTAACCTTACCAGAGCACTGCAAATTTGCAAATGCCTAGAACTAGCTCTGAAAACATCAGCACTAAAAAGTCTGAAGTTTGGCACAGTGCCTCCTAACCTCCAGGTGAAGACAAACAACTTTAACAGAAAGTCCAAAGTGAAGAAATAGACTGTGAAAATGAGCAAATAAACAAACAAAAGAAAAATAAATTGACCATAAAAAGGTACTATGATGTCAGGAAAGATCAATATTCAAACTTAAAAACCAACAATGTGTTAACACCTACAAACAAAGCCTCAAATAAAAATGCTAACTGGACCCAAGGCCAGCAAAAATTCCTGGAAGAGGGAAAGAGATAAGAGAAGTATTAGAAAAATTAAGAAAAGAAATTGGAGTGATGCATGAAAATTATGAAAAGAGAATTAACAGGTTGGTAAAAAAGACACAAGAAATATTAAAGAAAGTAACACCTAGGAAAAAAAAAAAAGACCACACAACAGAATTGGCCTAAGGGTAAAAGAGACACAAAACTTCACAGAAGAAGTAGAATTTGCCAAAAGGAAGAAGAAATACAAAACCTCACTGAATAAAATAATTCCTTAAATATTAAAATTGGTCAAGTGAAAGGTAATAACTTCATGAGACTTTAAGAAATAATAAAACAAAGTCAAAAGAATGGAAACAATAGAAATGAAAGTGAAATACCTCACTAAAAAAAAAAAAGGACCTGGTAAACAGATCAAAGAGTGATAGTTTAAGAATTACTGTACTATCTAAAAGCCTAAATGGGGGGATGTCTAAGAGCCTAGACATTATATTCAAGAAATTACTAAGAAAAATTGCCCTGATATCTTAAATCTAGACAAGAAAATAAAAATTGAAAGCCAGGAATATTACAGCCAAATTTTGGAGCTCCTAGATGAAGGAGAAAATATTGCCAGTCAGAATGAAACTCTTCAAATACCATAGAGCTACAGTCAGGATCACACAAGATTTAGCAGCTTCTACTTTAAAGAGGTAGAGGGTTTAGAATATGACATTCTGTAAGGCAAAGAAACTAGGATTACAACCAAAAATAACACCTAATAAAACTAAGTGTAATTCTTCAGGAGGAAAAAATGGATATTTAATGAAATAGAGGACTTCTGAGAATTCCTGATGAAAACACCAGAACTGAATAGAAAATTTGACATTCAAATATAAGACCCAAGAGAAGTATAGATAAGTAAACATCAAAGAGAAATCAATCTTAAAGGACTCTACAAATTTAAACTATTTATACTCCGATATGAGAAGATGAACATATAACTCCTAAGAACTTCATTATTATTAGGGCAGTTAGAAGAAATATACATAAACAGAAAGTATGAATTTGAGTTGATTACGTAGGGAGGATTATGTGTGTGTGTGTGTGTGTGTGCTTGCATGCATGTGTGTATGCAGGGATAAGAAATTGGGATGAACTAGGGGAAGGGAAAAGGGAGAGATAAAATGGGGGAAACTGTCTCATATAAAAGACACTTGCAAAGAGGAGCTTTTATAGCACTGGAGAAAATGGGGAGAAGTGGCAGGCAATGTTTGAACCTCACTCTTATCAGAATTGGTTCAAAGAGGAAAGAATAATATGTATGTATGTACACACACACACACACACACACACACACACACTCAGCTGAGTATAGAAATCTATCTTACCCAATAGGGAAATAGGAGGGGAAAGTGATAAAGAGATATGGGGGTTGGGATAAGATAATAAAAGAGGGAAGACTAAGGAAGGCAGTGATCAGAAGCAAAGCAAACTTCTAAAGAGGAACAGGAAAAAAGAGAGGGATAAAGATAAACAGAAACAAAGAGGATGAAGGGAAATAGACAATAATTACATTTGTGAATGTGAATGTGAATGGAATGAGTTAATTCATAAAATGAAAGGAGACAATAGAACAGATAAGAAACAAGCATCTAACAATACATTGTATACAAAAGACATACTTGAAAGAGAAAGATATACACACAAAGAGATAAATTAAAGGTCTGGAGAAGAATCTATTATGGTTCAATTAAAATGAAAAAAGGCAGGGGTAGCAATCATGTTCTCGGACAAAACAAAAGCCAAAATAGACTTAAAGAGATGATCAAAGACACCACATTTTGTGAAAAGGTCCCATATATAATGAAGTAACATCAAAATATTTTACAGCAAGTTTCTCAGATAAAGATGTCATTTCTCAAATATACAGGGGACTGAGTATAATTTATAAAAATAAGAGCCATTCCCTGGTAGATAAATGGCCAAGGGATATGAACAGGCATTTTTCAGGAGAAGAAATCAAAGCTATGTATAGTCATATGAAAAAATGCTCTAAATCACTATTTTTTAGAGAAAGGCAAACTAAAAGAACTCTGAAATACCACCTCATACCTATCAGAAATGAGAAATGCTGGAGTAGATGAGGGAATGTAGGTATATTCATGAACTGTTGGTAGGGTAGTGAACTAATACAACCGTTCTGGAGAACAATCTGGAACTACGCCCAAAGTGTTATAAAGCTGTACATATTCTTTGATCCAGAAATATCACTATTAGGTCTCTACCACAAGATCAAAGGAAAAGGAAAAATACTTATATAGACAAAAATAGTTTACAGCTCTTTTTGTGGTGTCAAAGAAATGGAAATTGAAAGGATGTTCATCAGTTGGAGAATGGCTGCCCAGGTTGAGGTATATTATTGTGATAGAGTACTGTAAGAAATGATGAGGAGGGTGTTTTCAGAAAAACATGGCAAGACCCATATAAACTGATTGAATGAGAAGAACTGGTAGATCATTGTACACAGTAACAGCAAAATTGTAATGATGATCAACTGTGAAAGACTACTTTGATAAATACAATGAACCAAGACAACTCCAAAGGAGTCATGATGAAAAAATGCTGTCCATCTGCCGAGAGAGAACTGATGAACTTTGAGTACAAATTTAAGCATAATTTTCTCACATTTTTTTGCTTTGTTTTTCAATATGGCTAATATGGAAATATGTTTTGCGTGATTTCACATGTATAATTGATATCACATTGTTTGCCTTCTCAGTGGGCAATGGAGGGGTGGGAGGGAAGAGGAGTGAAAAGAATGTTAAATAAGTAACATTTTTAAAAATTCACATAAAAGAGCAGAAAAAAAATTCAGAAGGAAACAGATAAGCAGGGCTGTTTATTATTGTCTTAAAGTAATATATACTTTTAAAAATGCAATATACAATTAATAGTTCATCTAATAATAATCAATAGAAACTATTAGATGTAGACATCTCATTTGACCTCTTTTTATGTTCTTTATACGTTAAAATATCCATGTTGGTTGATGTCCATAATTTTTAAAAAATCATTTAATTAATTAAAAAAATAAATTTCCCTTAGTAAGTCATGGAGTACAAAGGGGATCATGGCATATAAAGAGAATATCTAAGAGGATTTGTCTGCTCACCCCTAAAAACAGGAAAAGCCCACATTTTTGACATCATATGGAATGACCAGGAATTGCAGGAGCAGAGGTGGGGAGAAGTTGTCTTTAAGCATATGCTGAACCTTTTGAGAATGTGTCAAGAATAAGACCAGACAAGGGAAGAATAAACCTTTCAACAACATATTTTGGAGAGGCAATCAGAAAGTCAGTTAAACCAGGATACTAGCAATTTCTCCAACTTGAAATCTCATCCCTCACTTCCATATTATTGTCCATTGCCTGGAATGCACTTCCTCCTCACCTTTACCTTTACATATCTTTATCTTCCTTCAGGTTCCATTTCCTCTGATTTCTCAGCTCAACCCCAATATGGTAATCTCTCCTTCATCCAATTGCCATGAATTATACAGGGTGTCTCAAAAGTGCTTTTTAAAGCTACTTAAGTTTCATAGCATAAATTTATCCTAAGACTTTTGGGACACCTTGTATTTATCTGAAGCATCTAATATTCTCCCAGATGAAAGAAAGCTCATTAAAGGTAGTGACTATTTCAGTTTTGTCTTTATAGTTCAAGGGCCAGGCACAATGCCTTGCATAGTCAGTGCTTAGTGGTTGTTAATTTATATTGAAATGCAATAAATTGATTCAAGAATCATCATAAAAATAAAAATACCTTGATATCCTGGGACTCATTGTATCCCATTGGCCAGTCTGCCACGTATGGCAAACAACAAGTACTTTGGACAATAATTTTATAAACTTTCCTCAATCTTCCCTATGAAGACAAATTTGTACTCAACAGTTTCCCTAAGTCTATGCCCATTTTAAAAGACTCTCTAAGATGACTAAACTTACACAGTTCCTGTGTAAAGCAAAATATCATTATTAGTTTGAGAGACTGAAAAATACAGAATGGGTTAAACTCTTACCTACAACAAAAAGATACAAAATTAAAGAAAAACATGAAGAAATTCCTCAGAATCCTGACATTTCAATTTCAAGTGTAGGCGTCCAATGATTAGGACTTAACTTTAAAAGTCTTGTTCTTATTATTTGTCACAAATGGAAATAAAAAAGGAGCAATGGGTAGATGTAAAAAGGTAAACAGAGGTTTGATATAAGAAAAAAAGAACCTTCTTAATAAACGGTGCTATGTAAAAGCATAATAGGCTATTTGAAATAGTAGTAGGCTTCCCCTTATTAGAAGTCTTCCAGAAAAAAGTGGGATGACCACTTGTTGAGTACCTTGTGGACAGTACTCTTTTGGGGGTACGGGTTGGGCTAGATGGCCACTGAGGTTCCTTCCAATTCTGAAATTCTGTCCCATGGTAATTAGGTCTTCAAAATCGAATCTTATCTTTTCTTTCCTTTTTTTTTTTGGTTGGGTCTTCTTCTCTTGGGCAGACCTCACTATCCAAAATACTCTCCTTTCTCATTTCTGTCTCTCAACTTCCCTGGCTTCTTCAAGTTCCAACTAAAGCCCCACTTTCTGCAAGATGCCTTCCCTAAGTTTAGTGCCTTCATTCTAAGACTACTCACACTGTTCCCTGTATATATCTTGCTTGGACATAATGATTTTTATATTGTTTCTCACATTAGATGGTGAGTTCCCTAAGAGCAGGGGGGCCATGTTTTGCTTTCCTTTGTGTTTCCTATGCTAAGCATAGTGTTAATGCAACATAGTAGGTGCTTAATGACTGCCATTTGACTATCTCTTCCTCTGTCAAATAGGAATAATAAAAGCATTTACTTTCCACAATTTTCATGATGATCAAATGCAATGATATATGTAAAGTTATTTACAAACCTTAAAGTGATGGTTAGCTATTACTATTATTAATATGTACATGGGAACATTTGCTATTTCTATACATGTATATCCAAATCAGACAGGACTTCAAGATTCAATTGTTCTGATTTTCTACTACTTTCCTTCTCAGAAAATACCTAAAGGAACATCAGTATAGTTGAAAGGACAAAGTATCATTTTCATAATTGCCCCTGAGGCTGTTTCTACAAAAATTTTAAAAAGCGTAACATAGTGAAGTATAGCTGAAAATTAAAGAAATTTATCTGGTTAACTAACTCCTTCTCCATGCCCACTATAAAAAAACAAACAAAACAATACAACAAAACTATCCCTCATTACCTGGATATACTGAATTCTCTCTATTCTCTGTGAAAAAATTACCCATATTCTATCTACATCAAATCTTGTTTCAAATTTTCACTGATGTTTTCATTTGATTAACTCAAGTAACTTTGACATAAATAAGAGCTGTGTTTATTCTAGATCTATAAAAACTATAAGAATGTTTAACCCAAACAATCTGCCTCCTGAATCACCCATCTGGAAAATATAGACCAACAAATGATTTATTTTCCTATCCTAGAGAAATGGTAGGTATTTTGCATTAACCTGAAAAATAATATCATCTTTCCCCAGTATGAAGTAAGCATTTAAAGGTAGGAGGGAACAAGCATTTATTAAGAGACTACTATGTGCAAGGCTTTGTGCTGAGTACTTTAGAAATATTACCTCATTTGATAATTTGAATTCTAAAGAATTATAGGGGTGGCTAGGTGGCACAGTGAACAGAGAACTGGCCCTGTACTCAGGAGAACCTGAGTTCAAATCTGGTCTCAGACACTTGACAGTTACTAGCTATGTGGCCTTGGGCAAGTCACTTAATCCCAACTGCCTTGCCTTACCCCATCCAAAAAAAAATTATAAGAAGAAAGGCAGAAGAATGGTGTAACAGAAATAACAACACTGGAATGGAAGTATGAGCCCTAGATTTGAGTCTGGGTTCTGAAAATTACTAGCTGAGCAAATGACTTCATCCCTCCAAGTCTTAACTTCCTCATCTATAAAATGAGAATATTTGCACTAACTTGTTATGAGGAAAATGTTCTGTAAAACATCAAGTGATCTATCATCATCAAGTCATTACATTCTCTAGATTCTGATCCTTAACAAATTTTGTTTACTTGTTTTGTTTCAAATGTCCTAATTCCTAGAACAGAAACATTCAGAAATACAAAAAGACCCCCTGAAAGTAAAATATAAAGTCCTCCGATCTAACCTTTATTTGCTGCCTACAGAAGTATTTGTTTTTATCCTTATGGATAAT
>CM053598.1:149472673-149549833 GCA_028646575.1 Pseudocheirus occidentalis | reverse complement strand
ACACAACTAGTAAGTGTTAAGTGTCTGAGGCTGGATTTGAACTCAGGTTCACCTGATTCCAGGGCTGGTGCTCTATTCACTGTGCCACCTAGCCATCCCCCTTTTTTTTTTTCTTGGAGGTTTTTAATACAGAAGTTTTGACTTTATTATCTTCTTCTGATTCTATGTTTTGATCTTCTTTGTCACCAAAGAACGATTCTATATTCTGCTTCTTTTTCCTGTTTGCTCATTTTCCCCATCAATTACTTGACTTTTGAGCTCTTTGCCCAGGTAAGACTCTGCTTCCAGAGTGGAGAGTGCTCTGTCCCAAATTTTGGGGGTTTTGTTCAACTGTTGTCAGAGTAACTTCTAGGCACCTGCCTTAGAATTCTAAGGAGTACTCTTCTCTACAGCCACCACAATCTCTGTCATGCCAGCACTCCTCCTCATCCCAGGACTGCCACCTGAGACTGTGACCCAGATCCAAGTAGGGCAAAGGAATAGAATCCTGCCTCAGCACTAGCAAAGAAATTCCTGCAATTGCCCTCTGATCAGTCCCTTGATACCCCCACCATCTGTAAGCCTGGAGTTCCAGAAGCAGTGGCTGCTACTGCTGCTGGCACCTCCACCACCCTGAGGCTAGAGCCAGACCATGTTCTTCTCTCACCCAGATCCAACAGAGTTTCTCCACTAACCTTCTAGTTTAATCTTTGGCATCTGTGGGTTGAGAAGCCTGGAAATTGCCACAGCTGTCAGTGATTCAGTCCCCTGAGGTCTCCTCTGGGCTGATCTGTGCTGGCGTGGCCCACAGGGGACTGCACACTGTTCCTAGCCTGGTGCAATAGACTCTTCCAATTGTCCTGCCAGGTTATCTGCAGCTGGAGATATGCTTCCCTCTGTTATTTTGTGGGTTCTGTAGCTCTAAAATTTGTTTGTAGTCATTTTTATAGGTATTTGGAAGTGATTGGGCGATGAACTCAAGCAAGGTCCTGCTTTTACTCCACCTTCTTGGCTCCCAGTAGCCTTAATTATTAGGCAGTTTTTGCTTTCCCTTTCATTAAGTCAGAAATTTGTCCCTGTAATTTCTCCATACTAGTCCTAGTAGTATTCTCCAAAGTCAACCAGAATAAGTCTTTTGTGTAAAAACTGTTCAGACACTGAAGAAAGAAATTTTGCGTCATTCAATTTTCTTCCTCAAAGTCTTCAATTCTCAGGGGGCAGCTAGGTGGCACAATGAATAGAGCACTGGCCCTGGAGTCAGGAGGACTTGGGTTCAAATCCAGACCCAGACACTTAATACTTACTAGCCATGTGACTTTGGTCAAGTCACTTAACCCCAATTGCCCTTAAAAAAAAAAAGCCTTTAATTCTCCAGATTTAACATCTCTCCAGTTCATTCAGCCAGTCCAGATATACCAGTTTCAATTTGCTTATCATCCTCTGGATCATTCAAGACAAAAATAAAGGCTCCTGCATATAAATGGCCACTCAGATTTATAAAATACTGTCTACATATTTACCCTTCAAAACTAAAATAATACTATCTATATCTTTCTTTATGCTTGTTTCTAAAGTCCTTCAAAATTAACAGATACGATCCACTTTATACATTAATAATTAGATAGTACTTTGCCATTTTGCTGAAAGTTATAGATATATTTCATGTGCTGTTTGGGGATTTTACTGCATTTTTATAAAATGTACTAAATATTCAGGTGAAAATGCTGAAAAAAGAATTTATTATTAAGCACCAAATTCATTATTTAATAGATTTAGGAGGAGCTTGCAATTATTAATTTACAAAGTTAATTTCAAGGACATGGGTTTTATCCTGGACTGAATTTACAAGTTGAAATACTTTACGAATTATGTAGTCTTCTAGAAATACCATCATTCTAGTCATTCTCAGAAATATTATGCATAATCTACTTAAATGGACCTTGTTATCTTCGTGTTAAAGCCATTAGGTTAAAAGGGGCTCGCAATAATAATAACAAATATGATACATTTCCTGGATGGTATCAACTGCTGTAGTTCAAAATAACATATATCCTTATAGCATCTGTAATACGCTAAAAGATAAAATTAGCTTTAGGCTAATTCTGTGCTTGCTTTTCAATGAGACACTTTTCACATCTAAAAAGTGACCTTGTACAAATATTAGACTAGTGGCTTTCCTATGCGTATTCCTCTCTATTTACTTCATTCATAAAACACTATACAAACATTATACATCTGAATTTTTAGGTACACTATCACTTGCCATAGAAGGTATTCAGATATATCAATCTAGAGAGTAATATTTTAATTACAGAGTTCATCCAGTTATCTGAATGACCCAATTATGCTGCTAAAACATCTAAAGAAAATAACTTTTACATCAAGCAATGCAAAGCAATTAATGTTAATCCCAATTGCAAAAAAACTTTTACAAAGTAATGCTTTATGCAGTAATATTTTAGAGAGGTTCCCTGGATTACCTTATTTATTTATTTAAATGCAAGTATTCAAAATTTAGTTCTCCTAAGAAATTGATCTAAAAGGAAAACGTTCTTTGGAATCTGAAAGAAGTTGATACTGTCACATGTCTTTATATAATAAATCTCCTTCCTTTCTCAAAGTTCCTAGGCCAGACAATTAACCATTTTTATTTTCAATGATCCTTTTTGAACTTTATAAGCTTAAAGACAAAAGGAAAAGTAGCTTGCATTATGTATTTATCTACCCACCCACATATATTTATATACCCAGACCATTTAATATACGCAAGACTAATAGAGATTTCCTATTTTCTATGTATTTTCTATAGAGACCTATACATTACATATTTAGCTATACATCCACACTCTATCACCCCAGACCAATCTTACCACTTTTACTGAGATTTCTAAAACTAAGTATTTAGGAATCTGGACAAATAAACTTACTTATAACTGAGGCTTGAATAAAAATGTCTTGGGATATTATGAAGGAAATTAGTTTAATGACCTAATTTATTCATAATTATTATTACAATTAGTAGGTGCTAGGATACCCTCTAGTGGGGCAGGCAGGTCATACCTCTGGTAATAAGTTTCGATAGCCTCCACAGTATGATGTTTAGCATGTGTTCTCTTTATATGTTTCTGAAACAAAACAAAAAGAAATGTTTATGTTGTCTTAAATGCAAGTTAGGAAGAACATGTTTGCTGATCACCCATCCCGACACAGTAAAAGCAAGAGTTTGGGGAGGCTGGTGGTTGCAGTTGGTCTTTTTTTTTTCCTTGTGGTTCTAAGAACCAAGGCATTTTTGTCTCTATCTGTTGGCAGGTATGTCTCCAGACTGTACCAGAGTGTACTATATATGTAAAAGCCAGAAGGGTCACAGTAATTGAATCTAAATAAGTTTGCTTAGGGTTGCAGAGGGCAAAGAAGAACTTGTTCCCTCTTCCAACCCTTGTATTAATTTCCCCTCAATCCAATTCCATCCAAGTCCCCTACACTCGAGTTTTACAATCTGATTGCCATTTTTAACGGGGAAGAACATTGCTTAAAAACAACTTATTTGAAAACTACAAAAAGTAATTCCATAGAGACTTGCCACTTGACTGACACCTGTCATCTCATGATAAATGACTCCATTTTCTGCCTCTCTTGCCTTCTGCCACTCCAGCAATGGTCATTTATCATCATCTCTGTCAGCAATGGAAAGCAGCCCTGACAGTGCAAGTCAGCAAACATTTAGCACATGGAACCACGCAACACAGGGAAATTATTATTGTCAGAATAATAATGGTTTAGCATAATTTATTACAGGTCCACCAAATAAGCAAAGGCTAGATGTTATTAGACAGATGGATGGGTAGGCTTGGCAGGCATCCACTGAGACTCAGGCGGCGCTTGATGTGGAAAAGAGAACATCCTCCAACCCAATCAGAAAGCTGGCAGTTCAATTACAAAGAAATAAAGGGACATTCATCATTCAATTAGGCACCTGTCAACCCTCACAAAGGAGAAAACTTCTAACCTGGTACTCCTGGGAGAAGATGCTCAGCAGAGTGGACTGCGATTGACTGGAACAAATAAAAGAAGGACAAAGTTAATTACTGGAGTGCACTGCAAAGAAACAAAAGGGAAAAGAGCTTCAAACGTAGGCCTGCTGCCCTGTAATCTAACAGAACATGAAAACAAGTGTGGAAAAGTTGTTCCAGATGAACACCTCAGACAAAGGCTTCCTGCTGCTAGGTCAAGGAGAGAGAAAAAGGCAAAGAGGGAAAATACAGCTAGTTTCAAAGCCAACAAGCATATTGTTTGGGTTGGGCTTTTTTTCTTCTTTTCTGTGATTTTTGTTTTTGATTCCGCTGTAGAACCCACCCAAGACATCTACAAAGCATGTAGAAGTGCTAAAAGGGACCCCCAAGAAACAAAAACAAACTACACTTCTATTAATAATTGACGGGACTCAATTGCATTAGTGGTTGGGAACATGCCGTTTGTTCATTGGTAACATATTGAAATTCATTTTGTTAGTAGCCAGGGAACCTCTTCAGGAGCTGTCTAGGATTCAGGAGAGAAACTTAGCTCTCCGTTAGAAGCAGCATATGGGACCACTGGAACATTCCCACTGAAACTGATGTGCTTTGAAAATAGAAACTTTCACAGCAGGAAGCTGAGACTCCCAGGAGTCGGTCATTTCCAAAGGCTGCCATAAGCCTCATTCATCTAAGACTGCACTCAATGTCAAACACCTGGCAGGGAAGCAACCTGGAAAACATTCTTCCCAAGTGGGAATTTTTCTCTCTGAATTGTTAACATTTAGAAATGGGACAAGATTTCTTTTTTTTTTTTCTCCCTCTCTAAAAGGCAATCAATACTCCACTGCTACAGCTTCCAATTGTCCTCAGTGGATGTATCTACCTCATTGCATGTTGACTACAATTAATTACTTCTGATATATTTTCCTACCAGATGCAACTTGAACAAATTACTGTGCAAATAAATCGACTTTTATGGTACAGCAAAGCACTATGAATAATTAAAATTTTGTTTTTTAAGAAAGCAACTTCTTTTAAAGCTCATCACAGATAATTTTGTGATTAAGAAACAAAAGTGATTGGAGCCATACTTCTTTACCAACTAACATAATGAATTGTGAATTGTGTATTGTGTGTGTGTGTGTGTGTGTGTATTCTTTTAAAATGATCACCCCTCACATGACATCAAGAATCTGGCTTCAAGGCTGTCTACAGTGCCAATTGATATAAAAATAACAAAGTAATCACAACTGCCTAGCAAAGAAAGCAAGGCAAACCAGAGCACCACTGAGGGGATAGCTGAACAATCCTAAACTAATTAGGCACTATCAAGTACAAATTCATAAAAGACATTAAACAATTCTTTCTCTTCAAAAAAGACAATTGTATGTCCTCAAACCATCCTAAAAACCCCGTTTAACTCATATCCACAGGCTCACACAGATATCCTACAAATCTGTGTCTAAATAATGGGAAAATTAAGACAAAACCATTCTGACCTATAGAGTAAAATAAAGCAGTCAGCTAGGTATTTGTGATGAATAACCCTCCCCGTGACATGTATATTCTTGAATATCCATTTTTGCTGTCGACAGAATGACAACTTCTATGAACTGTATGTAAATGAATGTGCTTGTAAATGTTCATTTGTAATGGAAAGGTTAGCAGCCAAGAGACTGACTGGAAATAAGTTAAACAATGGAGAAAAAGAAAAGTTGTGGGTGTCCAGAGTGGGCTTGTACATGTGTGTATGTGTGAAGGGGCCTGAGGCAAACAGTTAAACAGTTGGAGAAAAGTATCAGTGAAGAAAGAAGTGATTAGAAACAAGAAGCTAGAACAAAGTTTAGGAAACAGGAAAAGCTGTAGACAAGGTTAACAGTTATGAACCAGAAAGTTCCAAGGACTACTCTGACAAAATACTAAGCTTTTTGACTCCTTCAAACCTATGAAGATACATTAGAATTGTCCAAGACAGTCAAGGAGGAAGGAGCAAAGAACTATACTCTAGTAGACTTGATCCAGAGAACTATAAGAAGAGAAATGAAATTTGTCTTTCCATCAAAATGATACCTACTTCAGCAGTGATGTGTTGGTAAATGTTTCACAACTACTTTTCCAGAAAACAAACAACGCCCCCCCCCCAAATCCACAGAATGCTTTTCAAGTTTAAATTGTATTATTATTTTATTAATCAGTTTCTTAAGTCAAACCAATTTTTAAGAAAAGCAATAAATCAAGCTTTGAGTTGTAGCATTTGTTGATTGTCAAGGTGTAAATACATAAAAAAATTTAACAATCGACTCATTAGCTGGTATGAGTAGCCTCCAGCATCCTCCCTAGATTTACTATTGCATCACCAGGCACAACGTTTTTCAAATATAGGAACAATTTCTCTTTGTTTTGGGAACCTCTCTCTGATATTTTCATAGAAGTCAATGGGAAATCATGACTTGAAATACAAATTCTGTCTTCATGAATGGCTTTTCTTTATTTTAAAAAAACATTGATATGTTTATGTCACTTTCATTCCCAAAATTCCTGTCCTTGAAAGTAACTATGAAAATTAAACACCTGATCCTCTCAAACTGTTAATATAAATAATGTAAATCTGCTTAATGTAAATAAATACCTGTTTCTCTAAATTTTCCCTTAGCAGCCAAGCTCCTTCCTTATTCGAGGAAGTCATCTCTTATAACAAAAAAATGGTTCAGCAAAACTAACCATCAACCAAATATGATGCTATATAAAATGTTCCTTCAGATTGTTTCCCATTACTGCAAAAAAAGAAGGAAGGTATATATTTCCACATCTTTTCCAAAACCAAGCTATGTCATTATAATTACTTTATGTTTAGTTTTATTCATTTGTTCTTCCCATTTACACTGTCATATCTGTTGTATATATTGTTTTCTTCTGGTTCTACCCATTTTTACCTCTGCATCAGTTCATAAGATTTCTCAGGCTTTTCTGAATTCTTCATAATTTTTTTTTCATGGTAGGATCATATTTCGTTTTACTTATATACCACAATTTGTTCATGCTCCCATATGTGACTGTCAAGGAACACATCTAATATGTAAAATACAGCTCATGCTGTATTTGAGTATGGGCATAAAATGGGATTATTGTGGGAACTCTATGGTAAGTAAAGGCATATGGTGAGGTTCTGACATAGAAGTTGATGGTATGTGCAGCCCTCATTCAGCTCTTCCCCTTTCTTGACTCCATGATGGAGACTATTTCTCAACTTTCATCAAAGTAAAAATCTAAATGACATGTAGGGATGAAAGTATTAAGTTGAGTAGAAGTTCACTATCAAACCAAATACTCTTTAAATGCAAACTGATTTACTTGGGGGAAGGTGATAACTTGTGATGTTATACATTTCTTCTAAGAGAAGCAGTTCCTTTGCTGGTCTCTAATTAATTAATTTTCCTAGCAGACTAAAAACACAAGCAGTTATTAGAATTCTACTATATAACATAAACACTTATGTCAAATATACCTACTTGAACATTTGTCCAAAGTTCTACTTGTGAAGGACCTTAGTACTAAGTTATTAGTCAACCTGGAACTAAATTTCTAATTCATTCTCAAGGAAACAAAAGCATCAAAAAGTTAAATGACAATCAAATTTCCCTTTTATGTTCATTGGACCTGCAATTTCTGAAAGGTACAGTAAAGGGAACTACTGTTAAAGATAATCCCTCCAATTGTACAGTATCAGCAAGTGACCTGGAGAATAGAAGGGTTGGTTTGGTGACTTGTTCAAGGTCACATAACTAGAATATGTAAGAGGAAGGACCTGAAACCAATCTTACTGACTACAGGCTATGCCAATTCAGTTTTCCTTTCCTCTGTGTAAAACAATGAAGTTATGGATATGGGTTGCATATCTGTGTTGGTACAGTTTCCAGACTAAGGAATTCTCCACATCAACAAAGTCATGTGTTTCCCCCAACCCCCCAAAAATAAAAATTTTAAAAGTAAATGTCTCTTTTTCTGAAAGATGATATCATAATGAATAAAAAACATGATAATGAATAAAAATACTAGTGCAAAATGTACACTCTCCTCCATAACAACTGATTTGGGGGCTATCTGTGAAGGCCATGGTCTACGATGATGAGCTACTCATTTCTGGCTGTTCTCCCTCTGTCTTGAAGTTAGCATGATACTATATTCAAAAAATTGACATTAAAAGTCAGTAGAGTTCCCTTGACTTCAGACATGAGGCATAAGTAGAAGAACATGTCTTGTAGGAATTACTTGGCAAAAAACTTTTAATAAGACAATCAAGAAAGCAAATGTAAAGGCTAATATGGTAAAATCTTCTGAGATGCCATATCAAATCCTGTGTGACATTCAGAAAAGCTGCCACCATGATATTAAAAAGTAAAATATAAATGTTGAGAAGTTTTTCCTCATTCATTGTAAATCATAGATAAAGGTTGCATGGGGTGGGGTGGGGGAATGCATCAATCCAAAAGAATACATAATATTTCTCTGTCAGCTATAATAATATAGAAAAAGGGAAACTTACCTACCATATAATTATTACTTTTAAATGAGATAGTTAAAAAATTGAAATTAATCTAATCAAGATAATAACATAAGAAAGTAATATACTAAAGTACCTAACAGCATAAAGTAAATAATAAAGGCTATTCTATTAAATATACAAATATGCAAATAATGCAGTAAATAAATAATATAATGAAGAATATATCTTGTAAATGAAAGAAAAACGCTCAGAAATGATTGATGATGCCTCAAAAATAAGAAAGAGGAAAAAATTAGAAAGGTAGCATAGACTGTACAGGGCATTCTTGTAAATATAAAATGGAATTTCCCATCCCTATTCTTATTGAGTACTCTAACCTCATCCAATTGATTCTAGAGTAAACTTAAAGGAATTATTCGGGAAAAGATAGTTGCTTATAGAAGCAAAAGCTTAATTTGGGGGAAAAAAAAAACATGTCAGGAGCCCAAGAACTGCTCAGTTCCTCTGACAGATCTTGATTTGACTTTCCTACAAAAAGGATTAGAAGCTAAAAAAAAAAAATCTCATTTTCCTTAACTTTAAAACTATTCATCCTAATTCTCCAACCCATGGCTCAAAGGCCAAGTCATCAAGGAAAACAAGTTCTTACTCTCCTCAGTCTTTGTGACTCCAATAGAGTCCAAAAGAGACGTGAAAGTGTCACCGTGCCCAGATTAAAAAGGGGAAAGCTAAACAACCTCTTTAGCATTTGGTTTACATGAACCATAAAAAATAAGGAAGGCCTAAATGTCCTTTTAATAATGAAGGGATTTTGTCTTTCTCTACCAAAGAATCAAGGAGCAAAACAATTGACAATTCTCTACGGAAGAGTAGAGGGGTGAGGGAGGAAAGCAAACCTTATCAGTGCTCTTTTCACTGTCTTTTTTATTACTTAAAAAATGTCTTAAGATGAGTATGTCCTTAGAATGAATAGTTTAAAACACTTTGTATTTTGTTGTTTTTCAGTCATTTCAGTCATGTCCAACTCTTAACAACTCCATTTGGGGTTTTATTTGTAAAGATACTTGAACTGGTTTGTCATTTCCTTCTCCAGCTCATTTTACAGACAAGAAAACTGAGGCAAACAGGGTTAAGTGACTTACTCAGGGTCACATAGCTAGTGTCTAAGGTTGGACTTGAACTCAGCTTTTCTTGACTGTAGGCCCAGTGCTCTCTCTGCTGCACTACCAAGCTGCCTTTGTATTTACCTATATATTTATAGGCTGGACTCAGTCCATGAAAAGGTAAGATGCTTTAGTGCAGAGATTAATAAAGGGGAGGCACCTAAGAGAGAACATCTGATGTATGCTCTTCATCTTATAGATGACAAGACTGAAGAGCTGGGAGGAAAAGTAACACGTGCTTTATTTCTGTCTCTGTATCTATTTCTAGTATCTAGCACTGTGCTTGCATATAATAGTTGCTGAATAAAAATCTATTTAATTAAATGGCACATACATGTGTATATATAAATACATTATTATATATGTATGTGTGTATACATATATATGAAATCTTCAATAACTTATTCATTCAAGAAATATTTATAGTTGTTTAAACTCATCCAGGAGGTAGCATGGTGTCCTAGATAATATTCAAGGCTTAGAATTAGTCATATCTATGTTCCAATTCCGTATCTGACACAATTATATATTTAACCTTAAAAAAAAACACTCCACTTCAATGAACCTCAGCCAACTCCCTTAGTAGAATTTATCTACTAAATCACAGGCATGACTACTTTTTAAGCGTTTACTCTGAGGAAACTTCGGAAGCTTGTATGAACTGATTCAGAGTGAAGAACAGAACCAGGACAACAATTTATATAATAACTATATTAAAACAACAAACAACTCTGAAGACTTAAAAACTGTGATCTCTGATCAATGCTATAACCAATCATGATTCTGGGAGTCATGATTCTAGACCAATAATAGTAAAGAATGCAATTCCTCCTAACAGTGAAGTGAGGAAATAAATATCCATATTTGGATACAGCCAATGTGAGAATTAGTTTTGCCTGACTATGAATTTGCTGTAAGGACTTTGGTTTTTGTTTACATTTTTGTACAGGGAGAAAAAGTAGGTGAAAGTGACAGAGAAAAATCAATGCTTTATAACTGGAAAAAAAATTTATTTTAAATATCTACTCAAAAAATGTATTCTAGTTCCATTTGTACCACTAACTGGCTATATCACCTTAGACATATTACTTATTCTCTATATCTCAATTTCTTCATCTGTAAAATGAAAGTCACAGACTAGATGATCTCTTAGGTACCTCCCAGCTCCAAAACTCTATTTTATTCCATTTCCTGATTTCATTAGAGTTGTAAGTACCTGTTCTCCCACTTTTAATTAAATTTAGGTATCAACTCTTCAGAGGAAATCATATATATATAAATCAAATAAAGAAAGCACTAATCTAGCTGACAGATACTTAATTTCTCTTGCAAGCCTAGATGTTTCACTACATTTATCTCCCAAATGATTCCACTAACTTCAACTCAATATAAATATTATATATATTTGCACAAAATGTTTACCTTTAATCTTTTAAATTTTATAAACCCAGTGCTTTCTTATACAGTGATTTCATCTAATTTCTTCTTTGATAGGTGAATAAATTTACATTATAAGAAATCCTATCATTTTTCACATTTCCAGTCTCATCTATTTGAATTTAACACCACCAAAACAAAATACAGTTTAAAGAAAGGAATGACAAAAAGTTTTCATGTCATATGAAAACAGTTTTAGTCAACAGTATTAACAAATTACAACTGAAGATTATGTTTCCTTCTGAGGTGTTCATATTTCACACAAATCAAACAGAACAGGTCTAGCACTTGCAACCTCACTATGGCAGAAGTTCAGTTGTGTGTGTGTGTGTGTGTGTGTGTGTCTATGTCTGTGTCTGTGTAACATGGACACCGACACTCTGGTGATGCTGTGGACTTCTAAACATGTTTGTAACTGCATAAAATAAAATACATAGGACTACATAGAGAGCTGACTACCCTGAAATTTGTTGTATAGTTGTTGCATTTGGGTCCTACTTTTAATGGTTCCATTTGGGGTTTCCTTGGAAAAGATACTGGAGTGACTGGTATGCCTTTTCCTTCTCCAGCTCATTTTACAAACAAGGGAACTGAGACAAACAAGTCTGTGACTTAGCCAGAGTCACACAGCTAGTTAGTTTCTTGAGGCTGGACATGAACTCAGGAAGATAAGTCTTCCTGACTCCAGGCCTGGCATGCTATATACTGTTGTTATTGAAAATTTTATTGTTATTGAAAAGTTTAGGCCACTGAACCTGAATAAAGAATGCTTTAGGGTAATTCCCTCCTCTCTATATAGAAACTAACCCTATAACATTTCAAATATACATAATACATGAATTGGATGTAGGATGTAGGATCATAGATCTAAAGCTAAGAGAGAACCTGTAGGAAACAGGGAAGCCAATAGAGTTTTGACTTATTATATGTACCTCACAGACTTACTATAGAGGTTAAGTGATTTGCCTCATGCTGAGGAGTGATGGCAGAGGTGAGAATGAACCCAGATCTACCAACTCCTAAACCAGTGTTAATTGTATTGTACCACACTTCCTCAAATTCCGCTGATGACAAGGCTAAAATGTTGGTAAGATAGAGTAAAGGAAAACAGAGTTTGATGTAGTGAATTTGAAAAGGATGAACTGAATAGCCAGTAATATCAATATTTATTTAAGTCTATAATACTAGAGGGGCTAAGAAAGAAAAAGGAGAGAAAGAAAAGAGGTTTCTCAAGTTTAATTTATAAACTAGAGTAGAGGCTCTGTTAACTGATTAATGAATGAGAAAGACCGCATTTCTACTAATTCATTAGGAAATACTGGAACGTACTTGTTGATTGCCTTAAAAACTAGGATGAAAATCAATAAAGAAATGATCCAGTAAAAGTTAGAGAGATAAGCATCCCACTACATGTGGGATCTTCTGTAGGTAAGAGATGGCAGTTTAGTTGAGCTTGGAGAGAAATTTTCTTTTTTAAAAAAGTTGGAAAGTAGAAAACACATAATATAGCCATATGGTGATCACTTCATGGAATCTGGAAAAAAAAATCTTTGTAAGACACTTCTCTGATAAAGGTCTCATTGTCAAGATATTTAGAGAATGGATCGAAATTTACAAGAATGAGATCCACTCCCTAATGGATGGATTGTTGAAGAACATGAACTGGCAAGACTTAAGGAAAGAAACTCAAGCTATTTATAGCCATATGAAAAACAAAGTTCAAAGCTTTTCTTTCAAACCCATTGAATTGGCAAGGATGACCAAAAAGAAAATGTGAAATTCTGTAGGGGCTGCAGGAAAACAGGTGCATAATTGCACTGTTGGTGGAGCTTTGATTTGAGTCAACTGCTTTGGAAAGCAATAATGAACTATGCTCCAATATCCACTAAACTGTGTGTACCTGGTTTTAACACAAGAGTACCACTACTAAGGCCTATCAAAGAAAGACGAAAGAATTGTCTATGCCCAGGAAGTATTTATGGCAGTTCTTTTTGTAGGGCAAATAACTGTGGAAGCAAACAGGGTACTCATCAACTGGGAAATGGCAGAATACATTATGAAATACGAATGTACTGGAATACTACCATACTGTAATACTACCATACTGTGAAATTAATCAATAGACAGTTTCAGAGAGATCTGGGAAGACTTGGATGAACTAATGCAGTTAAATGATCAGAACCAGGATAAGAATTTATACTATATTGTCAAAATTGTGAAAATGAAAAATCTGAAAGACTGAAAAAGTCTGATCAATATAACAATCAGTCAGGATTCCAGAGGTCCTGTGATAAAAATGGCTATCTACTTTCCAACAGACAGGTGACAGACTAATATGAAAAATAAGAGATGCATATTTTTTTTGATATGGTCATTGTGTGAGCCTGTTGTACTTTACAATGCTTAGATGACACAAGAGTTTTGTATTTCCTCACCTCTTCACATACCAGATAGGTGAAAGGGAGAAAAAAAATAAAAATTTACATTAATTTACATTTAGAAAGAACTTTAAAAAAAGAAATTTTAAAAAAGAATCTTCAATAACAGTGGCATACCTCATCAATTAGCAATATGTAGATATATATATATATAGCAATAGATATATAGATGGATAAATATCTTTGCATCAACTTATATCTGATAAGAATCTGAAATCCAAGAAAAACAGGGAATTAAAAGAAAAATATGAGTCTCCCCTTAAAAAATCCATGGTCAAATGACAGTAATCAATAGCGCTCAAAAGAAAAAAAAAATGCAAAGTATTAGAAACCGTGTAAAAGAATGTTCTAAATCACTAATAAGAGAAAAATAAATCTTTTTTTAACATAAAATTTGCAAAGATGACAAAAGAGAAATAGTCAACAAAGTGGGTGGATAGCTTATTATTAAACTGTTGATCCAATCAACTATTCTGAAAAAAAATCTGGAATTATGTAAATCATGTATCTAAAAAGTTTGTTTGTACCTTCTGACCCAGAGGTTTCTCAATTAGGTATATACCCCCAAAAGATCAAATACCAAAATAAATGTACTATATATGCTAAAATATTCAAAGGAACACTTTCTGTAGTAGGAAAAATTGGAAACAAGTTGTGGGGGAGAACCATACATTGGAAAATTATGAAGCAAACTGTGGTACATGAATGGAATGCTTCTATATATTAAGAAACTATGAATATCAAGGTCACATTGTCCACTTGGGGCTTATCTTTATACAAAATTGAAGTGTTGGTAACGTTGGTCCAAATCTGATTTCTCCTACATTGCAACTGTCTAATTTTCCCAGCAGCTTTTGTCAAATTGTGAGTTCTTATTCCCATGGCAGAGTCTTTGTATTTCTCAATTAAAGGTGAAGAATGAAACACATATAGTTTTGTATGCACCCACCGAGAGACTGTGTTTTGCTTGATTGTGTATATTGTTATAAGAAATTAGTTTTTGTTTTCTGTCTTCAATGGGGTGGCCAGGAGAAGTAAGAGAGAGAGAAAATAGATTTCTGTTATTTTGAAACAAATAGAAAGGAAAGGTGTTATGTTGCATTCATTTTCTGAAGAGATCAGTCTATTATTACTTCAACTTATACTTTTAATTTTGCTACCAGAGACATCTCAAAAAATGGGGGTAATTATAAATATATGAAACATAAAAACAAAACATATAAATAAAACTTAAGAGAAAAAGAAACAATGAAGATGCAGAATTTTGCAAAATGTAAAAACATCCATATAGAATCGGTAAAGAATTGTAAGCAAAACAAGGAAAACAATGTAAAAGAATTTTTTAAAAAACCTAAATGCTGTGTAATTATAATGATGCAGTTTCGTCAGAGAAGGGGTGGGGAACTTGCAGAATTGAGGCCACCTGTGGCCCTTTAGGTTGTCAAGTGACGCCCTTTGACTGAATCCAAACTTCACAGAATAAATCTCCTTAAAAAAGGGGCTATTTCCCCAGGTAAAGATTCCCTCTTTTCAATGGAAAGGTGAGATATTATGGGTGTTGCACGTGCTATGAACAGATGTAGTCCATGTGTTAGGTGGTTTTTCTAAACCACTGTTAGTCTGTTATAAGTGAAGACTTGGCAGGATAGGCAGTATTTTTATAAATTAATTGACATAAAACCAAAAAGCATCATTTTAAAAAGACTTTAGGACTTAACCAGATATAAAGATAACAAATCCATGCTGGAAGAGGTGCAATTTCAAAGACGCTCAAGGATCAAGGATTAATTTTCAAGAGATTCAAATTAGGGGAAGATTTCAAAAGAGAATGCAAGAGATCATGGATGATAACCAGAAAAGGTTATGTATACTACTGACCAATATGCCTATGTTCTCATATCTATACTAACTTTGTGAACATATGTACACATTGAAAAGAAAACAAGATTGGAACTATACATGACATGTTACCTTTTGATCCAGAAATACCATCACTAGATCTTATATTCTAAATGAGATCAAAGAAATAAGAAAAGGTCCCATCCATTAATATATATATATATAACAGCTCTTTCAGTGGTAGCAAAGAATTAGAAACTGACTGGGTATTCATCAGTTGGGGAACGAATGAGCTCTAATCCATGAATGCAATGGAATACTACTACTGTGCTGTGAGAGATGATAAAAGGGGATGCCTTCAGAAAAATCTGTGAAGACTTGCATTAACTGATGCAGGATGAAGTAAGTAGAACCAGAAGAAAAATTTATATAGTAAGAGCAGTTTTGTAAAGATTTAGGAACTCTGATCAATACAATGACCATACATAATTCCAGAAGGCTTGTAATGAAGCTCAATAGATGTTCCAGCTGAATGACATTGAGCTAACTGAACTAAACCTTATGATGTTATAGAATATTGTCAGTGAGATTTAAGACCACTCCTAAGAAATCGAATGGGCAATATACAATGGAAGAATAATGTATAAGAAAATATATATTTACCAAATTATGACAGTCTTGGACAAGTAGTCCACAGAATTAGTCCATCAATATACAGATATAGATATACAGTTACATGTAGACATCTATCTTGAACAAGTCTTACAGGTGGTTAATTGGCTAGACCTAAAATTAAGTATGAGGAAATCAGACTGGCTGACATTTAGAAAGCTGCATGATGCTTTCATTTACTGCAAACTACTTTATAACACAAATAATTTTAAAGTTATGTTTTGAATGCCACATTTTGAATACCATTGAATATCACATTTCCAGAATAATCAAAATTGTAGGTGATCAAAGGGCAATGGGATGATGCAAAGTAAGTATAGATCATGGATTTACATAGGCTCCTTCACATTACCAACAATGACATATATATATGAGAAAAGCATCAAGGACAGGTATGACCTGAAAAAGCAGCGGTCTATTCATGCATTGAAAGTGGGGGATAGGGAATGAATAGTTGAATACTATACTAGTACACACAAACTATTAAAAGAACAGAAGTCTCTATCACATGGGGCAGGTCTTCCATTGGAAGATATGGAAATTCAATACAAAGATCATTAATTTAATGCCTATAATGCCCACTGCACTTTGCTGGATGCTGGTGCTACAAAGAAAAAAATTAAATGGTCTCTGGCCTTCAAGAGCTTTCATTATATTAAAGAAAACAAACTATCATAATAACAAATGGTAATTCAGAAAGCAAAACTACTAACAACTGGAAGAGAGATCATGGCAAGCTTCCATTTTTTTATGCAGAAATTGGCCTCTGAATTGGGCCTTGGAGGAAGGAAAGGAATATGTGAAAGGGAGGGATGAGGAAAGAAAGTCATTCTATGTATGGAGAATTATGGGGATGGAGGAAAAAGTAGTGGCCTATGTGAAAGCATAGAGGTGGGAAACAGGATCAAGTCTGGGCAATAGCTAATAGTCCAGTTTGGCTGGAAAGATAGAGAGACAAATTACACAGTATAAAAAGGCAGATATAAAGAGTAATCAACACCAAGGAAAAGAGCACCCTCATCAATGAGATCATGGATTTGTTGAACTATTCAAGTAACAATTAATGAGAAAGTATATTCCTTCCTGAAGGTTCAGTACCTACAAATGGTATCAATGTCTTTCTTGTTCCTACTCTTCCTTTTACTATGTCAAACAGTTATGCTGTTTGATATGCCCAAGAGGTAACAAATTTCCTTTAGTACATGGATGAGCATGGAAGAAAAAAACTACAGTTCTTCAATCTTCTCCCCTGCCTCAAAACCCCATGATGTTTCCAATAATTATTCCACAATCACCCTACTTTAATAATAAATGCCACTGACAGCATTAAGACTACAAATGGAACATTTGAGAATGCATTAAGCCTTTCTCATGTTGAACTAAAAAAAGTTTGAATTAAACCACAAGCCTTTTTATATCCTCAATTCTTGGTCATAGCACAATCTTTGGGGACTTATACTCAGCACCTGATAGCTTTTATTAACAGGACATATGAGAAAGCACCATCTTAACTTCCGAAGCCTTCAAATAAAACTAATTTAAGTGATGTTCTTATAATTGCCTCCCCTGTTTTTTCCTTATTTAAGGTAAATGAGAAAAAGAATAAAAATGGAATTAAAGATTCAAAACTCCAAAAAAGGCAATTTTTTTCAACCTACCCCATGAGAGGGAGTCACTCAGGTTTCATTTCCTTACTGACTTTTGTTAGAAACCTCATTTTTAATGAAATTAAATATCTCCCATTTCAGTTCTTTGTCACTCTTCATCCATCTATCTATCTATCTATCTATCTATCTATCTATCTATCTATCTATCTATCTATATTTCTACATTGTACAGTAGATGTTCCAAAATACTAGTTCATAAAACTGTACAAAATTCTTCTAAAGAATGAATACCTCATAAATTTAAAACAAAATATTGCTAGAGACCTAATAACTTTATAGTACATGAAATACAGCATATATATAACAAACACATTCTGAAACTGCTTTACTAAATTGTGTCTAAAATTTATCAATCTCGCTCAAAAGTTTGCAGAATAAAAGAGGTTGGGCTAAATGATCTTTAAGAACCTGCTAGATTTAAATCCCAGGATGTTCAATTCTGTGATATGATTTTTTTTAAGTGACCATTTGAAATACTTTACATTATTTTTAAATCATGTATGTAAATTTTTAGGTCAGACAAAAAAAATGTGTTCTGTTGTCTAACATGGTGAGTAAACAGGCATTTTTGTTAACTAGGCATTCAGATTTACTAGAGTTACCAGTTACAGTGCTGGACCTAGATTCAGAAAAAACTAAATTCGAATCCACCCTCAGATGCTGTGTGATTCTAGGGAAGTCATATAACTTCTCTCAGCCTCAGTTTCCACAACTTTAAAAAAATGGGGATGATAACAGCCCCTTACTTCCAGGTTATTGTGAAGATAAAAGATGATATTTGTAAATTTCTTTGCAAACTTAAGCGTGCAATATAAATACTAGCTATTATTAAATATATGGCTAGTTTACAAATAATATAATGTTTGTTTCTTTGATGAATCAAAAGTCCATTCCAGGATCCCACAGTGCCCCAGGGTCAACACTTTAGCAGTAAGTAGGGCAAAAAAGCACTAGTTAGTAGAGATTTCTAGTCAACAGAATAATGGAAAATCAATAAGACCCTCCAAATTAAATCAACATACACCTTGATACTGTGACTTAAATAAAAAGATGGGCATGGGCAAAGATAAATGTTGTAAAACATGGTTCAGATGCACTGAAGGAGAGACTAAACGTTAATAGAATTCAACAGAAATACTTTTTTTGAGAAGCAAAGTGAGAGGAACTAGGTAGAGGGAAGCCTAAATAATCTTCAAAAATGAAATTTACTGTGTTTTAAAAGTTAGAGAATTATTAAGTATTGTTTTGGGAGTCATGCCTGAATCATCTGTCTCTCTATAGGCAAACCAATTTGATGAAGCAAAAATCAAAATTAATATGGAGATGAAATTTCAAAAAAAGATTTTAAAAGATACGGCATGCAATTTTAAATGATACAGCATCATTCAAGAATTTATCATCCAAACAGGACAAAATCAAATGGATAAAGAATGCCTGTTGTCCATACTATAACATGTAGATGAAAGGACAACCTATAAAGTACAGCATCACTGACAGGTGCTTCCAATAGACGATAAGCTGTGCCCAAAGATGAACAGGAAGAGGAGAGTAAGCTCAAGTGACTTTGAGAAATAGCAGTATTGTTTATAGTGACTCCAAGATTCTTCTTCCTTTTTTGAAAAGGACCATCTTTAAAAAAAAAAAACTGCAACATTTTTCTGGTGGCATTATATAGCTATGTGTCACAAAACATTACTGTCTCCAAAGAAATGACTACAAGAACCACCCAAAGGCAATGGAGAGGCATAAGGTGGGCAAAAGCAAATTACAAAACATTACTAACGAAAAATTATATAGAAGAAACAGTATAAAGAATATGATCAAAGGAATCTATGACCACAAAAAGAAAGGCCAAAAATGTGGCAAAAATGATGGATAGCTGATGGACAGGTCCATCCTCCACTGGTGAGCTTATGAAGTTAAGAGAACACAGGAGAGATCCCCAGCACTTTGGGAGGACCTGCAAAATGAATTTCTAGGAAGGCATGGCCAAGAGTTGCATAAGGTTAGTGGATACTTTGGTTATGGTCATAACTAGGGTTATGATTTATATCACATTGATATCATATACCTGAACAGTACTGAATAAAATGAATTTGTAGTATTAAGTCACATGCATAGCAGGTACTAGCATTAAAATAATCAAGTCAAGATGAACCATGCCTTGAACTTTCACTTTTTTCCAGGAGTTCAATTCAACTGGTATACATCTATTACTCAATGCAGGCAATATGCATTTACTGGCAAGAAACATATTTCCTTTCCATATAGGGCTATGTATTGAATGCATTTCTTAAACATGATAACTCCACTGTAGTGAAACACAGAATTCACAAACTTTACATGCTTCCTAATTTTATAACAATATATCTTACTTAGTATTCTATTCTTCACAAATTTTGACATGCCTATATAGCAAAGACTCTAAAAAGTCTTAATATTTGAACAGCCTGAATCTGATTTAAGAAACATAAGCTGATCCTCTTATCTGGATTACATCTCTCGGCTCCCACCCAAATCACTGGGAATCATACAGATTTGCCTTCTCTGCTATAAGCACTTCAGAAAGTCAGAACAGCACTACATCTAAGGAAGTGCTATCTGTGCCTGACTGGCAGAATGCCAACCAAAATATTCTGAATCCTATTCTGGAGTCTGGGACATATACATTAGTACCTAAATATATTTCCTTTAAAGATAACCCGAAGATGTTCAAATGTAGGCAGCTCCATGCTGAAACAAACATCACTTTCAAATCTGCCATTTAAACTTTGCCACATATACAATTCCATTTGCTCACAGGTAGACATCTTTTCAATGAATTGTGTGTCAGATGGGAAGAAAAAAATAACATAGATACATTCAACATAAGGCTAATTTATGGCCTCACTAAATCCAGCAGACTGAAGGATTTCATTTACTCTAGCAGGAACTCTTATACCAAAGCAAATCTCCTGAGAGCACTTGAAAAATCAGTACTGGGCAGGTCAACAGCCTAGTTAAGGCTTTTCTGAGTATTATCATTCATTCTATCAGGGACTGTCCTCCAATTTAGGAATAGCTAACAGCTACAAGTAATGGATTATGAGCTGGTGCCTAGCAATGGAAGGAAAAGAATAAAAGACATCTAAAAAGGTGTTTTTTTTTTTCTAGAAATCTCTACCAGCATTTTTTTTTCTGTGAAATTAAAAAAAAATTGTCTGAAAGGTTGGTTGGAATTAGATGCGACATTATTAAAGCAATTCTGATGTTCATAGTTTTAGGGGAAAAAATATGAGGAATACTACCTAAAAATACAATTTTTAAATGACTGTATTCAACCTGAACTTGACATGAACAAAAAGTTAACAGTTGAGAAAGAAGGTAAGGAAGATTGAAGGAAGTAAAGGAAGGGTGCGGTTTTATGCAAATAAAGTATGTAAGACAGCAATATTCCTAATATTTGTAGTCTTAAGCATTGGGTTTTGTTTTTACTATGTGAAAGAAAGACTCTTGTTTTACAAAAAAGAAATGTTCCAGTTCATTAAGAATGTGGAAGGATGGAATAAACATTCAATTAGATGACATGTGAGCATTTAACAAACAAGGATGTTATTGTAAATTGAGATTTAAAAAAACTGAATGTATGATCATCAGTGATTTCAAACTTCAGAAGAGGAAAAGGATGGCATAGTCAGAGATAAAGGTCACTGAAAACTCTGTTGCATCAAATGCACAGGAAAATACAAAAATAACATGGTCTTGGCTGTCACTCTGAAGATAATTAATACAACAATGTCTAAAAGTTTATATCAGTGAACCATTGCTGAAGAAAGTCAATGATCTCAGAGATCTTGCCCATGCTGAGACTGTGAATAACAATTCATCTGGAGCCACAGAATCATAGAATTATTAGAAACCTCAGAGTTCATTTTATCCAACCCAATTATTTTTAGCTGAGAAAATGGAGAGCCAGAGAGACCAGTTAATTTACCCAGGATTACACAAGTGGTGGCAGATCCAAGACTTCTAGAGGGAATTCCTAAAATGGCAATGGGGAAGAAGAAGGAAAGAGGGGAATAAATTACAGAGAAAGCAAAAATATTAAAAACTAACTTATTTTTATATTGTGCTTTTTAGTTTATAAACTATCATTACAGTTATGATCTCATAAAATCTCCTTAAGAACTCTGTGAGGTAAGTAGTGCAAGTATTGTTATCCTAATTTTATAAATGAAGGGGGAAAAAAACAATGAAAGTTGAAGGGACTATCCAAAAGTTATGCAGCTGGTAGGAGCCCAAACCTGCCCAGAAAGACCTTGGTTAAAATAACGGCTATATCCTTTAACCATTTATCAATTGGGGAATGACTTGTATTCTTATAGATGTAACAAATTTCTTTACATATTTTACATATAAGTCTTTTATTTGATAAACTATAATTTTTCCCCCAATTATCTGCTTCCCTTCTAATCTTGGCTATATTTGTTTTATTTATACAAAACCTTTTAAATTTAATGTAATCAGAATTATCCATTTTACACCTAATTTTACTCTCTATCTCATATTTATTCATAAAAAGAAAAAAGAAATTTACATGATAATTTTGTTGTATGTTTGAAAGGAAGATCAAGTTGTGCATAGTAGATTTGCAGTTTCATATACAATCATCTTTTTATCGTACTAAGTTATGGAAATGCTTGTTTTGTTTCATAAATAAAAAATATTGTTTTTTTTAAATCTTGGCTCTAGCACTAAACACAGTATTCTGTGTATGGTACTATCTTGTCTCTAAGGGTGAAGTCAAGTTCTTTACCGTAAGTCTACATATAATTGCTATGATGCTTTTTTTTTTCCTTCAAGTTCATAGACATCTATCCTCCAAACAAGGGTTTGTATAGTCAGGTCCTATAATAGTCACTTTCACTTGCTCCTGCCTTAATCCTGACTAACCTGAGTCATGTGATTCTGAATCACAGCACATTAAAACTGGACAAAAGCTTCAAGATCACCCTCATCCAATGAGAACGTTTTACAGATGAATTAATCGAGGCCAGGCTTCAGTATGTAAGAACATGTGCTCTATGTCACATGTAAAAACTTATGCCATATCAACCAAAACTCAGGCCCACTCACAATTCCTTGCAAGCACATGAAAGGTGGAAGGTATAGATAACAGCATGGTATCAATATATACACTGACTCTTAAATCAGTGGATAGGGATTCCAATCCAACCTGTGCTGCTTCCATTGCAAAGCAATTTATCTTCTCCAAGCCTCAGTAAGTAGAACATGAGGGGGGTTCAATCAATTAGCCTCTTCTACAATCCTATGATAAAACATCAAACTGCTCCTGGAAATAAGGTTCATACAAAAAGTGTCAATCATTCAATATTTTTAAAAAATCATTGTCAGGGATTCATAGAAGTCATGCTTGAGCTTTGGTATGCACCAGACTCAGAAACAAGAGAACTCTCATGTTATTTCTACTATGACTACTATTAATAACACTATTATATAGGATTTACAGATGTTATCATCTTCATTTTGGAAGGACTTGGTTCTCTATACTACCTCTAGGATGCCCCGAAATTATATGACTAATAAGTGTCAAGTTGGATTTAAACCCAGGTCTGGAGAATTCTATGAACTATCCAACACTTGCCTAGGGTTAACACTCCTAATTGATGTCAAGTCAGATTCACACTCAGGTCTTCTTTACTCCATATCCTTCACTCCATCCACCATATCCCCAACAGCCACCCTTACTATGAGTGGGACATGAAATATTTCTTAGCTGTGGTGCATGAGTTTGCCCTTGCCCTGATACATCCACATTTGCTCCCAATATTGCCCACGTAACCAGCAGTCTGAATTCTGTGTCAATGACACAGCTAAACAAATCAGGCAAGACTGAACCTGTAACCTTAGCCTCATTGAGTACAGTGTACTGACCACATGAGCTAGCTAGATACAGACACAATTATAAATAAAGCACAATGACTGTTAAGTGCTTACTTTGCTGGTGTCTCTAGACACTTACTGGCCCCTATGCCTGTTTTCATAGCAAATGAATGGCAAAGACTAAGAATTTTTAAAAACCTCCAGTTGTCATTATAATCATTTCATTTCTTGTTTAGGTCTTAACAGTCATTGGAGCTACAGATTTTCTAAAAGAAAAGCAAGTAGCAAAGTCCCCTCTGATCCTTCCACTATGTGTGATAACTTTTTCAATAAAACACTTTATAAATGGGGGTTACAGGTGCCATATCATGGGTTTTTTATTTTTCTTACTCTTTTGAGATGTTTAGGGGAATTAAAAAATATCTATTAATTGCAACAAAGGAGATATGCCTTGGTTTGATTCATTCCAAATTAATGACCATTTTGTGAAAACTTGCTGTCCCTTTCCTAAGTTGCTTCCTATCATTTTGCATCTGTTGCTCTTCCTGGTTTCCTCTATGGATCAGATGCCCCTCCCAGGATGATCAGCTCTATCTGACTATTAAACTCACCAACACATTGCTAACTCAAGCCTTAATTGACACTAACTCCCTCACCCTCTTCTTTGCTCTGGTTGGAGGGCTAGAGGAAGATGTAGCAAATACCTCCAAATGCCTGTGTAGAGGGCAGAAACCAGAGCACACCACTTTGCATCTGCTGCTCTGCCTGGTTTCTACACCATGGAAGCTGGAACTCCCCCACACATACTTTCCTCTGCCCCTCTCACCCCAGTATTCCCTGGTCCCCCACTCTACTCCTTTCTTGTCTCCTTGTGTGTTGTCTCCACCTTTAGACTGTAAGCTCCCTGAAGGCAAGGACTGTCATTTTATTAATTGTATCCTTTGGGTCTAGTACATAGTAGATACTTAATACATATTTATTGGATTGGATGGAATGGAAAGTGTCTGAGAAGAACCCAGATGATTACTTGTCAAGGATGTTATGGAAAAGACTGATGCATCAGACAAGGGATTGATCTAAATGACCTCTAAGATCCTTCCTTGCTCGAAGAATCTATTGTTCTATAACTCTAATTCCTTAAAACCAACAGTAATTTATTTTTAAAAAATAAAAATTAAAAGCCCCTAACTGAAGATAAGATGACTTCATTCAAAAAAAAATTGAACTATGTACAGATAATTCTGTCATATAATTCCAAGAGGATGAGTCAAAAGAGTCATCATTCCTATAACCTTGACACTGAATTTGGTCTAACAACTACTATATATTTTTAGTGACGTGTGAGAACAGATGATAGTGTAACACACAGAAATGGCAGCATTTAAAATTCATAGTAGCACAAGACCATGACTTTTCCCACTGGGCCTCTTGAACTTTAATAATATCTGACCTGGTTGGCCAATAAGTCCCAGTGGCAGAGGAAAATTGCCAGTATTAGATACTGCTGAAATGATTTTTCATTTAGAAAGATTTTTAAAAGTTGCCTTTAAAATTCACCAATTCTTTTTGGCACAGACCTATTTTTTCTATGGTAGTGGGAGGATCATATTCCATGGCTAATACCTGCATTTGACTATGCTACAAAAAATACATACATTAATCTAAATAAAAGATAAAATCCATACTGGCAAAAATAATGAAAATGCAAGAACCTGTTCACTACACAGATTACATCAATTCATTCACATATGCCTGGTACTAAATACAGAGATAGAGAATTATGTTTTTAAAATAATTTCCTTATTACATAATGTAAGAGGTATATAATTAAAGCCAAGAAATGTTAAAGAATCTGCTAAGGAGAAGCAAATTGGAAGGAGTAGCATATACTAAGATGTCATCAAGTATCTGCATAAAAGGGGCAGAAGGTGGCTTGGTCATATGGCAATGGCAAAAGATGACAGGTAGACAGCCAGAGTGCTCCACAATTACCCTAGCAATGTCATGGAGGAAAAAAAAAATTCAGAAGGCTTGCAGCAATTTAAGTGGATCCCCACTGGTGAGTTTATGGGAGAATATGGATAAAAATCACACATAGAATGGAAAGGCATGTTTGAATTGGGATTTGCATGGCCAGAGGGAAGTTATTTCATAAAAGAACATTATCAAAGTTGAGCCTTGCTTTCTACTTTCTTTTGCTTTATTTTAATGTTCTTGTTCACAAAATATTTGGCTGATTGGAGATTTTCCATAGCTGGCAAAGCAAAGGATCTCAGTTATCATTTCCCAGCTATATTTAAAAGTTATAAGTACGTTATAAATTGCATTGAATATTTTAGTACTCTCAAGTAGCATTTGGTCATTATTACTTGAACTTTTATTCCACAACAGGAAATCTCAGGTAGAGAAATTAAGCGGCCATGAGGAAAGCTACTATTGTTAGCACAATTGGGAAGGCAGCACAATTGAGCAGTGGGGACAGAGGACTTAACATCTACTAAGAACCCTGAAAAGGACACCAACCTCTCTCCCAAGCAGAATGAGGCTGTCTTCAGTTAGTATGTAAAGACTAAGAAAAGCAAGGCCTTCTTGATGTGTTTTAAAAAGTTGCTACATGATACTACAGGAAAGAGCTTGTTATCTTTAAAGGAAAGGGAAAGAATCAGGTAAAGTGTCTAACCGCACAGCAGTACTACTTCAAAGCTCTGGTGTTTCTAGGTATCTCTTCCTTAGTGTCTTGAATATGTGTTTCTTGCACCAAGTGTCCTTGAAGAAATTTTCTATTTTGCACCAAATTGATAAGGGTGTGACTGAGAATTATGTCAGAAATACAGCAACGCCATATCTTTTACATCTCCTAAACTGTATTTCTCAGATACAGAGCCTTAACAACTACTCCTGAGGTACAATATATCCCCTCTCCAGTATAAAGTCTCTCCTAAAAACCATAAAATCCTTTCTTTCATGGTTTCACAATAGTCCAAATTTCAAATCTGAGTGTGCATGTGGGGGGGAGAGAGAGAAAAGAGAGATGGGGAGACAAAGAGAAATGTAGAGAAACAGAGTGAAAGAGAAGAGAGAGAGACAGGGAGAGTGGAAGAGAGAAAGGAAAAGATGAAGAGAGAGCAAAAGAGGAAGGGAAAGGCAGAAAAGACAGAAAGAAGAAAAGAGAGGAAAAGAGGAAAGAAGAAGATGAAAGAGAGAGGAAGAGACAGAGACAGAGGAAGAAAGGGAGAAGGGAGAGACAAAGACACAGAGAGGGAAAAAGAGGAAGAGAGAAAAATATATGTAAATATATATACATATTTTTATACATATATAAACACTTATGTTGATATGTGTAAAATGTATAAATGTCTATATGACTGTGTGTATATACGAACAGTATGTACACATATGGTAAAACTGCATTTTACAGAGGTCTGGGGGCACCAAAGGGTTAAATGACTCACTGAGAATCAGAGAGTTAAGAGGAGGGTAAAGTTGTTCTGCCTCTCCGTCTGACACTTTGTCAAGTACAACCTCCAAGCCCTCTGGAATCTCTGAGGCTGTCACCTCTCCAAATGCTGACTTTCACTTACAGAAATAAATCCCATAGATACGGTCCATAAACTGTATCCTATTAATTCTATTTCAACCTTCGAAAATCATCTTTCAGGTAACTTCACTGTATTTTAAGTATTTTTAAAAATTATACTGTGAAAAATAACCTTAGATCATATTTTTACTGATTTTTCACAAGTTTTATTCTTAGTATTTTGCCAGCATACTTCATATTCAATCTCCATGAAACTTAGATTATGTGCTTAGGATATATTTTCATATGCATGCATTTTGAAGGCATAAGTGAAGAAAAACATTAAAACATGTTTACCCTTTTAAATGACACTCAAGAGGATTGTTTAACAACTATATTGTAAAAAAACAACAACTGCCAACCAACCTTGGTTAAATTTAACATTTTCTGGAGGCAAACAACTCATATAGGGTTATTACCAACAACTGTTTGTCTCTCAGAAGAGGACTTCACCATAGCAATGTCCCTTCTGCCATTCCTGGCTGTGATAAATACCTATCCCTTTTCTAAGGAACAGCCCAGGAAAGCTGGCCCTGTGCCCCGCAGGCTGCTAAGAAGAGTGCACCTCTTCCTAAATCTAGATTTGAATGTCCTTGTATCATGTTGCAGTAAAAATAGTCATTCATTTTACATATGCAAACTTAGAGAATGCTCAATGTAACTCCCATCATTTACTCCATTAGACAAATTTAATTTGAAATAACGTGAAAATGCATCCCCAAGATTGGTAGAAATACACAATTCATCTCTTCTCAGGACTGTTGCTTACTTCCTGTCTGACAACCTGTTTAGGGTAGTTAAGAACAAGAAGGGGCCATACGAAAAAGCTTGAAATCTTCCAGTTTCTTCTCACTTTTAATTAACCAACAAGAATTTTTTAAGTGCCTACTGTGGGCCAGGTACCTTTGGAGGCTGAAGGGGAGAAGACCCTGCTCTCAAGGAGCTTACAGTGTATCAGTTTACACCAGATGTGCTTCTGAACAGTCACCAGGTCTGGATGGCCAGAGAGATTTATAGATTAGGCAGGCTAGCCACTCTGTCCCAGAGAAGGGATTCGGCCACCATGGCAACCATCACTGCCACCATGCTACTGTCAGTGATCAGGTCACAAACTTCCAACAAAATGGCAGCATTAGCTAAGAAAATAGCTGTGACTTCCAAACTCACAGATCTGTGATCTCCAATCTGGTTAGGTCAATCCTAGGACAGGTGGCAACCTCTCTTACTGTAAATTAACCACCACCTGACTGAACAATAACCTGATTGAACATAAGGGGTTCACTGGTAGTTGTCAGATGACAAGAACATTGCTGAGCTGTGTGATTGTTCACTCTGGGAGTTCATGTACTGTAAAAACCTCAGAGGGTTACCTAATAGTGACTTTTACAAATACAGAATCTAATGAAAACATTAAAAAAATAAAATAAAATTTAGGCATGCCTCTTTACATATCTGTTTAGATTAAATAGGCATTCTCAAAAGGCAAAGTGAAAAATTCTTAGAAAAATAGAAATTACCCAAGAACAGTTTTACTTTTACACCTTATTATTTGAATCTTAGGTGCTTCATTTCCAATGACTTCTCATCCAGATTACAGAAAGCAATTTTGTTTAAGTGTGTAATTCAAAGGGTTTACCATATGAGGTCCTCCATATGTCTCTATAATTCTCCTACTATATGAAAAGCACAGCACCCCCAAAATATTTACCCTGATTTCAGGTTCAATCTCTGTGAAAAAACCTAATGTTTTGCCCATTTTCTCTGCTTGGTCATGCATCACAAACTACCCTACCTCACAGAAATGCAGAAGAAAAAAAATCATGGTTTCCACCCCTTCAAACCAAATTTCTTCATTTTTGTGAAAAAGGTATATAACTGAGACTGTATCAAAGAAGAATTTCTGTAGTCATTTACCTAGAAGTATGGATATAATACATACAATACATACCATGACTATAACTAAAGTGATTGGGAGAGATTTTGGTACTAGCCTGAACAAAATGCTTCTGAAAAAAAAAATCCCATACAACATCAAGCTTATCAGAAGTGACTTCCCATCAGCAGAGGGCAAAAGGTAAAAGGAATTCTGGGACATGGGGTAAGATAACAACACGTCTATCAAGTACAAACCCTGGTCTCCCAAGCATGTTAATGAGGCAGGTGATAAGCTTTGGGTCAAATTCCCACTTCTACAATCAAATGTTATCACAGTTGGAGCCCTTGAAAAGGGAGTGTGTCTGTGATATATTAATGTCTTCAAACCTTTCACTGAACTTTGAGAGGTTTGGGAAAACTTAAAGAACTTTACGACTCCTGAAGAGCTATAATTATAATTAGTCTGTTGCAATTGTTACCAATCCTCAATTTGGGACTTCAGAAGGTCACATAGCTCTTAAAGATACCAAACTGGGTGTCAGTGTCCCTTCTGAACAGAATACTACTGCACCTGTTGCAGAGTGTCTTTCTTCAATGATGTAAAAGGAGGCAGAGAACAACATCCTAAGCCCTTGGGGATTATGAGACTTCAGAAACCAAATGATGAATCTAGTCGGATGGCGGCTATTGAGGTGATGGATGGGAATCACACCCCCCCCCCCCGGCTTCTGAAGCAATAAACTCTGCAGAAATACACAGATAAAAAAGACACCTTATCTACTCAACTTCCTGATCTCATGCCCCAGTCAACAAGCAAAGTTGCCACTTGACAGAATTGTGGTTTCTCATGAACTATTTAAACATCTAACAAGAACAGTCAAAAATGTATTAAAAATGTACTGTTGAAATACATTCCCCTCCTGCCCACCACCCAAAAAGAATAGCATGTTTCTATAACCTATAAATGTCAATATAACATGATTAGGGAAGATGCCTTTAGTCATTTGCCCTAAATTGGTTTCCAGAGACTCAAAATCAAAACAATTTCCCTTCTAAACATTTACTCTTTTGACAAATAATTTTAAACATACTTAAAATAAAGAGGACAGTAACAAATAAATAATAGTTTCCATTTATGTAGCACTTTATAAGGAGTTTTTCCCAGGGGTATGCAGAAGCTAGCTTAAGCTGGCTTTGTTAAATTTTCAATGTGAATAGTTATACTTCAGAAAGTGGCAAATCAGGGTTTGATTTATCATTTTGTTAATTATCTAGACTTATGAAAGTGATGAAGATAATAATATAGATAATAATAACATAATATATAACTATATATTACATACATCATATATGATAATATAAAAATAATATAGATTTTTAAAGTCTCTCTCCAGTACATTTTTTAATGCCCAGAGAGGCAGTTGTAAAACATTTACAAGCACACTGCAGTTTTCCTAATAATAACCCTGTGAGGTCAGTAGCATAAGCATTATCCCTATTTACAGATGAGGAAAGTAAAGCTGAGAGAAATTAAACAACTTAACCAGAGTCACACTAATATCAGAGTCTGTATTCAAACCTGAGTCTTCTGATTTGAAATCCCAATGGTCTTTCTGCTATACCAAGCTAATAATAATTTTGCTGAGGTGACAGTCACTATTAATCTATAATGTCTATGTTTCCAAAGGGTATATAAAACCTTTATTGGATACATTATCAGGAAACATGAAATTGGGAAACATTTAATAATGCCAAATGAGGTCTAAAGCATCTCATTGCTATTCACTGTATTTTTAAAGTAAAAAAAGAAATGCAGAACACATGCTTTAAATCTCAATCTCTCTCTGTCTCTCTCTCTCTCTCTCTCTCTCTGTCTCTCTCTCTCTCTCTCTCTCTCTCTCTCTCTCTCTCTCTCTCTCTCATTCGAACCACAGTAATACTTCAGTTAGTCAGACAAAAGAATCCCTTGGCAGTTGATGTATGTGGCCATATGCACAAACAGAAATACATTGAACCTTCTTATGTTAATTGTATTATTGTACTAGGCAAGTCCATTGGGCAAAGTCTCTGATTAGTACTAGGGAAGATCAATTTCTTTTAGGACAGTTGGGACTTTGTACTTTGTTAGTTACAATGGAACAATATTGGCATGAATTTTTTTTTCAAAATAGAGTTTCATTCTTCACCAGTGAATTAACCATGTTCAGTTACCTGTGTGTATGAATGTGAAACATTACATACAAACTCCTAAAAAAAAGGGGGGGTCCATTTAAATAGAAGGCACAGTTCTTAAGTAATTGAAACCATTTCTAAATGCTCATTCTAAACAAAAACAGTAGGAGCTTGATTACATTTTTTATTTGTATCATCTACCTCCAAAAATATCCTTACTTGCTATTTACCTCACCAAATGCACTTTTAAAAATATCATTCAAATAAAATCATTGGAAGTGCCAATTTTTTTTAAGTTTGCTGTTGGGACTAGATAGTAATCAAATTTAGAAAACTATAAATTACATTTAAATTTATTATTTACAAGCAATTAATTATAAAAACAGCCAGGTGGCTTTCATTACATAAATTACTGTTAATGACAGAGGCCTCATGCTGCTACTGTATTTAGCATTTGCATGTGTCAAGTGCACATAGGGGTGTATAACTATTTTCTTCAGGGTGGAATTGATCAGTGAAGCACACAGAGAGCTGCCCAAGTTTCCGATTACAGCATTACAAGTTGTGAGAACCCTAAATATTGTCAATGTTTTAGCAATGCTTGCTACAGGAAACTGTCATATTTACACAAACACATTTTGTCGCCACTGCTTAAAACTTAGATGCACAGTTATCAGAAACATGGTAGTATTTCACTCAATTATGCTGCTTAAAGACCTGGCTTTGGGATATAAACATTAGTAAACCATTAAAACAAAAACTCTTCCATTTCTTGGCTAAGATAAGTAAGGGAAGTATGGTTCTTAAACAGCATCAATTAAATACCTACTCTATGTAGGCACTCTAGAGCAAGAGGAGAAACAAAGTCCCTGCCCCCAAGGAGATAATATTGGTAAATAAGATAATGTTTGTAAAGCCTTTAGCTTTAAGTTCTTTGCACACAGTAGGTACCACATGCATGCTCATTCCCTTCCCCTCCTCAAAAAGATTACATTCTTCAGGAGAGATACTATATATACATAGACATGTAAACAGGGTTCGCTTCAAACTTTCTGCTCTAAATCTATGATAAAACTAATGTGACAATGAAAGGAGCCCTGTTTTTGGACTTTGAGTTGGTAGATTTGAATTTGTACCCGGATACTTACTGCTGGTCTAGTAACCTTAGCTAAGGTGAAATAAGAGGTTTCTTAGACAAAACAACCTCTACAGTCTCTTCCATCTCTAAGTCATGTGATCTTGGGTCTGTTTTCCTGCCAAAGTGTAGTTAAGAAAAGAAAGTTTCCAACCTTCATTTTGATACCATGCCTGAAACCATTATTTAGGAGGGTGTGTATGTATACATGTATATATGTGTGTGATAGCCTTTATTTCTTAGGATTCTGAGTGAAGAAATAATTTAGTTTCTTTATTCCTGAAATTTTGAAATTAAATGCAAATTATAAGAGAAGAGAGCCTTATACAACTACTCAAGGTTCATAGGTAATCTTTGATCTTATTGAAATATGAATTATACTTGCCCAAAGTAGAAATAACATTAGCATAGGACCAATTACATCTTATTACCAACTGCAAACTGATGGAGAATGTATGAGAAAATCAACCTGCTGCTGATTTATGGAAAGGATTCCCAAACTCTAGGCAACTGTTTCCAAAGTAAAATGAACTAACTTTCTGAGAAGCTGAGTTATTTAAGGGTGTAATCATTTCAGGGACTGGCTACAGTACAAAAATTATTTGTCCCTCTCTTTTCTTTCTTCCTCTGACTTTGGACAATTTCACTGTTCATCATAGCCACTGAGAGATGGTAAATGGGAGGAGACCGGATGAAACCCAAACTAGTCTTTTGTTTCTTGGTAGCCACCCTAGTAAAAAAAATTTGGTAGGGAAAAAAATTAAAGATTGCTGACCAAACTATACTGTGAAGATGATTATAATTTATAACACCATTTGTATTTTACACTACTAGTATCTATTATCACTGGTAGTGCCTTCTCTACTTAAAGAATGAACCCAATGCAAAAGGCTCACATTCAGCTCATTAAAAGAAGCTATCATGGTGTAAAAGGAAGATTATTACAGAAGTCAAAGCGAAAGAATGAGAGGAAAAATGAAGCTGTGAGACAGTAAGAAAAGGTCAATTAAGCTGGGGAAGAGGATCTATGATTATTATATGATGGTTACTATTATTGATGATAAATATATATATTTTGGAGGGCAATTGGGGTTAAGTGACTTGCCCAAAGTCACACGGCTATTAAGGTTGTCGAGTGTCTGAGGCTAGATTTGAATTCAGATCCTTCTGACACCAGAGCTGGTGCTCTATTCACTGCGCCACCTAGCCACCCCGATAATATATTTTTTTAAGATGAGACAACTCCATTACTAATAACAATGATTTAGTCCCTTAGAATATATGTATAACACTCCAAGATTGGAGGATATTCTGAAAGGGTCAACACAAAATTTGATAAATTCTGGTTGTGTGATCCTGGCAATATTCTCTGTTGGACCCATCTCTGTGGTTCAGTGGAGGTTCTCCACACTGACAAAGTAAGAACCATTCTACTTCACAACTACTTACATCTCCCACGGCGAGGTTATTTCATTAAGGATTTGCACATATGCATAGATGAGTATGTGAGCCATTTGTCTTTGCTTTTTTTTTTTCACCAAGGCCTAGCATGGGGTAAATAGGTAATAAAGGCTGAGTTGAATATGTTTACAATGTTCAGGTGGCGGAGATAGAAAAGAAAGACAAGCAGGTCCCATATGATGCCATCACTAGAAAATATCAGTTATGGTCACCTGGAATCCCGTGCAACTTAAAGTAGGAGAATATCTGGTTTGGTATAAAAAAAAATTGCATCACAGATACATATATAATCACTGATCTTCAACCACTACACATGTGAGTGAGTTTAACTATTTCTAGTCTCATGGGCTATAGCTGTATATTCTAGGAACATGTATGTTCTTTTAAGGCATTGTTTTATTTTTGATTCTTTGTATCCTTAGGGTTTAGCACACTACCTAGCATGGAGCAGATGGTTTTATGTAAAAAAAATATATATCCTAACCCTAACTTTCATCTTCTGATTTTTATTTTTTCTTAAACTCTCCCTCAGATATCAACATTTTGACCCTGGGCAAGTCTTAAACTCTATACTTCGATTTCCTCATCTGTAAAATAGGGCTAGATTCAAATGAATCAATATATGTAAACCACACACTTTAAAGTGTTTTACATATATATATACATATACACACACACACACACACACACATATGTAATAATTAGATTTTGTCTTTGTAGTCCCACCACTGAAGCCAGCACCTGGCATGTAGTGGGAGTTTCTGTGTCCTCTTGCTAGTTCATAATCACCATTTCTCAAACCTGCAAATCCTGCTCTCCATTGTCAATCACCTAGCAAAGGGAAATGTGGTGATAGCTGTGGTGATGACAGTAAGGATGCCTACCCATTCTTTCTTTCTGTTATTACATATCTCGCTCACTGCCCTAACAGGATTACACCTGTGTATTCAGCTTCAGGAGAGATATGAAACTTCATGCCTAGGCTGTCTTTATCACTGACAAACACTATGTGTGCACATCTGGGACCTGTGTTCCTACTCCTCTTTCTTTATTACCCAGGTATGGGCTAACTTGGTCCTAGTCAATCCAGTTTATTTTCCAGACTATTTCATTTATCTTTTTTTTTTTGGAGGGGGGGCAGTATTCCTTAGCATATTGGAAAACAGGCAGCATGGCTGATAGCTAGAGGGCTAGCCTTGGAATCAGAGGGCCTAGGTTCTAGTTTCACCTTTTTTATATAATAGCTATGTGTCTCTGGGCAAATAATTAAACGTCTTAGCGTTCTGGTCAACTCTCTAAAACTGTAAGTGGCACATAATATGCCAACATTCAAGGGGCAAATTGTGCAAACTCTGAGCCTCAGTTTCATGTGTTTTTTTCCTCCGTCTAAAAAGCATTGAAAATAACACCTAGAGAACTAATATCACTGGGTTGTTGGGAGACTAAAAGAGGATATATGTACTTTGCAAACATTTAATCATTAGATAAATGTCAATCGCTGTTACTGTTGTTGTTGTATAGAGTATATTAATGGTTTTCAAAATGTTATCCTTCTAACAGCCTTATGAAGAAGACAGTGAAATTATTGTTTTCTCCATTAACCAGATGATGGGACTGAGGTTTGGATAAGTAGACAGACTAATCTCAAGGTCAGCTAATTGGGAAACAGCAGAGCCAGGTCTTGAATCCAAGTTTCCTGACTCCTGAACCAGCATAACACACTTCTTCTACTCCTGACATAATCATTCATGAAGGATGATTCATGAGATGACAGATAACAAAAAGGAGGGGACCAGAACAAAAAAGAGTTGGATATATATAATTAAAGGACCGAATTACTAATTAATGTAACTAAAGCAGCACTATGCCTAGAGGTAGATAATAGTATTCTTAAAGAGTGTGGAATAGTAGAAAGAATACTGAATTTGGAGTCAGAATTTGGGTTCAAATCCTAATTCTTCTATTTACTACCTTGTGTCACCTCAGGCAATCCTTAAGCAATTCTTAGGAGCCACTTTTGTGCCAAACACTGTGCTAGGGATATAAAGACCAAAAAAAAAAGAAAAGAAAAGAAAAAAAAACAGTCACTGGCCTTGAGCTTATATTCTAATGGGGAAGATGACATATATGTATCACGTCACCTCTCTGGGCCTCAGTTTCCTCAACAGGAACGTGAGAGTGTTGGCATTAGATGATCTTTAAGGTCCCTTCCAGATTCAAATCAACCAATCTATTTAAATACAGTATCTTAGATGTGATACATCATGTCAAGTCGCATTCAAAACGTCAGCATGATCATGCACACTTTAAAAGGGAAGAACGCTCCTTGCCCTCTCATTGCCTGTGCTTTACAATCATTTTCCAAGAAGAAAACACATCCCAAAAGCCCTTCAATCATTCAAATGTGAGAATCAGAATGAAGACACAAATCCCCCCCCCCCCATGAAATAAAGAACGCTGGACCATTCAGAGACTGCATCATTTAAAAAACAAGTGTGTCACTATCTATTTTCTGTCTCTCAGCACCCAAATCAATAACCAAATTAAAACTAAATATTAAAAATTGGAAAAAGGACAAAAAAGAAGACAAATTCAATTTTGATGCCAAGTGTTAAGATGCCAGAATTAATCCTGGATCAGAGCTCCATTTCCCCAGCTTTACAACTAAGCTGCAAACCACTGAAAACCAGACTCACTATGGCCAACCTCGCTTTAAGTTTGGTGGTAGGAATGGCACCACTCTAAATGCCTCTGGCATGTCCAGGCTCAAATTTTCATATCATTCCCAAAGTACCCAGTTAATGTAACAGTCTCCACTAAACCAAGCTATAAACAAACCTTTAACTGGAAAGATGCGTTTATTCGTTTATAATCTGTTACCTGGAAAAAAAGCAGAAGGTCTCTCTAGCCACCTAATCACCATATCAATGACACATGCCACAAGAGAGAAGCACTAGTTTATTTGATTGATCATGGTAGATAAACTCCAAATAACAGAGAAATTAACAAATGCTTGACATTTGCTCAACATCCATTATTCTGACACTGCTTTCAGAATTTCAAAGCCTGGGAGTATGCTTAATCAACATTCATATTCCCTTGAGAGCTCCAGGCACCATATTGCGCCCCGCCTTCATACTGATGAAAACTGCATATTGGCCATTTCCAAAATGTTCTGGGACTCCACACAGGGCCCCTTCTCTCTCTTGTTCCTGCTCCGCAGTTTTCTTTTAAACACTTCCAAGACAAAAGCATCTGCCATTTTTTCTCTCTGGGGATGTATGCAAAATGAACTTAACAGTTTTAAGGCAGGAGTAACCCTCACATCTAAATTCATTCATAGGACAGAAAAGGGCCTAAGAGGCCTCTCCAGGGACAAAACCCTGCTGAAATTCCCCCCACACACAACAGTGGGAGCTTTATAAAATCTAAGTCCAGACAATTTCCATTTCAAATGCCCAACATAGCATGACCTTTGTCAGATCTCTGAGCCCGTGATGCACCCATGATTTTTTATTCTAACCAGCACAGACATTAGACAGGGCACTACTGCTAAGCAGGAGGTTCAATATTTGCATGCTCTTCTATTGTGAAAATGGAACAGTGACAGCACTGTGTCAAATGCTTTTCCTCCTATAACTTTAACTCCATGGGAGAGGCATGGCTGACAGATGACTCTCCAACATCTGTGTTATGTACACTGCCCAGCTGAGGAACCCTGGATCACTGTCATAGCGTCTCAGGGGTGACCTACACCTTTCTCGGATCTTTTCATTAGCTTTCCCTGCTTCACTCCCCCCCCACCCCACCCCATCAAAGAAAAATGAATAAAGGCAAACACAATATATTTTTTTAGTAAAAAAAGTAAATATGGCAAGAAAGATTAACATAATTTATAGTCATTAAGCTGTTCACATAGCAGCTCAGCATATGTTGTATAAATGTCCTATACAAAATAATTTATCAGATCTGACACATTGCACATCATATTGTATTATTTAATATGCTTCCTAAAATTTCATGGATCAAGCACCACTTCTGAAAGCACACAGAATGCACTGGAAAGTATTTCTTCATCTCCTGTGATTTATTTTGATTACCTTTTACAGATACATGATAAAGTGGGAGGTGCAAAATTGCAAGGTTAAGGTTCACCCGGCTTTTGCTTCTTATAGTGAAATATAACAAACGGCTCCCTGTCTGCGCGGTGTTTTAGTTTCATTGAGTCTTAAGGGGAACACCACACTAAGCAATTAGCTCCTGCTGAATATTTTAATATTTTTAAATAGGCCCTAAAACAAATACTCTGATCCAAGAGGAAAGAAAAATGGACTGAGTCCTGCAAAGGAGAAGGGAGAAGTCTACGCACCTCTGGAAAGGAGAATTAACTCTTTCAGACTACTAAAAGACCATAATATGGTCTATTAAGTAGTAGAGTGAGAATTAGCATGGTATGGTGGACAAGAAGGGTAGCCTTGGAGACAGGAAGACTTGCAGTCAAGTCCTGCCTGACACTATCTGTGACCTTGGGTGAGTCACTTTACCTGTTAATACTCCAGGTAATATTACCAATAAGTGGCTATCCTACATCAATGAAGGGAGTTTCCTCAATAGTAATTCCTTAAACTGATGAAATCACATCTCTGGACCAAAATATTGGCCAGGATCACAGGAAAGAACATAGCTTCTGTCTTCAAAGAATTTACAAATCTAAGGATCTGTACACAGTTTTGTACATGGATGAGCCACATAAATATGTACTGTATAGGTAATAGGTACTGAAACAGAGCAGGACTACAAAGATACAAGGAACCTTGACTTCCTAGTCCCCTTTTTTGGTCAAAATCTTCATGTGAAAAGTAATATCCTTTCTTGCAGGCAGACAGTTGTAGTCTTCCCAAAAAGGGACAGACAGACAAAGAATGTTAAGAGAAAGTAAGGAAAGAGGATGTCGATGGATAAATAGCTAGGACCAATGCATATTTTAAGAACAAATCTTTGTGGGTCTAATGGTTTCTAAATACTATAAGGTCTTATTAAAATAAATGCCAATATCTCTGTGCTGTTCTTACTCTCTTTTTTAATTTTGGGGATTTTAAGGTAAAGAGTTAATATGTTCCCTATGAATGACTTGATTAATATGCAGAACACCTGGGATGAAAGGAGACTAAGTAACATTAATAAAGAAATGATTATTCTTAGGGACCAGGTCTTGTCTCTCTGTGTTAGTGATAGTTGACAAGGAAATTACCCCATGGTCTCCAAAATAATAATAATTCTCCCACAAGTAATATGTTTAGATCCCACTAGAGATGCTCCATATGGTTCTAGGTGAGAGTGTATAAGTGCTGTAGCCCAAAAAGCAGGATTTAATCTCTTCAAACTCCTGACCTAACTGTCAAACACCAGGAGACTCAAGTAGTCAATGGGATTCCTAACTTGAGAGAGAGAAAAACCCATAAACTATAATTCAGAGCTACACCCTGATGGAATTGTCATTTTTAGATGAAGAGCAGACTAGTGTAAGGATGCCATAGCACATTATAGTGACACTAACAGATAACGGGGAAAAAACTAGTACTATCCCTACTCCATGAAGTCATCCAAGTTCATCACAAAAAGGATGTACCTCTCTAACCTAGAAAAAAATGCTTAAAATTCAGAAGCTTTGTTTATGTAAATGCCAGTTAATGAAACACTAAACAGCCTCAAGAAGGAACCACTTCACAAGGGCTGTCAGAGCTAAATCACTTTACCAAGAGTCATGGGATTTTTAGACAGATGAGACCCAACTCTAACAATCAGTAGTTTCCTCCTTATGAAGGAAATAGGCATAGGGAACTGAGATTGTAGGTGCAGGAAACTTTATCAAAGACATGCAATAAGAACATGGAGTGAGGGGGAGTTAGAAAGTTACAGATTTCTACTGAAACTCAACACTCTCTCAACCCCCCAATTCCTAGACAAGAGCTACATTTCACCTTTCTGAGATTATTTTTCTGGTTGCAAACCAACCATTATGAACCTTTCAGTGAATCACTGAATGGGCCACTTAAAGGAATAAACAATTACAAAAATGACTCTGTCGCAAGTGCCTACATTTTATTTTATTTAGTGATGTAATAAGCTTAGGGGCATATATCAGGTCCAAAATGGTCTTGGTCATTAATTTAAGCAATAAATCATAGTCCTTGCCAACAATGACGGCAAACAGATGCTAACAAGGAAATGTATTATTTAATATTGCCATGTGTTATAAAAATGTAAGTGTGTTTAAGACATGTCTTAAATTTTTATAATAATATGCATTTAATACATTACTGTTTTGACACACACAGGAATCAAATTTATAGGTCCCATTCTGTAGATTCTTCTTCTCCTGTGAACACAAGAGCATATTATAGAGGTTTTTCCCCTTGAAGCAAGAAGAGAAAACCTTTAAAGTCTGTGCTTGCAACTATATCTAATTGGTTGTCTTGTTGATTTGTGGTAAATAATGTCAGCCCTGAAGATCATTAAAAGGGAAAAATCCACAAATTCTGACTGGACATAAAAGTATCCGTTTTTAAAATTATCAATGAAAAAGAAGAAACTTTACATTCTCTGTAGATAAGAGAGGATAACTGATTTAAATCAGGCCTTCTCTCATTTGGGATCTCCTATTGTATACATACAAATAGTTCAAAATTGTTCCACAAGATATAAAACTGAAGTATACCAAGAGGATAAATCAGAAAAATTATATATTCAAAATTTGGGTAACTTTTTAAAATCCTTTCCTTGCCCACTTCCTAATGAAAACATCCTAAGGAACTACCTTACAGAAAGAGGGTGAAAACTGGCCAACTCCAACACAAAGGCTCTTTGCAAGCCTTAGGCTGTCCAACATAAAAACTATCTCTTTTTCCCTACCTAATGTTCCTTCTTACAAATAGCAAAGCTTGCCCCAGGAGCTTGAACTTATGAGGAATGGGCATAGGAATCTGGGGATAGGCAATATATTATTATTTTTTCATCCTTGTATCACTTTACCAATATGTCTACTCAGTTAATAGCAATTGTTGTTTACATATGATTATATGATTTTTTTTAAACTTCCTTTTCCAATCGACTCTCTTAACTGTCTGTGTACTCCCCAACTCTCTTTCATATGTGGCCTACAGTGTATGCTTTAAAACACTTGAGGAAGCAGGACTAGGAGTATGGAAACTAAATTTTCTTCATTAAATCTACTGAAGCAGATATTAAAAATGCATTTAATATACTGGAGATGGTCGGTGGGCACCGCTGACTGTGACAGGCCAGTTACTGATGATCTGCCGTCAGATGGCCTTCTCAGCGGGAGTCTGTGTCTACGGCTGCTGAAGGACAGCAATATCTTCCCTTGTGTGTAAGCTCTATTCATCTCCCAAGTATTTACTAAATCACAGGCCTCTGCACACAAACCCAGCGTTTCAGCGCATGCTAACAAATGATGGATGGCCTAGTCAATTCGTTATGTCCTGAAAGCGTGATTTCCTGCCATTCCAATCATCAAACCTCTAGAGCCTTCAGAGCTGATCAGTCCTGGAGAATATATTTTGCAGGCTCTATTAAAGGAGTGGAAGTTCTTTCCATTAGGGTCCCGAAACTTTTTTTTTTTTTAAGAAAAAAAGCCATTACTCAAGGCTGAGTATTCAATAAATGTTCAGGTCATATACCACTAACATGGTAAAGAGGGAAAAAAGGAGACTCTTTCAAACAGTAGCTAATAAAAAAGTGTGTTTTAGTTTATAATTAAAACTTTCTAATTATTTTTCATTAATAATCAATTGATGTTTTAAAACAGTTTGCTTTAAATATGTGTCAAGTTATATAACTTGGCTAAAACTAGATGTAGGGATAGGAACTTTCCAAAGAATACCCAATTTGTGTACTGTTAATAAGCTTTGTGAAACAAGCAAGCCATCACCAGGGCCCTCCTAAATGTGTGCTCCCAATGTGCTTTTTAAATAAATATTTTGGTAATAGGATTTCCATATAATTGGTTCCCTTTGTAAAACTATGATTTGATTTTATACATTTATAAGCACTGATTTGGGAAGGGATCCATGAACTTCATATTGCCAACGGGTATCATGATACAAAATAAGGTAGTACATTCAACTCCTCACTATGAAGGGACAGATCACTGAAAAAGTTGAAAGATAATAATCTAACTTAATAAAGGAATAAATCTAAAAAAATCCTAAAATGCACTTTTTTTTTCCTGGAAGGTGATGCATGTCAAACATCTTTTCTATGACCATATGATGACTTAAAAAAAAAATAGCTTAAATTTATTTTAGGGAATAGAAATACACCTAGGTATATATATACATTGTCTTAAACTATTAAAGTATAAAATAAATCTATACACCACAACCAATAAGCTTATCTAGATTATGATTGCTTTTACTTTGTAGAAACAAGAAGCTTTTAAAGAATGGAACAACTTACTGCAAATAAGCATCTGGAAATGCTATTAAAAAAAAAAACCAAACCTCTGCCGGCCTTCAATTTAACCAATAGGTTGGTAGCTATAATGCACCATATTTAGCACAAGCTTCAGTTCACTGCCCTGCCATTCACCTCCACCTTGACCTGAAGATTAAGCTCACTTTTATTACACACAAAGGTCATCTGTATTAGGTCAAAATTCAAAGTCCCTTGTCAGAAAAGGTTGATATATTCCAACCTTTCCTACGCCAATGCATCAAATTTTTCATGGTGAAGTCATATTCAGCAGACAGTATATTCAGCAATTTATTGTGCCATTGTAATACAGCACAGAATACAATTGTCCAAAAAGCTATCCCATGAATAAAATATTTTTCATGACAATGTACCAAATCTAGTCTCTTTGTGAACCTCTAACAGATGAAATACATCTAACTAGGTCTTGCTTTCATACTATAGAGGAATAGTACGGGAAATAATTATCCTGTATGATCTATAGTATGTTGGAAAGACTACGTTATAATGACTGTTTTTATCTACCACCACAGCCTTTATCTATAGGCAGTATTTGTCCATGGTGACATTAGCAAACTCAGATGCTAATTAAAAACCTCTACCATTCTTTGGTCAATGTTGTTATTTCCTTTCCTATTCATACCCAGTAGCCTCACACTGAAGCCACCAAATCAGAAATCATCTCTATTTGCTCATGTCCACCTATACTGACACATTCACCCAAATTCAGAAGACAAGATAAACTAGAAGAATTAAAGTCTTAGTCCACAATTTGATTTTACTGCCTCAGAGATTCTCTGCAATAATAAAACTAGTTTAAGAGAAAAGTTTCTATTTTGTATTCCTGAATACACTATTAACAGTAAAAAGCAAAGTTTTAAGTAAAAAAAAAACATATTTCTTAAACAGGCTTATTAATAGCCTTTGTATTTAAGAAACATTCATTTTACAATGAGAAGAGTTATTCTGATAGAGAGTATATTTCAAGAAGATTCATTTTCAATTACTTTGGAAAGAACGGATCGTTCTTAGGTTTTTATCATTAACAATAGTAATGACTGGACTAAGTTTTCACATTAGTTTCCCAAACTAGATCAGACTACAAAAGCTCAGGTCCTGAGACTTGTCCTGGACTTAACTAATATAACTATTTACTGTCTGGCTATCCCAGCATGGTAGAGATCTTACTTCATAACTAGCAGTTACCCAGTCTCCTTCCAAATATATCACAGTCACTACATTCTTACCAAGCTAAAACATCAAGAAAGAACAGACATTCAAAACTGTGAGCTACTTCTGACAAAAGAGAGGGGACAAGAAAAAGGATCAGAAAATCTCCAGGTCAGACTTAGGGGATGCCCATCAATTGGGGAATGGCTGAACAAGTTACAGTATATGAATGTAATGGAATACTATTGTGCTATCAGAAATGGGAAGGAGATGGACTTCATAATTACCTGGACAGGCTTATATGAATTAATACTAAGTGAGAAGAGCAGAACCAGGAAAAATTTGTACACAGTCACGGATACATCGTATGTGCGACGACCAACTTTGATAAATTGGACTCTTCTCAGCAATGCATAGCTATAAGACAGCTCTACAAGTCTCAGAATGGAAGGAGACATCTATGTTGTAGGCCAAGACTTTCAGGGTCCTTGGCCACATTAGCTCCCCAGTTCTACAAAGGTCAATAGGCAGATATGCAAGGGAAGTATAATCTTGTTGGGTGGATGCTCTCATTGGTTTCATGAATATCTAAAGCAAGTCTTGATTGTAACACCCTGTTTGTTTGTGCCTCTGGACATGGTCCCAGGATAAAGAGCTTAACAAGTGATTGGCTTTGGGTTAGAGAAAGATGGAGACCAAGGGTGGTTCCTTGCATTCTGCTAAGGGTATATAAACCTTGTATCTTCCATGTATCTTTGGCTCTCTATGAAACAGGTCTGCAATAAACAGACTATGGAATGCATCCCCGTCTCTCTCCCTCTTTCTTATTTCAGCTAGAAGCACTCTCTCTCTCTCTCTCTCTCTCTCTCTCTCTCTCTCTCTCTCCTTTTATTTCACTCAGCTGGTAGCAAGGCCCAGACTTGCTAGCCGCAGCACATCTACATTCAGAGAAAGATACAGAAAGACCAGAGTTTAAATGGAGACTGAAGCAACACATGGTAGTGGTCTTTTCCATGTATGGTAGTGTGTCTTTTCTTTTTTTTTTTCCCATTATTCACACTATTGGTTACAAGGCTTCTATACAACCAGACTATTGTACAATGTGAAAGTGTTTGCAGATCCCATACATGATTATACGCCACCATAGGGTGGGAGGAGAGGAGTGGGGAGAAAATCTGAAACTCAAGTGATTATGGAGCTAAATCTTGTAAACTAAAAGTAAATAAACATGTCAATAAATTTTTAAAAAATTTTTAAAGAAAGAAAAGAAAATCTCCAGGTCTCTAAAGGAATTGATACCTACTGCTACTCTTTCCCTGCCCCACCATGCTGGCTTTAAAAATAATAAGAAAAAAAAAAGTCCAATTCCCAAATGTTAGCAACCTTTACAACCACAATACTGTGGATCTTCTGTAATTTTATGACTTTTGCCAGTTAACAAACAAATTAGGCTTCCAGTGATAAGACTTTAATTTAATAAACACCATTTTTTATGTTAATAGGGCCATTACAGGCCAGCACAATGCTAAATGCTGGAGGGGGGAGGGGTGGTGGTGTAAATACAAAACACCATCCCTTCCCTCAAAGAAAGATGATTTCTACACAGGTGAGCAGACAAGTGTTCTAGCAATATAGCAAGAACAGTGAGGTTCTCAAAAACTATAATAGGTTCAAATTAATTCATCTATAAAATAAGGATAGTGGACTAGACTATTTCTAAAGTCTTGGCTTTAAAGACCTGTAATCTCATTATGGTGATTCAGTTAATGACAAATAACTCTAAAATAACATGTGGATATTTGAAGCAATATTCAACAGAACTAATACCAACATAAGAGGAGAACCTGAACCATCCCCTAGAGATGCGGTTCTCAACCTTCCTAATACTGCGACCCTTTAATACAGTTGCTCATAAATAAAATTATTTTCATTGCTAGTTCATGACTGTAATTTTGCTACTGTTATGAATCCATCTGATATGCAGGATGTATTTTCATAGTTACAAATTGAACATAACCCACAGGTTGAGAACCGCTGCCGTAGAGTTCAGTGGAATGGGACTTAACCTGTAGATCAGCATTTTTAAATGGAGTTGAGCAAACACAAAGAGACACAACAGTCATTTGAGGTTAAATATAAGTGACATCTACTCCATCGACACAAGATGACAGCAGGTCAAGTCCCGGAAAGGCAGATTCTATTGTGGTAGAGTAGTATAGTGGAGAGAGCTCTGAACTTGTTCTGGAGACAGGAATAGTTGGGTTCACATCCAATCTCAGATACTTACTAGCCAGGTAGCCCCAGACAAGTCACTTAAACCCTCTAAGAATCAGTTTCTTATGTGTAAAATGGGGGTGATAGTGACTATCTCAAATGGTAATTGCTATACTCCAATGACATAATGCATATAAAGCATTTTGTAAACCTAAAGTCCAAGACAGAGATAAGTTATTAATGGCACCTATATTATTTGGTGGATTCCTATAGTCCTAGAATAGGTTACCTTATATCCCCAATCCTATACTATTTTTGACATAAAAATTATTCTATACACTCATGACTTACCTAACACTAAATTGGAAAGAAATATTTCCTTCTGCATAGATGTCCCTCACAACACAAAAGAGATATTTTCTCAGGTTGTTGTACAAAAATCAGATGCTAGTAAATTAAGTCGTATTTTTCCCTAGGCTCTACATTATATAATTCAGAGCCATTTTATCTTCATTTCTGATTGATGGCTTGGCAATTTCATAACACTTATGCTTTATATTTGTTTACCCCTTTTCCCCATTCAAATAGTTACTGATATCTGAAAAGATACACTGATCCTTCCTCAGTTCTTACCTGGGACCTAACTACTGCAGTTCACATGTGGCAGACCTTCCCTATCCACCTTTTCTGTTTAAAAGAGGATAAAGATTGTAACTAAGATTCTGTCTCATCATCAATTCATTTGCCATCTTAGTTCAATGGGGCTTGAAGTGTAAGTTAATTTTAAATTTTATTAGCTTTTGCTACCACACTATCAGCAAAATAAACACTAAAGTAACATACCTTCAGTAAAAGCTTATATTAGTGTTGGAGATTTATAATCAAAAACAAATTTAAAACACCAAATAAATAATAAGTAATACATTTCACCCACACCATGGATAATATAATGGCTTGAAGAATTAGGCATATTTTAAACTAAACATTCTACTATGTGATAAAGAATGTCTATCATCATGTCATCTATAGGCAAATGAAAAGGTTTCAACCCTGGCCTTACATGCATCTTGAGAATGAATTGAGGCATTTACTATTCTACAAATTTTATAAATGGAGGGAAAGATGAGACTTCCAACTCATTGGACTAGATGATCTCTAAAAACTTCTCTAGTTCTAAAATTCTGTGAACTTGTGGAGATAATCTTCTCTCACTAGTTTCTGAGAGGGTCAAAGTTGACAGCTAGCTGGCCACTAGAGTTATTATTATCAGGTACTTATTAATAAAGCCTGCATATATGTTCCTATTTGTCTACTGCCTGCTATGAGATAGTAAAGCTAGAACATAAGTCAAAAAAGATGATGGAAGCTAATGTGCCCCTAAAAAAATGACCCACATCTATTCATTTGAAAAATATTTGGTAGGTATGTTTTAGTTTTCCGAGGTTTTCAAAGTTTTTTGTTTTGTTTTGTTTTTTTCTACTAGTTCAAATTACCACCTCTAAGAAACAATTGCATGTTCCCTGATTAAATATCCTCAGAAATAAGCCTGGGTTAGTAGATAAGATTTTCATCCAATTCCTTGAAAATATCACCTTAGTCTAAGCTTCATAGGGGCTACTTACTTTCAGGAAAAAAAAATTTTATGAATGGGTAATTGGCTAAAAGATATTAGTGTAAGGTTTTGATTTTATGATGGAATTTGGTATAATGAAGCACCCACATTATCATAAAAACTATGATCGGGGGCCCCCTTTTGCAGGATGTACATAAATAAAGTTCAGTTTTTCTACTTCAATTTGGGTCATACAGTGACAGTATACCAGTTGACTTAGAAGCTATAACTTCTGAAAGCAAAATTTCAACTGATATGGCAAAAATGGTGCCAAGTGTGAAATAAATATATGATGGCAAATGCAGTCTGCTTTTGTCTGAAAGTCAAATAATAAAATATTATTACTTTAAGCTTAAATTGAACCTTTTCTCCAAGGAGGAAATATTTAATTTCTCTTTATTGTACAAGTAAACATACTGTATATGTTATTACTTAGTATCTTAAAGTTCCATGTCTGTAATGTAGACTTAAAAAATGAATGAAGTCAATAATCTAATTTGATTCCCATAAAAATGAAGCATTTCCCCCACTCTAATAGTAAATATAGTCAATGTGTGGATTCTTCTGGGGATAACATTAGCTATGATTTTCTTTGAACTGCTCCCTTGTAGTGATTCCAATTCTTGCTCTTACCTTTACATGAAAAGCAAAAGAAAAGGGTAAAGGTTTTTGAAAATGGATAAAAACACCTTTTCAGGTAGAACAGCCATACATCTTAATAAAAAAAAATGCCTTTACAAGAAGTTGAACCTCAATAGCCATTCAATAACAAAATAATACTGCCCTCAAGTCCTTTTTTTTTTAAATAAAGAAAACACTCAGAATAGTAATATGGATTTTTTTTTCCCCAGTCATGATGATATAGCTTCATGATCAATATAAAGAGTACCTCTGGCCATCTTTCCAGTATACATGAATTAGCAGTATTTTTGAAAGTCATATGAATGAATTATCTTTCACTGGTAGACAACACTTCTAGAATTCCTAGTTAAGACTTGGCTAATCTTTGTTCTGCCTTTAGGAACTACTTTCACTATTGTGCAACTTTTATCCATCACTTTTATCTCTAAAGACTGTTTGGTGAGATTATCAGTTCCCGTGGGTTCAAGGACAATCTCCAGACAAATAAATAACTTCCAAATCAACATATCCAACCCTAACCTCTCTCATAAACCTCAGTACCACTTCAGCTTCCTGCTGGACAGTTCCACTTCAAAGTCCCATCAGCATCACAAGGTCAAAGTGTCTAAAATAGACTTCATTCCCTTCCTAAAACCATGCCACCTTCCAACTTTCCTTTTTCTGTTGAAGTTACAATCATTCTCCCTCTCACCTAGATTCACAACCTTGGAGTTTATATTTATTACTTATATTTAATCAGTATGATTTAATCAGTCTTAGCAGTTCTACCTAATCAACATCTCTCCACTTACAAAAATGCTGCCTTTCTTGCCTCCAGTCCTGCTGCAATAGCTTCTTCATTTATCTCCCACCTTCCATTTTCTCCCATCTTCAATCTAACCTCTAAACAACTGGCCCCCAAAATGGATGAGCCCATGCCATTATCATTGCTGAAAATCTCTGGCAGTTTCCTATTGACTCTACAATAAAATATAAATTTCTCAGCTTGGCATTGAAGTCCTCTACAACCTGACTGACACCTATCTTTTCAGATATTTCTTATGACTCCCTTTCATTCATTCTATGTTCATCCAAAGTGGACTACTAGCTGTTCCTTTGTCATCTTTCATCTTTCTTCAGCTCTAATTCTTAAAATCTCTGGCTTCCCCCACTTGTGCATGTTCTCTCCCTCAATAAATCATCTTACATTTGTTTACCTACATTACGTGTTGCATGCTTATGTAAGAATGCTAGAAGAATGCTTATCCTTATCATAAAAGGCAGGAACATGTTCTTTTTTTTGTCTTTGCATTCCCATCACCCAGAATTCTTATGCATAAAAGATTAATAAATTCTTGAACTGAATTGCTACCAAAATATATAAATATGATGCCATCAAAAGAATAAGAAAACTATAAGTTGAGAAATTTAACTCAAAAATACAGAAGTAAGATCATATAAGCATGAGCTATACTACCAAACTAAAAGAATTATGCAGCTCTCTAGGCTATCCCTTGAAGTCACTGAATCTGAGCATCTCAAAGAAAAGAATTGCGTCATTATGAAAGATTTGGGGCAAGTTTCTAGCATCTGGGCTGTGTTTTGTCTGCTGAGAAAGACTTAGGTATTCACTGTCAAGTGAACAAAACACACAGATAAACTTTCTTTTGTTATCATTTCTGTGTCAGTTCCCTGACCTTGCCTCAAACTGCAAAACTGGATTTTGTACATTGAAGTATAAATGTGGTCTGTGCTAGACCAAGCAATCAATTCTTGACCCTGAAAGTCACTGGTTAGTCCCAGCTACTAAGTAAAACTGAATTAGCAAAGTATGAAGGACATTCATGTTTAGGTGGTTAGTCCTTGGAGGCCTTTTGAGATTTTATTATTACCCTGAGATTTTATTAACCAAGAAAAAATGATACAAATACCACAACACGGTTACATAACCAAACAGAATCTTAAACAAGAAATGTGGGAGGGAGTCATATAAATAAATCAATGTGACTCTCACTGGGAGCTTTGCTAATGAATCCAAACTTTAAGAGAATTTGGAAGGGAAATCAAAGAACTTTAGGATGAAAGACTAAGAAGAAGCACAATATGAAATCTAATGCTCAGAATGAATGGAGTTAGCAACACATTCAAAAGGCAACAACAACAACAAATATGGGAGGCTATGGCATCAACAGGACAAGGGAACTAGCGCGACAGAGGCACAAAAGCAGCTGAGTCATGTCACAGTGGTGAAGTCTAGAGACTCAGAAGCACCAAGAGGGGAAGAATAAAACATGAAGTACAGAAAGCAGAACTAACTCAATTCTGGTGCTGCATTTGTCTTGGGTTTTTCTTAGTAAGAGAAATGATCACCAAAGTAGAAAAGTAACTCACATCATAAAGCAGAAACTGGAGCCCCAAACATGTTCAGAGAGAAACTTATGTAAAGCATCCAAGTGCTTTTACATTAAGTTTCCAAGTTCAGATTAATGATTTCTTAGAAAATGAATGAATGTATAGGTACTACATCAAAACCACTATTAATAATGTTGAAAATTCTTAGACAATGGGAAAGTGTCAGAATCCTGCTGATGGGCAAATGGACCAGTTTCTAAAATAATAACAATAAGGTAAAAGTGGATTCCCTAGAATGATAACTTGGCAATCCTTAACAAAACTCAAAGAAATGATAGTTAGGCAACTGATTTATTAATTCACCATTTACAAAACAAATGGCCAGTTAACTAAAAACAAATCACGCAAAACTAATCCAGACAGTGAAGTCTAAGCAGTTAAGAAAGCCAAACAAGTTAGCCCCTACCTACTTAAATTCCTTCAGCAATCATAAAAAATTATCAAACTATTCTTATCCCACCAGGAAAAAAGAAAGGGAAAAAAGAGAAACTTAAAAAAAACTAAAGAAAAAAAGTTGAGAAATGTGATGACTAACTAGAACTATAGCTAAGAGGACCAGGGAGTACTGTAGCCCTGAAATTTCAGAGCTAGCACTGACTTATATGGAGCACACTGGTGCTTCAAACTCCACATATCCCAGGCTCATCTGAGTGGCTAAAGGGCACGCAAGTTGTTTTGCTCTTTTTCCACCGCATTCATAATCCCAGTCGCCTACTGGTCTGAGTGAATCATGACTGCAAACAAGACTAGGAAATACAGGAGAGCCTTGAGAGTCTGGGCCCTTACGTAACAATTCCTGTTACAATTAACCCCCCCAAACAGTGCATAAGCCAAATTGAGATCTGCTACGTTCTGTTACTACTAAATTCCAACCAAAGCCCAGGGAATTCCTGACCTACCATGATTCTCCTCAGCCAAGGATGGTGGGGTCTCCCACTCCTTAGGTCCCCATCCCTCACAGTCAGCCCACTGCCAAGGACCAATAGTTTCTAAGTTTCAGTAAGGAAGTAAGAGAATCTATGGATAAAACCTAGTTCTGTCGTTACCTGTGTGGACTTGAGGAAAACACAATCTCTCCAAGTCTCAATTTTCTCATCTGCAAAATGAAAGGTTAGGGTAGAATAATTCTAACATCTTTGCCTCTTCTAAATCTCTTATTCTATCAGACTGAAAAGGGGGGAGGGCGGCTAGATATTATATTTGAGGGCATAATTAGAGAAGATCTTCCACTGCAGTCCAGATGAGACAAATAAGACACTAGCAAGAAAAACTCCTGAATATCAATTTCTAGGGCATATAATTACAAAATTAAGTAATTATAAAATTTTGGAAATTAAAAACAAGTCACATATGAAGAAATAACAGAGGAAACATTTTAAATAACAAATAAAACATTAAAGTTTTTTTTAATGCACAAAATCTAAGAAAAAATGACTAAATGTCAAACCTACAAACCCTACTACCTTGTTTGGAAACAGAATTCCCTTCAAAGACAAATAAGACCTAGAAACATTCATCAATAATAATCTACAATGAAAGAGATCCATACAAGCAGTGAAAGTAAAAAAAAAAATTTGTTGAATGATAAAAGACAAACAAAAATACCACACTTTTAAGCTCACTCATTACCTCTGGTAAAGATTTGTTAAAAAGAAACAAGAATAAAGTGTGTAATCTTTGCTTACTATAATAGCAATTACAAAGTTAGATTTGGGGATAAAAACTGCTACTATGATCCACATAAAAGAATGAAAATTATTTTTTAAAAAAAACTACTGCATATCTATGATTTCAAAACTGTTTTTACACAGATGAAAAATAGGAATGTCAAAACCTAATGGCAAAGAACATCTATCTACAATAAAATCAGAGCTTAAACCTCAGGAAAATATTCATTTTAACAAGTTAAAAAAATAACAAAATTTGATCAAGAAGCCAAACCCACCAATATACTGCTTTTGGAAAGATATCTATGAAAAAAATAAAAGATAAAACTAGATTAAAATTAAGAGGTTGATCTGAATTATATTGTGTAACTAGAAGAAGAAAAAAAGACTGAGGGATCACAGTAATGCTATAAGATAAAATAGAATCCAAATTCTCACAAATGAAAGGGACAAAAAGGCCACTACATAATGGTAAAGTGAATGAGGTACAACACATATGTAACAATTGTCAGGTTATATCTACCATAGAATTTGACAGTTAAATATATAACAGGAAGATTAACAGGGACACAGATAGAAATAAATCAAAATATTATAATAGTAGAAGACTTCCGTCCTCTTACTAGAATGTAACAAATCAAAGAGATTACAAATAAAAGATACCACAAATTTGAACTGCTAACTGAAGTTAGAATATATATATATATATATATATATATATATATATATATATATGTATATATATATACACACACATATATACACACACTATCAAGTATAGATAGGACAGATGTAAAAATTGATCACATACAATTGATCACATAAGTCTAGATCCTTTTCAGACTATTATGCAATAAAATTAAAATTAAATTATGTGATCCAAGAAATTATATAGAAGCTATAACACCTTCCAAAAAAAATGATTGGATTAATGAAGAAACCAGAAACATAAAAGAATCCTTTTTTAAAAAAATTATAACAACAATAAAGAAATGACCTGGTATGGTAAGAAAGAATTAAAAGAGAAGTCCATGGGACTGTGGCACTGTGAATAGAGCACAGGTCCTGGAGTCAGGAGGACCTGAGTTCAAATCCAACCTCAGACACTTAACACTTACTAGTTGTGTGATCTTGCGGCAAGCCACTTAACCCCAACTGCCCTGCCTTCCCCCTCCAAAAATTACCCCCCCCCAAGAAAAAAAGTGAAGTTCAAAGCCCATCTCTGCCACTTACTTATTACTGCTGATGTGACCTGGAGCAAGTGAGTTAACTTCTGTAGGTACCTGTTTCCTTTTTTTTTTTTTTAGGAAGGAGCAAGGTAGGGCAATTGGGTTAAATGACTTGCCCACAGTCACATGGCTAGGTAGGGGGGTAGGGGTGTGTGTGTGTGTGTGTGTGTGTGTGTGTGTGTGTTTGTGAAGTGTCTGAGGCCAGATTTGAACTCAGGTCCTCCTGAATCCAGGGCTGATACTCTATTCACTATGTCTCCTAGCCACCTGAGGTACCTGTTTCCTTATCTGCAAAATGAAGAGGTTGCACTAACTGGTCTCTAAGGTCCTTTCATGACCTAAAACTAAGATCATACAACCATATATCTGTTCTTAGAGATAAATTTTTATCACTAAAAATAGAGGGGGAAAATGAAGCTGGACACCAAAGTACTAGAAAGGCAAAAATTCCTGAGAATAGACCTATGATTTCATAGGTATATGGAACTCCCAAGTGAGGAAACTCCCTCTAGCAAAGCAAGTCTGTACCATCTCAGCAACTTACAGATTTAGAGGGTAGTCTAGAATATTTGGTCTCAAACTCAAATAAGCATTGATCATGGCGGGCTGTATATTGACTTAAAAAAATCACAAACTAACATCTATGTTGTATTTTTTTTTACTTATTTTGCTAAATATTTCCCAACTATATTTTAATCTGATTTGATACCTCCAGTCTAGAGCACCGAGATATCTAGGACTAGAAAATCTGTCTGTGTCAAAGGCAGGATTTGAATCCCAATTCTTCCTAGCTTTAAGGTCAGCTCTCTATTCAGGGTTCTACAGCATCTCTCAAAGAATCTAGAAGAGGCACAAAGCAGTAATCCAAAGGAAAGTAAGATTGTAAAAGTAACAGGAAAAATAAATAGAATTGAAAATTCAAGAACAACTGAATTGACTTTAAAAAAAATCCAACTCCTATTCAAAGACCAATAAAGCTGACAAACCATTTGCAGATTTAGCCAATAAACAGGGAAGAGAACAAACTATGAAAATTATAAATGAAAAGTAGGAAATCATAATAAAGTTAAAAAAAAATCAAGACCACTATTGTGGAATAGTACATGCATCACTATTCTAACAGATTACAGAATTTAGAGGAAATAGATGACTGTCTACAAAAACAAACTGCCAAAACTGATACAACAAGAAATAATTCAAAGAGATAAAATGTTAGAGGAAGAAATAAGACAAGTTATCAAAAATTAGCTAGTCCCCCCCCCCAAAAAAAAACCCATTCAACTCTTTGCTAGCTGTATCCATGGTCAAATTCTGTCAAACTTTCCAAAAGCAAACAATTCCTGTTTTACACAGGTTATTCATTACAACAAAAAAAAGGAGGAACTTTTCTCAACACGTTTATGAATATTGTATTGATTTTAAAGTCCAGAAAAGAAACAATAAAAAAAGAAAGTTATATGACAATTTTATTCATGTGGATGCAAAAATACTAAATATTAACCAAGTGAATACAGCAATATATTACAAAAATTATTCATCATGAGTAACTAAGGCTAATTCAACATCAGGAAGATTATCAATATAATAAGGCATGCAAACACACAAAAAAATCAATATTTACAGAAAAACTTTAGACAAAATCCAACATTTGTTCATGAGAAGAACACTAAAAAGAATAAGTATGGAGGGATTCTATCCTCAAAACAATTTTTTAAAATGGCCTCAAGTCTAGAGTCAACATAATAGGCAATGGAGCAATATCAGAAGTAATTTGACTAAAAGCAAGTACAAATCAAGGATGGCCATTTTGTACGGCTTTTTTTTTTTATGCAGCATTTCCCATTCAAGCAATTTTAAGAGGACAAGAAAAAAAGAATTTAGAAGGGTTAATTTGGAAAAAGAAGTCATCATTTGGTGATAACATATCTAGAAAAGTATTTTTCACAATTAAAACAATTATTATATGTGTATGATTGCATAAAAAGTAAAGAATCAGAAGGTAATGGGGACCATTATAGACTGCATGAGGAAGATTTGGTTGGAAATATTTAAGACATGGTTAGAAAAATATAACTCAAGAGTATCCAAGGAGAAAAGGATAACACCCATTTTGGAGGAGGGAAAGTAGGAAAAGTCTATAATAAGAATGTAATATAGACTGAAATAGGCAAATGGTTGCATAGAGAATGTGATAGATTATAATTATTGGTTCCCATAGGCATAAATACTGTGTTTTCTCCAAATATATTGTAGACTACTTAAGAAATCGATACCATGAATCCTATTTCTTTTATTCTCCAAAATAAATCCACTTTAAGCTGGTGTTATGTCAGAAAATGGTTAAATAAAAGAGCATCTGATCGAATGCAATAATCCCATTGGGTAGACTCAACAATACTAATGAGTCAGCATGGGATAAATATAGGGTATACTGTTGAAATGGTATCTTAGTTTTATAACCAAAATAAAATCTTGGAAATATTTCATGTCTGGGCTTAAAAATACAACATAAAAGATATCTCTAGCAGGTAGGAACTGAAAATCACCTGCTGGGAAGTTTGTACCTGAAAAAAGAAAAGCTGAATATACTGGGCAGCAACACAAATGCATAATTGTGGTTCAAAGGAGCATTTATATCCAACATTAAGCATGTTATTCAAGTGTGGCAAACTAGGGCCCAGTGGTGTACAAGGTTGATTAGAAGAGTATATGATGGTGTAGAATAAGCTAGATTCATTAAAGCTAGAAGGAAATAAATTGAAAACTAGCTCAACTTTTTATAGCTGAAACTGAGAAAAGGTGATGAAACATTGCTATCTATACTGTGATAGAAAGTATATTATTAAATTCTCTGGAAAAATAAAAAAAATCCACCGATGTGAGTCCCCCCTCCAATAGTAAGGAATACAAACACTGCATACCTCTTCATCCACTTGCAATTCCAGTCCAAGATTTCTATAAGTCATCTGCAGAAAATACGTGCAATCTTCTCTCTGAAGGCCTTCTGTTTGTTTGTGTGTTTGTGTGTGTGTGTGTGTGTGTGTTTTAATTACTTTGATGGTAAGAGCAGATAACTGAGATGTTCATCTAGATAGAGTCTCTCAAACCTCACTACAGAACTGGTTCATCTCCTTTCCTGTTATAACCATCCTTAGAAAGGTCCTTTACAATAAAGGTGTTAAACTCCCAACCTCCCATGACCCAAACAAGATTGAAATGTCATTGGGAAATGTTTAACAAAATAAACAAAAAGTACAATAAAATATAGACAATATTAATTTGTGGTTTTCCAGGTCAATATGCCAGCAGCAGGGATCCATTTCTATTTGAATCTGACAGTGTTGCTTTACACCATTTCTTGAACTCAAATGATCCTTAGGTACTATAACTTAGCCATGTCTTTTGGGCTACTTGTGATTTTCATTCTTCCAAGACATGATTTGCTGCCATATAGGAGCACATGAAGTGTTTATGTACTTTTGTTTTTGGTTTGTTTGTTTTATTGTACTTGTGGTTTTATAGGTAAAAAAAAAGTCCTTCTACCAACACACGTGGCAACTGTTCTGCAACTTATAGTCAAATTGCTTGGCACTGTCTCTGAGAAAGAATTCTCCAACAGGCAAACGGTCAAGGGATATAAACCTAATTTTCAAAAAAAAACAACAACCAAATGAAAGACAGTTTCAAATCATTCATAATAAGGGAAATGTAAATCAATACAACTTTGAAGTTTTACTTCACTTCCAGAAAATTGGCGAAAAAATAACAAGAGCTAGGAATAATCAAGGTTGGGGAAGCGATGGGAAGACAGGTACACTAATACACAATTGGTGGAGCTGTGAATTGGTTCGGCCACACTGAGAAGCAAATTGGAACTGTGTGCTTTTTTTTAAGGGATTTATAAAATAATATACTTTGAGGCAAAGATTCCACTACCGTGTATGTGGAAATCAAGTTTTCATGTTCACCATTTTGCCATACAGCATTTCTGTTAAGGATGCCACCTTTCTCCCAATTATGTTCACAACCTTAATGTTATCCTCTAATCTTAACTTTTTACACACACATACACACACACACAGGCACACACCCCCATATCCAATCTGTTGCCAAGGCCTGTCAATTTACCTTCAAAATATCTCTCAAATTTGTCCCCCTCTCTCTTCTGAGACTACCCCCTAGATGTGGGCCCTTATCTCCTCACACCTAGTCTACTGCGATGGGTTGCTGGTTGGTCTCTCTGTTTCAAGTCTGCTTTTTCTAGCTTCACAGCATCTCTCATACCTGACCCCCTTTTCAGGACTCACATAACATCACCAATGTATTTCAGGCCTTCATTACCTCTTAGTTGTACTGCTATAACAACCTCCTAAATTGGTGTCCTTCTTTCAATTAACTATCTACCCACTCTAAACTCTTCACACTGCTGCCAAAGTGATTTTCCTTAAACACTATTCTAGTGACATTTCTAACCTACTCAATTAATTCTAGTTCCTCTATACTGCCTGGAAACACACACACACACACACACACACACACACACAAATAAAAAACAAATTCTTCCTCTGTTTGGATGTTAGAGTCTATCAAACCTGGCCCCAACCTATCTTTCCAACCTCACTGTATATAACTCTCCTTCCTGCATTCTTTGGCCTAGCCAAACTAGCTTTCTTACTATTCATCTCGTATAAAGAAAAGAGAGCTCAAATTGAGCCTGGGAGTCTACCCCAGCCTTCTCATCTCTTTTACTATCTGTGGAACTAAGTCACTTTATTTCTCGATGCCTCCATTTTCTCCTTTTTAAAGTGACGGGATAGACTCAATAATCTCCAAGGTTGTTCTAAGCTCTGAATAGGATCCCCTAAAAGGAAAACTGAATATTTGATTATATTTATATAGCAGCTATGAAATTTTCATAAATCCCAAACAGCTGAAATAGTGATATTTGATGGTGGGGGTTTGGACAAGGAGGTAGCTAATAAATATATGAGAATTAAGAATAAACAGAAGAGGAGAAAGTGACCAAATGAATCCTTCTAGTCTTCCATGAATCTTTACTTTCTCACAAAGATGAGAGGCAGCTGTCCTCAAAGGCAGGAAGTCCTGAGTTCAAGTCCCACCTCTGAAATCTACTAGCTCTGACTCTGGGCAAGTCAATTAATCCCTCAAGGCTCTAGGCCAGGAGTGGTCACTTAGCCACATTGTGGGTAACACTCCCAAGAGCTGCCAAAACCAGATTAAAATGTAATTTGGAACTCTTTAACAAAATAAATTTTAAAAGAGCATTAATATGTGGTTCTCTAAGTCAATACCTGCAGTACCCTCTTTCCCCCATCCTTAAGTACAGTTTAGTGTCCTCAGGTTTCAATTTGAATTTGACACCATTGCTCTAGGCAACAACTCTAAGGCTATGAATTACAAAGGAGCCAACTTGCCCAGGCAGAAAGTGTTACCTGGGATATGGATACCCATATCAATGAAGTCACAGGTCCAGTGCCTAGTTCTGTCCCCATCCCACAAACATAGAATTAAGAAAAATGAGAAAGAAAAGAGGATGGATGTTTAAAAAATTTAGCAGCAAGATACAATGTACAGATACCATCACGCACCAGCTAATAAATAAATAAATAACTGCAAATAAAAGTGTGAAGGAGGTATAGCTTCACAGAAAGAAGAGCAAAAATATTGTGGGAAAGAAATGGAAAAAGCTAGATAGGCATGGGAGTCAGTGGGTGGGTTAGGGGAAAAAATGTCAATGCTATCTAAAAAAAGTCTCACTTTTTACAAACCTTCAAAAACAGAAAAAAAAAGAAAAGCTAACTTAATAAAGAGGAGGAATTTCCTTATAAAAAAAGATACGTTACATAACAGTTAATAGTGGATCAAACTCTTACAATAACGTAACAAAGTTTTCTTTGTTGTTCTTTTTTTGCCGTAAAGTGATTTTTCTTAGAAGAATTCCAGTTTGTGAATGCCTTTTATCCAGTTTGCTGCCCATTATCAACTACTCCAGACAATAGGCAGGACTTAATAAAAGCAGATCAAACTCATACCACTCAATTTTTCTCCGTGTTAGAAGTTCTTAGAAAAGGGTTAGAGAAGATGAAGGTGGGAGCATTCTCTAAAACGGGGTTTGGGAAGTACCTGTGGAATTAGAAGCAGTTGAAAGGGTCTTGATAGAGGTATAGGGAAAAACAACAGATTTGAATGGTTAAAAAAAAAAAAGAATTCTTATAACAGCTCTGCCATGACTGTGGCCCAGTCATTTAGCCTTTCTGGAGTCTGTTTCTTTGGTTCAGCTCAACAAAATAAGCATATTAAAACTACCAACCTCAAGGATCCAATGTTACATATCAAGCATCATATAAAGTTAGCTTAATAAAGAACCAAACTTCTTGCTTTAGCAATGAGGAAGCTGAGAGACCAGGAGACTAAAGTATTTGCCCGGGTTCACCCAGCTAGAGAAGTGATGGAGGAAAGAGTAAAAACCACCTGTGCCCTGATTCCCGTATCAATGGTTGAGACAATACTTTAATTTTCTTAACTTGAAGATAAATTACAAAGTCAAACATCCTTCATCAATAATCACAGTAGTATAACAAACTATTTCATGAACATAGGCTTATTTCTGAGGATATTTAAGGAACAGATAATAGTCTCTTAAAGGTGGTAATTTTGACTAGTAGCAAAAAAAAGGAAAAAAACACTTGAAAAACTTGGAAAACGAAAACGTGCCTACCAAATATTTTTGAATGAATGGATGTGGGTCATTTTGGGGGTTACATTAGCTTCCATCATGTTTCACTCACTCATTTTTGCACTTTGCTATGTCATAAAAGGCAGTAGACAAATAGAAACGTATCATAGTCTTTAGTTTATAATAAGTACTTGCTAATCAGAACTCTAGTGCCCAGTTAGCTGAGAATGGTAACCCTCTCAAAAACTGGTGAGAGAAGATTATCTCAACAGGTTCACAGAATTTTAGAACTAGAGGAGTTTTTAGAGGTTATCTAGTCTGGCGGTTCTCAACCTGTGGGTTATGTTCAATTTGTAACAATGAAAACACATCCTGCCTATCAGATATTTACATTACCATTCATAATTATAGCAAAATTACAGTCATGAAGTGGCAATGAAAATAATTGTATGGTTGGGGAGGGGTCACCACAACATGAGGAACTGTATTAAAGGGTCGCAGCATTAGGAAGGTTGAGAACCACTGATCTAGTCCAATGAGTTATGTCTCATCTTTTCCTCCCATTTATAAAATTGGTAGAATAATCAATGCCTCAATTCAGTCTCAAGACACATGTAAGGGCAGGGTCAAAACCTTTTTATTTGCCTACCTTTGACATAAATGTGTTTATAGCATAATAATGCCTTAAGAAAGAATGGGATGAGGGGAGTGGGTCTTTTTTTTTTTTTAATTCAATCAAACCATTTTTTAACTATCTACTAAGTGCTAGAAATTGTGCTTAATACTTGAGATATTGATACAAAAATGAAAGTGTCTCACCCTCAAAGATCTTGCATTCTAATTAGGGGAATGAAAAGATACAAAATAAATACACAGTGATTGAGAATTGGGGGAGAGCAGAAACAACTAGCAGGAAAATCAGAAAAGGCTTTCTGAGGAAGCTACTGGTTACAAGAGGCAGAGGAGAAGAGGTACAGAATTCCAGGCATAAGGAACACAAAGGCCAGAGGCAGAATGTCATGAATGGAGAGTAACAAGTAGCCAGTTTGGCTGAAGTATAGAATATCAGACAGAGAGAAAGAAACACAGGATGAAGCCAAATTATGAAGGGCTTTCAATACCAGTGGAGTTTGTGTTTTAGTAAAAAAGGGATTGAAGAACATGTGAATCTCCCTGACCAGAAGAACATCATGGTCAGACTTATGATTTAAGAAAGTCAATTTGGCAGCTATATGAGGAATGGATTAGAGAGGGAATTGATTGGAAGTAAGGAGACCAATTAGGAGACTAGCAGTAGTCCAAGTGAGACATGATAAGTACCTGTAGGATAGTAACTGTAGGATAAAGAGAAGGGGATGGATAGTAAAGATATTTCTAAAGTAAAGTGGATAAGATGTGGCAAGTGGTTGGATAGTGGTGGAAGAGGAGGAGTAAGAAAGTAAAAAGTTGAGTATGACTTATCTAGAATATAGATATGAGTGACTAAAATATAGAAAGACATAAAGTAGTCAGAAAGGGCTGGTTAGGAGTACAAGATAATGGAGTACAGATAAATTTTAATTATCTAAGCAGTATAAGGAAAAGCAGTCATCTTTACCTAATATAACCAAAGTAACTTGGCTGTACTTGACTTGTTTGTCAGGAAATCTGCTTTCTACTGTGGGTTCTACCACTTACTGGCCAGGGAATCTTGGGCAAATTTGGTCCTAATTTCCTCATTTGTAAAATCAGAGTTGAACCAGATTACTTTTAGGGCTTTAAATTCTGTTATTCTAAGAGAAGTAGTGGTTGGGAAATGAAATACAAGCAAAATTAATATTTGGTGAAGTGTGGAGAAGGGAGGAAGAAGCACATACAAAAACACAGGAATACAAGGTTTGTGATTTCCTCCTAGGGAACACCTGCTGTGGAAAAAACTCCTTCCTCCCCAGATATATCCAATCTATGATTTAGGAGGTAAGTCAGAGAGTTACCTGAGGCATCGAGGTTAAGTTAGGTGCCCAGGACCACACAACTAATGTCACAAATGGGACTGGAACCTAGGTATACTATGGCAAACTATTGCTACATCTGCTTATTCATATCTACTTTATTAGTAAACTAAAGTTGATATCCTCAAAGCACAAGTTTATCTGAAGGAGTTGAGACTATAACCAGAGACCACCTTGGCATATGACAGTCCCAGAAAGCCACCAGATTGTATTGAGCACAGATGGAAAGACAGTCTGTGTTGCTAAGTCCTAGTGCCTGGAATGCACTCTCTCCTTACCTCTCCCTCTCAGAATCTTTTGGTTTCCTTAAAGTATCAGCTCCAGAACCAATTTTGCCCGAAGCCTTTTTGATTTCTGCGGCTAAAGCCTTCACAAAGTTACCTTGTATCTGCTTATTTCCACACGTCTCTCTTAGCTAGATTGTAAACACCTGGAGGGCACACGGACTTTCACTTTTGCCACTGTATCCTCAACACCCCCATAATCCCCGGCGTTTAATAAATGGTGTGTTAATTGTGTTAATCCCTAATTTATTTCAGGGAGAGTTTTCTTGTTGCCTCCAAAAGTTCTCTTCCCATTCATTCATTCATTCTCCAGGGAGCACTTATTCTTTTGTAGCCCTGAGGATATAAAGCGTTTACATGTCGAGGATCTTTGGGGGGAGATAAGGGATATGGTGTTAGAGCCAATAATGCCTACCTATACAATGAATGACCTGGCATCCCTACGACCCCAGCACTGTCCGTACCCACTAGTGTGGTGGCACCTGGTGACTAAGGGGCGTACCTACCCTGCAGAAAGAGCGGGAGACTTACCTGGGAAACCTCTGTTTCAGCTTCCTCAGGCTCTGCCTGGTAGGTGGCACAGCCACGAGGCACTGAGCTATCTCCTCGTACTGGGCCTTGGTCAATATCATGTTTGGCCCGGGAAGGGGGCGAAGGGGAGCGGGAATCCGAGGGGAGTGAAATGATTCGGGGGCCAGTGCAGCCAGAAAGGCAACGGGTCTGGGGGTGGAGACAGCTGGCGCCGTGCACCCTAGGTCCCCCTCCTCCCTCAGCGCAGCACGCGGCACAGCTGGGGGCGGGGAGGAAGGGCACGCGGCGACCGTCCCCAGGCTCTCAGAGGTAGCTGTAGCGGCCGCGGCGGCAGCAGTAGCGCGGGCTTTACGCAGGACTGCCCTCACTTCGGCTCTCTGAGCAGCCGCAGAGCGCGGAAGTGAAGGCGAATAGGCGCCATGTTAGTTAAGGGAAAAGCAACCAGGAAGTAATGTTGCAAGACTGTGGACTGCCAGATACTTTAGCACTGTGAAGCCCGCGCTGTTGCCATCTTGCATTCCAGCGCTGGACTGGGCGGTTCAGGGAGCACTTCGCTCCGAATCCCGCGCCCAGAACTTCCGTAAAGGGAAAAAGTGTATATGAAGTTTATTGCTTGAGGGACAGGATAGTCGGTGCCCAGCCAAGACGCTGGAAAACGGCTGATAAAAATGACTCTTTGGAGTCCGCGTTCGCTTTTTCTCGGGGTATGCGGGAAGTTGGGGAGCAGGGCTGTGAAGAGTGAATACCCCAGACTCTGTAGGGAGAGTAAAATGACGTCTAGAGAAATCCCTCGCACCTGAGATTGGCTCCCAGAGGTGCCCCGATTTTAAGTAGCATTGAGGACCCTACCAAAATCGAGCAGCCAGAATGGAGAAACTGATTTTGAATTTAGGAAAATTAGTGTAGAGCCAGTAATTAGGCGTATAGGCATTGACCAAGGACCAGCAGCGACTTCTGGGCTTTAAAGTTCTTAGACTTTAGTTTACAAGCTGGCTTTTTCTCAGTCACAACTTAACAATGCAACTTTTCTCACTGTGGCAAAGTGGAAGGAGGGCTGCATTTGCAGTTAAAAGACAGGGTTGAGATCCCAGCCCTGCCATTTACGACCTGAGTGACCTGCCAAGTCATTTCACCTCTCAACCTCAGTTCCCTAGTCTTTAGGATGAGGGAGTTGGACTAGAATGACCTCCAAGGTCCCTTCTGAGTCTTTGATCTACGATTTCAAATCTTAGGGAAAATTAAATGGCCCTCTGGACACTGACACATACTTAACTTTACTGAGAAGGGAGTGGAGAGGGGTGGGAGTGGACGTTAATTTCCATGGGTGACCTTGTTTTTTTCAAAAGTTTTGTTTAATGGGAAAAACTGCTTGAATTTTGGTTGAGTAATAATTAAAAACAGAAAGCACAGATGTACCCCTTAGATTAGATTAAGTATTGAGGAAATTTTTTGGACTTTTCAGTTCTTGTTTAAAAATTTCCTTCTCGTTCCCTTTCCTTTTATTTTTTTTTAATTGTCATAATTGTCCAGGGTCACAAAATTAAAAGCTGTATAGGGAGGTGGGACATCTCTAAACAGAGACCGTCCTGTACTCATATAGCTTTCTGCCAAATGTTTACATCAGGATGTTCCTCCCCTTACCCCCCCCCCCCACCCCATATGCTTTGTATCCAGCTCTGGCTGTGTGACACTCGTACATAACTATTTATTTATGGCAGCGGTGCCTGGAGTTGCCACCTGGCTAGTATGTTGCTGACCCTGCCACTACTTTTACATGAAAGCTATTTGATGCTAAGCAGAAACCCCTTGTTCCCCTATTCCTTTCCCCATCACATCTCCTTGTACCCAATTCATAGCAGTAAGATTTTGATAGAAAACATCAGTTTAGGGAGGTTTGGAGTAATTATTTTTTAAATAGCTTTTACACAGCTCCATCCCCTACACTCAGCTTTACAACACCGAAGCCATCTTTAATTTTTGCCAAACACTCATTTTATTATTTGGTCCCAAATCCAGAAGATTATTTTGGCATTAACCCAGAAGAACACAGACTAAATGACTTAAATGAGTCTCATTTAAGAACCTATGATTGAGCAATAAACACTCTCGCACATGCAAGTCCTCTGGTCAGGGAAAAAGATTCTTAAGGCAATTGGTTACAGAATATTTAAAAACTGTTCAGCAACTTATAATCTAAAATTGTTCGAATACCCAATAAAATGCTGCTAATGGATAACTTATAAGAAACACATTTGTCTTTAGAAAGGGAAAGCTCTGTGATATATTGTATGTATAGGTTTCTTTCGGTGACTCTAAGCATATGGTAGAAAATGAGGAAGCTCAAATCACTGTTCATTCTTTCCAAAAAGAAATAAAATTATAACTATGCAACACGGGATAAGTAAGTTTAGTATACTAGAGAGAAGCCAGCAGGATCATAATAGAAACAATAATAAAACGAACTGGAAATGTTATCTTTTTATACTTAATTCCCAACACAGTACCTGACACAGAGTAGACATCTAATAAATAATTGCTAAATGAACAAATGCATATAATACTATGGGTTTCACAAAATGCTTAGTTTATATTTTCATTCGATCTTTACAAGAACTGTGGGAGGTAAGCACCAGACATTATTATCATCATCTTGCAGATGAGAAAATGGAAACAAATAGGTTAAATGAATTGTCCAGGGTCACAAAATTAAAAGCTGTATAGAGAGGTGGGACAGGGATGAATGGGAAGGGAGTGATTTCAACACAGGGCCATTGGCTTATTACTTTTTATCACAAAGAGCTTACCTTTTTTTTTAATTCAATTTTATTTTCAATTCCTTGAATTCTCTCCTCTCACATCCATCCCTAACTACCCATTAAGAAAGCAAAAAAAAAAAAAGGCAAATTGTTAAAAACATGTAGTTAAACAAAACTAATTCTCTCATTAGTCAGGTCCAAATCTATATATCCATCCATCCATCCATCTATCTATCTATCTATCTATCTATCTATCTATCTATCTATCTATCTACAATCCAAGTTAATTGTCTCTTGGGAAGTGGATAGCATGATTCATCATGAATCCCCTGGAGCTGGGGCTACATCATGTAGATCAGAGTTCCTAAGTCTTTTGAAGTTGATTAAAAGAGATTATATTCTAACAGGGGAAACAATAAGAAATATAGACAAATACAAGGTATTTGGGGGAAGGAGTGTTCTTGGAGGTGGGAGATCTGGAAAGGCTTCATGTATGTAGGAGATGTCCCTTGAGCTGAGTCTTGAAGGAAAGCAGTTCCTTGCTTTCTGCTCCAAGAGGCTGAATGAAAAGGGAATGAATTCTCATCTTGAGGGAGCCAGTGCAGACAACTGAGAGAGGAGATGCTGTGCTGTACATTCAGAACAAATAGATCAGTATGATTAGATCAAAGGGAGACCTGAAAGGGGAATTATGAATAAGACAAGAAGGATAGGAAGGGGGGAGGCTGAGAAGATATAAGAATGTCAGAGTTCATATATGATCCTGAGGGTAATAGCAGAGTCACTTGAATTTATTGAAGTGGGGGACAGAGGTTAATGTAATCAAGACCTGCCTTTTAGGAAAATCATGGATAGCTATATGGAGAATGGGTTAGAATAGGAAAAATCTTGATGTGGGGAGAACAAATAGGAGGATATTGTAATAATCCAGGAAGAGGTGATGAGAAATGGATTTAGGAAGATGAATATATGAATAAAAAGATTTGGCAATAGATTGGATATGGGATAATTATGAGTGAAGAGTTGAAGACAAAGATTATAAACCTGGGTAACTACAAGGATGATGATGTCCTTGACAGTAAGAGGGAAATTCAGAAGAGGGGTGGATTTGGGAGTGGTTTTGACGAGGTACAGGCTCTGGGAGCCCCCTTGAGCTCTCCTTGAATCTTTGAGGTACAGACTCTGAGAAACCCCTTGAAGTCTGATTAAATATTCCCACTTGATGAGGCAGTTGCAGAGGCCATACGTTTTTCATTGTGGCTGAGCCCAAACCTCTGTTACTAGCCTGGCCCTCCATTGTCCATCTACTTCCCACCCTGGAGCCTATCAAAATATCAATCCACCCTTGCATTGACCCCGTTAAGTCCTCCTGAGGACCCTCCCCAAACTCCTCTTCTAGACCACCCTTAGATTCCTCTGTACATAAGATCCCATCTTCCCTCCATGTGGTGTGAGAGTGCCATACAATGACGTAGCACAGACTTACTCTGGCCTGCTTGCCCAATGCAAGCTTCCCAGATACCTAGGCTCCCTAAGAGTCTACCCCATATGGCAAACTTTTAATGAACTATTAATAAATTTTACTTTTCTTTGGCTGAGAAGACGAATTCATTTGGCAGGACCCAGCATGTTGGTATTTTGGGGTCTCCAGAGCAACCCTAAACCTCTTTATGAGTAACCTCATCAGGAGGAAAAGATAATGAATTCTTTTCTGGACATAATTGAGTCTGACATGCCTATGGAACATCCCATTGGAAATATTTAATAGGCACTTTTAGGAGGCAAGAATTGAGCTCAGGAGAAAGATTACAACTATGTATATAATTCTGGGGGGTCATCTTCATAGAGATGATAGTTGAACTCATAGGAACCAATAAGATCATCAAGGGAAAGAGTCTAAAAAGAGAAGAGGGCCCATAAGAGAGCCTTTGGGAACTCTCACAGTTAATGAATATGAGATGGTTCAGCAAATCAGCAAAGGAGACTGAAAAGAGAGATTAGACAGGTAGGAAGAGCTCCAGCAAAGAGCAGAGTCACAAAAACTCAGAAAGAAGAGAATATACAGGAAGAGAGTGTGACCAATGATGTCAAAAGCTGCAGAGAAGTCACAGAGGATGAAGAGACAGAATAAGCCATTAGATTTGGCTCCTCAGAGATTAATAGTAACTGGAGAGAGAAGTTTAATTTGAGTGATGAGGTCAGAAACCAGATTTCAACAACTCAAGAAAAGCATGTAGAGGCATTGCATGTAGACAGCTTTTTCAAAGCCCAAAGCAAAATTCATTTTCATTAAATAGGTCAGTTGAACCATTTATTCCCTGATGAACCTGGATAATTTTATTTTAGTAACCTTTTCACTTTTACCCCTGATCCCTCAAATCACTTTTCTATTCCTACTACTTATGTACCTGTCTTCATCATCATTATTATTATAATTACATGAGAAGTAGTATAGTACAGCCCTTAGAACCTGAGGTCCTGGGTCTGAATCTTGTCTTTGCTACTTACTGCCTATCTGAACTTTAGTACGCCACATGGAGATTACTCCATGGTTTCAATGAAGGGGAGGAGAAATATAAGACTATAGTTAGTACTGTTAGTAAATTCTAGTGAGGTGTTTTTTAAGGATAAAGGAGACTTTGGAGGGAAAATGAAAGTATGCATGACACACTACGTCTTTGATTTTATTAGGACCCCAAAGGTAGCAAACCATTTTAAACAATATAGGCTAAAATATGAAATGACATAATTGTTGAATGGACAGACTGATTTAATTTCAAGGTTATAAAGGATCATAGACAACATCAGATCCAGACCTCTTATTTCACAGATGAGGGACCAAGACCCAGGAAAGTTAAGTGACTCTTACACACACAGTTAGTTAGCAAAAGATTCAGGACTGAACCCAGAATTCTCAAATGGTTGTCAGAAAGAGGCAAAAAAAAAATCTGGGACTAGAAAACAGTATGATTTTTGGTAACTCTTTGTACCTCAGTGTTCCTATTAAATTGGAAAGTCTGTCCTCTCTACTTAATATCTGTCACAAGAATATTTAAGAATAAATAAGGTAGCATATGGGAAGCAGTTTGAGAATCTCAGATTCATTACTGGAATTAACATAGTTATTTTCTTTGATCTGCTCCTGCTGGTGAATAATTTCTAAAAATAAACTACTCACCTAACTCTTTCAATGTGCTTAAGTTCAAACTATATAAAGTATATTTTAGTTATTAATTGGAAGTTAAGACTAAGAGGAATTCAATACTACCCACATAATGGGGTTGAGATTACTTATTTCTGTGGATCTTTGCCTTCTTTCTGACCAATTTTAATACCTCATATTAGTTACAGAAAAAGAGAGAGACTTATCATGATGGCTAATTCAACTTTACAAATTTAAAAAGCCCACAAAGAGTAAAATGCCTTACAAAGAGCTGCTTTATGCAAGATAAATGATTAAACTGACCTAGGAGAATTATAGCTACTTGTGGGATTTCTGATTTAATTTCTTTGTATTGCCTAAGGAGAGGCAGAGCAGATGAAATAATTTTCTTGACTGCCTCCTTTGTAGGGAAGGACCAATGAAGAAATGAGAGGTAGGAAAAAAAGGAATTTAACAGAAAGACCAATTTAAAGTGACTTTTCCAGCAGTAAGATATAGTTCATATTTAGTGTGATTACCTATTAACAAATTTCACTTTATTTCCAGCAAAAGAAACTTTTATTTCCTCTTTCTTGTAAGAGATTAGAATCATTTGTTTTTCTTTTTTTTTTAATAGTCCCTCCACTGCCCCTTCCCCAAGACAGCAAGCAATCTGATATGGGTTATACCTATACAATCATAAGCTTTCTTTTAATAGTAGTCTTTCTTATTATCTCTTTCCTACCCCTTTAGAAATATTATTATAATGATTATTGCAAAAATTTAGAAAACAGCATATCAAATCCTCAAAAGAAATTAAACAGTAATATTTATATATATACACAATATGTATCATATAAATATGTTTATATATGACTGCCTGTATGTTCCCAAGTGAATGTGTGTTCAATTCAATTCAACAAGTATTTATTAAGCCAGTCCCTACCCTCAAGGAACTGAGGGAACAACAACAATAAAATTTATGCATATATTGCATCTCATGTTACATGAGAGGTAGAATGGCTTTGTGGACAGAGAGTTGCTCTTGGAATCAGAAAAGACTATGTTCAAGTCTTTCTTCTAACTCAGAAGTGGGGAACCTCTGACTTCAAGACCACATGTGGCCCTCTACATGCTCAAGTATAGCCTTTTGATTGAATCCAAACTTTACCAAACAAATCCCTTTAATAAAATAATTTGTTCTGTAAAACTTGGACTCAGTCAAAACATACTAGCTATGTGTCCAAGGACACTTCAACTTCTCAGTGGCCCAGTCACCTCTGTAAGATTATATTCTGGATAAATTTCCAATCTGCATCAATGGAGGGAGTTTCGACATCAGGAATTTCTTGGCCTAGAAACCTTGTACATAAGCATACTTGTGCATACATACATATGTGTTTGTTAAACATCTACTATGAACTAGGAACTATGTTGGGCACTAGGGATAGAAATACCAATAATAAAACTATTCTACCTTATCTCCATGTCTCTCTATCTCTCCATCAATCAATCTATCTATCTATCTATCTATCTATCTATCTATCTATCCATCCATCTATCCATTTGTCCATCCATCCATCCATCCATCCATCCATCTGTCTGTCCATCTGTCCATCTGTCTGTCTCTACTCACAAGGTGTTTATATTGTCTTTGTTTTATGTTTCTTTCTTGAGGATTATAAAGCATCCTCTAAGATTTCTTTAATCACTAAAATGAATTTGGCTTGACTGTTCACAGAACAGTTTTTCAAGAAAAACCAAATAGATGAAGAATATCTATTATTCAGCTTATGGCATACATTTATATATAGCCTATTTGAGCTTGTCTGTCAGTGTGAGGAGACAATACAGATATTCAGACCATTGAACTAACAGTTGAATAGGAGGAAGGCAGGCTAGACTACTTTTAAGAAGTTACAAAGCTCCTTTAACGACTCCAAATTTCCCATGAAAATAAAGGTTAATCTTCTTAATACTAGCATTCTGCTGATGTTTCTACATGACAATAAGATGCAGAATACAAAAGCCTCAAAAAAAATGATTTATCACATAAGGCAATGAAGAGGTACGTAGTAGGTAAGAGTAGGCTGTAAGCCATGATGAACTCTGAGGCAGAACAGAAATAAAAGATACCATTAAGTAATTATATGTTGAGTAGATCATCTGGTCATGTGTGAGAGTAAGGGATGACAGATAACCAGACTACTCCACTAGTATCCTCAAAATTTCAGGAGAAATGCAGGAATGCATTCACAACATTGAGTGGATCCTTTGTAATGTATGGGAGAGACACAGGATAGATCATCATGGATGTGTTTGATCTGCCCCATTCATGTGAATTTCTGAACTGATAAGATCACAGATCCATTGGAATTTTTGAGTGTATATCTATCCATCATACTCATATACATGTATTATATAGAATATAATATACATTTTGTATAATATATAGATACCTAACATATCAAAACATATAAAAAAGTGTTGATTCTTTCCCCCAGCACCAACAGTTTCCACTATAAATAAGACATCCAGCTTTCCATTAATGGTATGTCTTGTTGTTGTTTTAAGATAATTTTCATGTCAAATGAATTTTAAACTGCCAGCTAACTTGTTCTAACTTGTAAGTCTATCTTCCTTCATTTGCTTGATCCTGGGGCAAAACTTCTGAATATAAAGATATCAGATAAAGGCTTCAAAAATCTTACAAACAGGATTTTTTTTTGTATTACTTTATTTTAGGAATGCATAAGTACCAAAGAAGATAGTATTCTTATGAGCTTGGGCATCATTTCAAGCTGTCTGTTATGCAAAGAGCCAACATGACAATTTTTCTTGCATTTAGTCCAAAGATCTAATCCTTACTGCCATAAGCAGAAGGCAAAGATATTGTTATTAATTAATGGTCAAGAAGAACAGATGAAACTTTTCTGATAAAAAATTCACCTGTGGTAACTAATTTTTGCCTTTTCGTGAAAGATAAAAGAATAGCAGCTTTTGTAAAATCTAGAGTTTTTTCAGTTTATTCAAAATTCAAAGCAAAATTCATTTTTGTAAACAACTCAATTCAATTGCTTGTTCACTGATGAATCTGTATTATCTTACTTCCATTATCATATAACTGGTCCTCATTAGTTACTGGTGACTGACTATGCATTCCTACTCCTTCTATAGTTGCCTTATTATTGTTATTATAATCATGTGGGGAGTAGTGTGGTACAAGAGAAATAATCCTGAATCTGGAGGCTAAGGTCTTGAGTTTGAATCCTGACTCTGCTGTTTACTATGTATTTGTCCTTTTGTAAGTCACTTAACCTCCCTGGACCTCAGTTTCCTTACTTTTAAAATGAAAGAATTTACTAGATGGCAGTCCCTTCCAGTTCCCCATCCATGACCTTGTTATTTTATGGTTGATAATCTCACCAGAGAAATGTATGAATTTAAAAAAAAAGGTGGCTAGTCACATGCAAGGGTGGGTCATGACCAGTGATAGCCCTTCTATTCCATTCATATCAACACAAGGTCAAAAGAATGCTTAAAGGATTCACCCCATGCCTCCAATACATCGAGCAGAGTCCCTATGATAGACTTATAATCATATATTGGCAACAATTGCACAGCATGAGCAGACAAGGATAGATTTTGAACTGCATTGTTAGAGGGATTAACTATGTAGATAAAGCAGTACATGCACAGAGTATCAGATTATAAATGATAATATTAATAATAATAAAATGAAACTATCCACTATTCTTATGGGCCTACATAAGACCTTCTGTCCTCAAAAATTATACCAGAAGAACACATTTTTCTAGGATGCTACAAAGGTTCTGTATATAGGCTTAGCAATGAGTTTTGTTCCTAAGATCCAAGGACCAGTGTAAGTATGGAGTGATTAATGTTTTTGGACTCAACAGGAAATCATCTTCCAAGAATTATGGTCTTTGTCCATGAAAATAAGTACTCACATTAATGAAATCAAGACTTTTTTTGAAGAAATAATATCATACATTGTAAAGCCAAGCACAAGCATCTTTCCAGAGGACTGCTTCTGTGAACAGCTTTAAGGTTATGATTACATATTATAGTGAACTCTCTATTTATTTAGCAATAAAGTTAAGCAAAACATTCACAGAAACCAAAGTACAGCATTCACAATGTTATAACATAACAAGTTATCACTAAAGTGGTCACACAGGTTTCACCAAAGTGACCACATAGTTTTAAGCAAAATATATCATTCAGTAAGTCCTTAACTCAATCATCCTTAAAGAGCAAGCCTCCTTAAGGGACATAAAGTACAAAGGTCAAAGTTCTCCACCCCTAGGTCACATTGTTTTAATCTCTCAGTCAAGAAGTCCTCTTTCTTCTTAATTGGAGATTAGTTTCCAATCATACTTAAGAGTTACAAGGTACAGAGTACAGAGTTCCCCCACTCCTAGGCCAAAGTAAATCATGATCTTCTCAGTCATCATTAAGTACCCAAGGAGAGATCTTTTCATCTTGACTCCAGGATGGCTGTCAGATTCCATGGTTCCTCTTCCATGGTCCCAGCTCCTGCCTGAATCTACCCAATTGTTACCTGGATTCAAAGGTAGGCAGCTCTCAGCTCCTCATCCAGCTCCTCATCCAGTTCCTCATCTAGTTCCCATTCCATACTGAAGCTCATGGTGTCCATTCCACCTCAAATCCTGCATGGTTTCTGTTTCTGAGAAGACAAAGCTTAACAGAGCCAAAGCATCATTCACATTGCCGCCAGCATCATCAATTCACTTTCTGCCTGTGAAATCAGCACAAACCCACTAACAAAGTCTGAGAACTCAACACAAATTGTCATTATAGTCCCAGGACTTCTGAAACCCTCCTCCAGTACTTCTATAAACAGACAACAAGAAAATCCTCTTTCAGGGCTTCCAGTGAGGTCCCAGGGCTTCTGTATAAAGTATCACAAACAAAAATCAACACAAACAGAACAGATAAACAGAGTTCCTGGCCACCACAAATTTCCCCTTCTCAATTCTACCACCACAAGTACTCTCTTCTCAGTTTTGCTCCCTCTGAGCTTGGGCTTCTCCTTATATATGGTCATTAGCTCCTCCCTGTTTGACCCCTTCCTGTTGTATCAGCAACAGGGGTCCACAAGTTGTGGAGTTTACAAGTTGTGGGGTTAGCAAGTTCTGTTTCTTAACAAAGACTTGATATAGTCATAGGCAAGGGTTAAAAGAAATCTGAACTGAAACAAGGTGCTAAATAAATAGCTGAAACAACACACTAAGTACTTCTTTGCATGCATTTATATAGTACTACATGGCACTGTTTCTCACAGAAACAGGATAAGATAAAAATGAGGAAAATGAAGCTCAAGACATGAAGTGACCTGCTTAAGGTTCCTACTTTTCTAGTAAGTCAACAACATTAATGGACTAGGGTCCAATAGTAGACTAGTAAAACGGAAAGAATGTAAGACTAGCAGTAGGAAGACCAGTTAAGTGAGTGTTGAGTGTCAGAGGGAAGATTCAAACTGATATTTCTCCAGAATCCAAATCTATCACTCTTTCCAGCATGATGCCTTTCAATAACAGTAAATTTACTGTCTGATCCTTGGTATATCATTTGATCCTTCTGAGTCTCAATTTCTCAACTGTAAAGCAAAGATTAACACTTGGACCACCTGCCTCCTGGAATTGTTTTAAAGAAAACACTTCATAAACTTTAAAGAACCGTAGGATAACAAGACAGAAAGTTGATCTGGGGAATAGATTAGGTTAGAAAGCCTTATAAAGGCATGTATACAATAGTGAAGCTGTTGACAAAAGCAAGAAAATAAAATACTGAGAAAATACCTCTTTATTCAACAAGAACTGAGACAACCAGACATACCCAGCATGCACAGAATGCACACATGTTAGCTAAGCCTGGAGGGCAAGGTCCTCAGGGTCACTCTATAGCCTCTGATATCCCCCCCACCAGATCTTTACTTGACCCCCACACCTGCCTTGTTGGATTCTTAGAACAATGACAACCCACAAGAAGCCAGCACAGAGGCTTTTTGAGGAGCAACAGAGTATAGTATAAGAATGAAGATAGAATGATTTCCTGTTGACCTTGCATCCCTAGCACCCAACATAGGGCTTCGCATGTGGTAGGCCCTTAATAACTTCTTGTGCAAGAAATCATTCAGGCAGGGATGAGGAAGTATTACATTATAGGCATAAAGACCTGTGGGAATGCAAACATGTGGAAAATAGAATGTAGAGTTCAAGGAACAGTAAATAGCTTTGCCTGGATCATGGTTCATGAAGGGAAATTATCAAGTGGTGGTTGAGCAAACCAGAATACTATCACCAAAGAGAAATGAGAAAATGATGTGAAAGTCATTGCCACTCTTATTGAGAGACAAGCACAGATCATAGTGAAGCTCAAGATGATGTCAGAAGAGAAGGAGACCTTTTGGTTTAGTACGGCAATGCACACAGGGATAGTTCAATTGCTACTACCATGAATACTGGTTTTGAAAAAAAATCTCTGTTTTGAAATATTGATATGGAGTATGTTTGGATTACTCACAGATTGGAATGAGATTCACTCTAGAATGAGTCTTAAAGGAATAAGGAATGGGTCAAATGGCAAAAGAAGAAAAAAACTGGATAACACTTTGTAATACCAAGTTCCTCTCTTCCTCTTCATGAACTTAAAAAAAGGAAGAACTGGTTTTGCATGTGGTTCGTATTCTGGGAAAATTAGAAAGGTCCTGGTCTTTTTACCAATACATTTCCTCCCTTATTTACATAGCCAACCCAAAAATTTACAGATGTTTAATTATAAAATATGCCATATAACTGCGTTATAGATAGAGACATCAAATTTAGCCTATAAAACTCCCCTGTGATAGTTGAATCAGATTATAATATAATTGAGAAATGTTTAATAAAATAAATAAAAATAAAATACAGCACAGATAATAAAATTTTGTGGTTTTCTAAATCAATATGCCACTCCCCAGGAATCTGTTTCTATTTGAGTTTGACACCATTGGTGTAGGTAGCACTGAATTGTTGGTAGCTAAAGATCTGAGAAAGAATAACTTATTTTTAGCAAATCAGTTCCTGTAATCTTTCTGTTAACCATTTGAGAACTCATCTTCCCCTTCACCCTTGGCCAAAAAAAAATAGCTTATATCTCTCAAACATAGTTCTTACACCTGAAATACCTAGAATTGGAATGGATCCTATTCTCCCAAATGAGCTATAGAATGAAAGCTGTTTTGAGGCAGTAGTCAGTTCTAAATGTGAAGATTATAAAGAAAAAGTATGACTTAGAAGAAGAGATAAAAATGGAACCTCCCAATCCATCCCTCTGTAAAGGTAGGAGTACAATATGTATAGAATATTGCACATATTTTCAGACTTTTTGATTTATTGATCAATTATGCCTTTTTTCTCTTTTTTTAAAATAAAATATTATATGGGATGTTACATGTCATATGGAATGACTCTCTGGGAGAGAAAGGAAGAGGAACACTGGAGCAAACTATGGTAATATAAAAAAATAACTACAGCAATAAAAAAAAACTTTCAGAATAACTGGTTAGCAGTTTGGCAGAAAATTGATTTAGATTAGTAGCTTATACCATACCCCCAACAAATGTCAAAAGGATAAATAGGCTAAATATAAGAACTGTACAATTAGAAAGAAAAGAATGGAGGATTGTGTTATAGTTGTAAATAAAGAATTCATAACCAACCACAAAATAAAGAATGATATAAAAAATAAAGTGAGCTATTTTAGTAATATAAAAATAAAAATCATTTGCAAAGATATCTACAAATGAGACTAGAATGAAAATAAAATATACTAATTAGGAAAATAACTTTGCATAAAATGTCTGACATTCAAAGTCTATAAAGAATTAACATAAATCTATGATTAACAGCTATTCCCCAACAGAAAAGTAATCAAATAAGATAAATAATCATTCCTTGAAAGAAAAATGACTAGCCATCAAAATCATCTTAAACGGTATTTAAAATCACTAGTAACCAGAGAAATGAAAATTAAAACAAATTTGGAGTATCACTTCACAGCCATCCAAATGGCAATATTGATAGAAGCTAAGGGGGGAAAATCATTTTTAATATAGATGAAAGAAAATAGGAATACATTAATTGTTAGTTGGAATGTAAATTAGTCTAAGCATTTTGAAAAATTATTTGGGATTGAGAAAGAAAAATTACAGTTATTCATACCTTTTGACTTATCTATCCCTTACTTTTCATAGCAACTTGAGAAACCATCTTCTAAGATATAGAGGAATTTTACCTCAAAGAGTTTGTTGACAATGAAAGTATAGATAGACACAGATGGACAGACAGACAGATGGATGGATGGATGGATGGACGGATGGATGGGTGGATGGATGGATACTCTCCCTCTCATTGTCCTCATAGGACCTTAGGTTGCATGGTGTAGTTAGCAGCTCAAAATACATATGTAACCACTAGTGTTGTAGGCCAAGACTTTCAG